>JAJONR010000232.1:0-70018 GCA_029582245.1 Solanum etuberosum | reverse complement strand
TTTTTTTTTAAAATTCGGAAAAAATATTGGCGACCTTGTGAGGTCTCGACAAAAAAAGCTACATACATTATAGCGACCTACCATTGAGGTCTCTTTATAGGAATTTTTTTCATAAATGAAACCTCATGAGGTCTCTTTTTACAGTTTTTTAAGTAGTGGTGTTGAAAAAAAGTGACGAAAATTGAGCTTGATGATGCCGCAAATTGATAATCAACCAACGTAAGAGCATGGGTATCTATAACTATCAAAATTACATCAATTGTGTTCCTATAAATAATGAAAAACTCATAGTTGAAACAAAATTATGGTAAGTTTTCATAGAAACCAAACTATGGTAAGTTTTTATAGGAATCAAGTTATGAAAAATTCCATTGGAATCAAGTTATGAAAACTTTTCATTGGAATCAAATATGGAAGTTTTGAAAAACTTCATACGAAAAAATATATACTTCAATCCTTGTCTTTAAAAGTTCGATAAGTCGAGCACCACAACAAGCCTCGAGAGGACCCAATATACCTTGCCAGGGGTATAGAGGCATGACTGTGGCGTGATCACTAAATCTGATGCCCAACAGAGGGAACTTATAATCCTACACGAGCACGTAGTTATAGGACTATGAGGGTATGCTGAACCCTAGTCTAACTCGGTGCTAAGTCTCCTCCCAACTGAATACATATGAAGCTAAAATGAAAAAATACTGAATGGCTCAAAATACTGACATGCTAACTGAGAATGCAACATTTATATACTAAGAATGTGACATTCAAAATCTGGAGCATGATTTTTTGTTTAACTAACCTAGCAAGTATAATTCATGAACTAATAGAATTTACACAAACTAGGGTTCTGAGTTTTATACAAGGAATTAAGCAAACTTTCCAAGAAACATGTTATTTTGATTAAGGATACTACAACAGCTAAATCACAACAAATTTCCATGGTTTTAGAAACCCTAGGTCTAAATAAGATATGGAGAATCAAGGAACTGACTAAATTCTAGGGACCTAGTGGATAAAAGGAATCCACTAGTGAAATCTCACATACCTGGTGACGAAATCTACAGAGAAATCCTTTAGATTTTAGGGCTGAACTTCAAAGAATGCTTTCACCTGCTCTTGGAAGAGTTGGTCGCCTCTTTCTCTTCGCTCTAAGTTGGATGATTTTCGGAGAATGAGGGTTTTGGGTATGTCTGACTAGGTTATTAGGCTTAGACTAAGTAAAATGACATAGCTTAGGCATCAAACGACATAGTTTAATGGCCCCAACGTATAGGGAAAAGACCAAAACAGCCCTGACTTAAAAGCTGATGAAGGCCATCCACGGCGGGACTGAAAGAACGTCGTTTGAACTAGTGGCCGTCGACTGGGACCATGGTTCATGGCCTTCCCGACAGGGCTTCACTAAAACGAGCATAACATTTCACTCCGAGCTTGAATTTTAGCAAACTCGATGGCGTTGGAAATATGATTCCATTATCTTTAATTTGATAGGTCATGGGCCATCTAATTCATTTTGTGCTAAAATATATGACCGTTTGAAGTTGACCCAACAACCATATTCCTCTAAATAGCTGCTGACTCTCACCTACGGCCAGACCTACGATCCATAAATCCAACCACGGACCCTACTGGTCGACCGTGGGTGGTATTAGAGACCATCAAATTTTGGACCCCAATGACGGAACACCACCTACGGACTGTGGGCCCATCGACGGACCATCGTTGTGAGTCGTCATACGCTACTAGGACTTTATTTTATTGGAAAACTTAACTCACCATCCACGACACCCACCTACAGACCGTCGTCCCACCTACGGCCCATGGGTGGTGTCGTCAGTGCTCGCAGCAGATTTCCTAAAAACCTGAAATTTCCATCTTTTCGAATAAAAGGTGTTACAATATCTCCCCCTTGGGAACATTCATCCTCGAATGAAGTCTAAACAAGCTGAGTATGGAGGGAAGGAGCTGCAATTCCTACCACTAAGTACTAGAAACTGATATCTAACTGAACTGAGTTCCAAGAACATGCAAATATGTTGAAATGCAAAAATAACCGAGGGAACAAGATACTGAGACTGAATTACTCAAGAGTAAACTGAGAGACTAGAGAGGAACTAGTACCTCAAGCTGAAATGGAATCGGAAGGAAATAGGTGAGGATACTTGGCCATCATGGTTGCTTCTTCTTCCCAAGTAGCTCTCTCTATGGACTAACTCCTCCACAAAACCTTTTCTGAAGCGACTTCCTTATTTCTCAACCTACGAACCAGACGGTCGAGAATTTCAACTGGCACCTCTTCATAAGTGAGACTATCCTTCACAACCACACTCTCTAATGGTACTATCGATGTCGGATCACCAGCACACTTCTTCAACAAGGAAATGTGAAAGACTGGATGAACCCCTGCTAGTTCTGTCGGAAACTCTATCTCATAAGCCACATTACAAACCCTTTTTTTCAGGATTCTATAAGGACCTACATATCTATGACTGAGGTTCCCTTTCTTGCCAAATCTCATCACCCCCTTCATAGGTGACACTTGCAGGAAGACCCAATCATCGATTTCAAACTCTAAGTCCTTTCTCCTCACATCTGCATAAGACTTCTGACGACTCTGAGATGTCTTTAGTCTATCTCTAATGAGCTGAACTCTTTCCATAGCTTCATGAACCGAATTTGTCCCAATCAAGGAAGCTTCACCTACTTCGAACCAACCAACCTGAGATCTACATCTACGCCCATATAGTGCCTCATAAGGGGCCATCTGAATACTAGAATGGTAGCTATTATTATAGGTGAACTCTATGAGAGGTAGGTGATCATCCCAATTACCCTTAAAATCGATCACATAATCTCTCAACATGTCCTCTAAGGTCTGAATGGTACGCTCTGCCTGACCATCCATCTGCGGATGAAATGTTGTATTGAGATTTACCTGAGTACCAAGACCTTTCTGGAATAATTTCCAGAAATGAGATGTAAACTGAGGACCTCTCTTTGAGATGATAGATAAGGGAACCCCATGCAACCTGACTATCTCATTGATATAGATTTTGACGTAGTCCTCCGCTGAATTTGTAGTCTTGATAGCCAAGAAGTGAGCGGACTTACTGACTCTGTCCATTATTACCCAAATGGAGTCATGTTGTCTGCGAGTACAAGGTAAACCCATAATGAAGTCCATATTTATCACTTCCCACTTCCATGTAGGAATGTTAATCTCTTGAGTCATACCTCCTGGTTTCTGATGTTCTACCTTAACCTGTTGAAAGTTAGGATACTTAGCCACAAAATATGTGATGTCTCTCTTCATGTCGTTCCACCAAAAGACTTCCCGTAGATCACGGTACATCTTAGTGGCACCTGGATGAATGGAATATCTGGAATTATAGGCTTCTGTAAGGATCTGCTTCCTCAACTCACCCATATTAGGAACACATAAGTGACCCTGGTAACGAAGCCCACCATCTCCCCTTTGAGAGAAAACCTCAACTTTCTGCTGATGAGCTGCACCTTTCAACTGAAGTAATATAGGATCACTATTCTATTTTTCCTTAACCTCCGCTACCAATGAAGATTATAACCCATTCTGAACTATCACACCACCATCTGATGTGTCTGTAAGGAAAACTCCTAAGCGAGCAAGCCGGTGAAGATCTTTGGCTAACTCTTTCTTTCTTTCTCAACATGTGCTACACTACCCATAGACAGTCTGCTGAGAGCATCAGCCACTACATTGGCCTTACCAGGATGGTAAAGCACATTCATGGCCATCTCCTTTGACGAAGATTCAACTCTTTCTGGGTGAACACATATTGAAGGCTCTTATGATCTGTGACCACATCAACATGAACACCATACAAGTAATGTCTCCAAATATTTAGGGCGAATACTACGGCTGCAAGCTCGAGTTCATGAGTCGGGTAGTTCTTCTCTTGGACCTTAAGCTGTCTAGAAGCATAAGTTATGATCTTACCTCGTTGCATCAACACACAATCTAAGCTGACCCTGGAGGCATCACAATAAATCACATAACTATCTGAACCATCTGGTAGAGTCACGACAGGAGTTGTAGTCAACCTAGTCTTCAGTTCTGAGAAGCTTTTCTCACACTCATCTGACCACTGAAATTTGACCTTCTTCTAAGTCAACTTGGTCAATGGGGAATCTATGGATGAAAATCCTTCAACAAACCTCTTGTAATAACTGGCCAAACCCAAGAAACTTCTGATATCTGTTGGAGAGGTGGGTCTGGGCCAGTGTTTCAATGCCTCAATTTTCTAAGAATCCACTCGGATCCCTTTGCTGGATACCATATGACCAAGGAAAGGGACAAACTGTAACCAGAATTCACATTTGCTGAACTTAGTGAATAGCTGGCGATCTTTGAGAGTTTACAGGACAACTCTCAAATGAGTCGCATGCTCCTCCTCACTCCGAGAATCAATGAGGATATCATCAATAAATATGATATTGAACAAGTCCAAATACTTTTTGAACACTCTGTTCATCAAGTCCATGAAATCTGTAGGAGCATTTGTTAGTCCAAAAGACATAACTGCAAATTCATAATGACTATAGCGAGTTCTAAAAGCTGCCTTCGGAATGTCACTATCTCTGACTCTGAGCTGATGATAGCCGTATCTGAGGTCTATCTTAGAAAAGCAACTAGCACCCTAAAGTTGGTTGAATAAGTCATCAATCCTAGGGATAGCATATTTGTTCTTGATTGTGACTTTGTTCAATTGCCGATAGTCAATGCACATTCTGAGAGAACCATCTTTCATTTTCACGAACAACACTGGAGCACCCCATGGAGAGAAGTTGGGTCTGATGAAGCCCTTATCTAGAAGGTCTCTCAACTTCTCTTTCAATTCCTTAAGCTCGGCTGGAGCCTTTCTGTAAAGAGGAATAAAAATGGGCTGGGTATCTGGAAGAAGATCTATCCCGAAATTGATTTCCCTTTTGGGAGGAACTCCGGGAAGATCTTTTGGAAATACTTTTGGAAACTCATTTACTACCAGGACTGACTCAAGAGTTTGGGTTTTGGAGTTTGAATCCTTAACCCAAACAAGATGATAGAAATATCCTTTGGAAATCATTTTTCTGTCCTTAAGGTAAGAGATAAATAGACCTATAGGCACGGAGCTACTACCCTTCCACTCTAAGACTGGCTCATTTGGAAACTGAAACCGAACAATTCTAGTTCTACAATCGACTGAGGCATAACAGGAATGTAACCAATCCAAGCCTAGAATGATATCAAAATCTACCATTTCTAACTCTACGAGGTCTGCTGAGGTGACTTTCTAGGAAATTGTGATAGGGCAATTTTTGTATACCCGTCTAGCTATAACTGGGTCACCAACTGGAGTAGAGACTCAGAAGGGTTCTGAGAGATTTTTTGGATTGACACCGAAGTTTACTGCTATAGAGGGAGTTACAAAGGAAAGTGTAGCCCCTGGATCCAACAATGCATAAACATCTAAGTTGAAGACTCGTAACGTACCAGTGACCACATCAGGAGACTCTTCCTGGTCCTGGCGAGCCTGGAGAGTATACAACCTTTTTTGGTGCTGACCACCACTTGTACCAGACGAGGCACCCTACTGGTGTTGTTGGAGCTGTAGACTGATCCTTATTGTTGTTACCTCCTTGCTCCTGCCTGGAAAAAGGGAAATCCTTCAACCTATGGCCATACTGACCACACCCAAAACACCATTCTCTTCCTGCAAGACACTCGCTCGGATGGTTCTTACCACACTTTGGACAATTTAGGAAAGTCTTGTTACCTGAAGTACTCCCCCTGAAACTTAGAGCTTGATGCCCTACCTTTCCGATCCTGTTGAAACCTGGGGGATGGAGCACTAGCTGATGAAGGTGCTGGGGCTGTAGACCTCTGCTGAAACTGTGAGCGATTTCCACCACTCGATCTCTGCTGAGAGTATTGATAATTCCCTGCTCTAGCCTTTTTATTGTCCTTAGCCATTTCCCTAAGCTTACTCCCTCAACCTGTTGAGCATGAGCCATGAGTCTGGAGATATCCATATCCCCTAACAGCATAGCATTCCTGCACTCAATCTTTACTAAATCGGATACTCCAAACAAGAACTTCCTCATTTGTGCTCTCGAATCAACAACCATATGTGGAGCATACCTGGAGAGCTGAGTGAACTTCAGCCCATTTTCTTGGACTAACATTGAGCCATGCTTCAAGTTCATAAACTCTTGTGCCTTAGCTTCTCTCAACTCCCTTGGGAAAAACCTGTCCAGAAAAGCTCCGGTAATACAATCCCAAGTCACCAGAGCTACATCTTCACCCCTGTTGTCTTTCTACTGAGTAAACCAGATATGGGCCATATCCTTAATTTGGTATGATTCCATCTCCACCGTGTTATTTCCAGTCACCTGTATCACTTCTAGGATCTTCTTGACTTCATCAATGAAGTTCTGTGGGTCGTCACCGACCTTTTACCATAAAAATTCTGGTGAATTCATACGAACAAAGTCTCGAACCCTAGTTGCAGCTGATCCACCAGTGGTGTTTGCAGGAACTGTGGCCTGCTGATTATTCTGATTGGTTACACTCTGAGCCAAGAGCTAGATCACATTCTGAAATTTTGCATTCGTAACCTCATGGTTTGGGACTGGAGGAACTACATTAGCATTGCGTGCATTAGCATTCCATGTGTTATCTCTATGAGGAGGCATGATCTGAAACGCATAACGATGGATTAGAAGGGAGAAGTTGGATAATACCTCATGCACGATAAGAATAGCAAATAAAGTGAAGTTTTTCATAAAACACTTTGTGGCCTCCCCTTCATAGATGTGGCGCGCTTCACACCCATGAAAGAGACTCTACATAGTACAGCTTTCAGACATCCTAGGACTCTTGAACCTGGCTCTGATACCAAGTTTGTCACGTCTCGAGGCTACCCCCTTGACGTAACATGGGACCTATGATCACGGGTGACCCCAAGCTAACCCTGAATCTGACATATCATGAACATACTAATAATACCTAACTAAAATGAACTAAGCGGAAGCTAAATCAACTAATATTTGAAGAGGAACAAGCCCAACTAATTTGAATAATAATATAACATAACATAAGGGTTTTAGTGAAGACTGAAAAAAAAATCAACTTAACAACTCAAGCTGAATCTACTACTATGTCTGAAAAGCCTCTAACTGAGTT
Source organism: Solanum etuberosum (assembly GCA_029582245.1). NCBI lineage: Eukaryota > Viridiplantae > Streptophyta > Magnoliopsida > Solanales > Solanaceae > Solanum > Solanum etuberosum. The sequence continues at coordinate 62,817 of JAJONR010000232.1, read as the reverse complement.
GAATTGCTGGGACATGCCCCCTAGCTAACTCTAACTAAGCTGAAACTAAAAATAATGACTAAAATGAAAGCATGTCTATTGTCCTTGGAATATGAGGACTCACCACTGAAGCTGTTGAATGCGGACTGAGAATCAATCTAAACGTGATCTGGATGCTGAGTACCTGAACGTACATCATGAAATGATGTAGCGCAAAGTATGCTTCAGTACTTGGAATGTAGTGAACATGCAGGATACAGATACTAAGCTGAATAAAAGATATATAAGCTGAACAATACATAACTGAGCAATGATGTAATCTGAGCAGAGATATAGATACTGAAAAACTAAACTGAATGCAATGACCAAGTACTAATCATGAATATAACATGCTGAACTATATGCTAATATAAATGCTGAAAACCTGGTAAATGCAAGGAGAGTCTGACTGTGGGAGCTATTATTAACTGGCATAAACCACGTGAGCTAAACGTGGAGTCCGATGTATAAGCCCCATTGAGAGGACCCAATATACCTTGCCAGAGGTATAGAGGCATAACTGTGGCATGATCACTAAATCTGATACCCAAAAGAGGGGACTTAAAATCCTATGCGGACACGCAGTTCTAGGACTATGAGGCTACGTTGAACCCTAGTCTGACTCGGTGCTAAGTCTACTCCCAACTGAATACATATGAAGCTAAAATGCAAAAATACTGAATAGCTCAAAATATAGAAATGCTAATTGAGAATGCAACATTTATATACTGAGAATGTGACATTCGAAATCTGGAGCATGATTTTCTGTTTAACTGACCTAGCAAGTATAATTCATGAACTAATAGAATTTACACAAAGTAGGGTTCTGAGTTTTATATAAGGAATTAAGCGAACTTTCCAAGAAACATGTTATTTTGATTAAGGATACTACAACAGCTAAATCACAACAAATCTCCAAGGTTTTAGAAACCCTAGGTTTAAAGAAGATATGGAGAATCAAGGAACTGACTGAATTCTAGGGATCTAGTGGATGAAAGTAATCAACTAATGAAATTCCACATACCTGGTGATGAAATCTACGGTGAATTCCTTTGGATTTCAGGGCTGAACTTCGAAGAATGCTTCTTCCTGTTCTTGGAAGAGTTTGTCGCCTCTTTCTCTTCTTTTCTCTCTAAGTTGGATGATTTTTGGGAATGAGGGTTCTGGGTATGTCTGACTAGGTTATTAGGCTTAGACTGAGTAAAACGACGTAGTTTAGGCATCAAATGACGTAGTTTAAGGTCCCCCAACGCATAGGGAAAAGACCAAAATGACCCTGTCTTAAAAGGTGACGAAGGCCATCCACGGTGGGACTGACGAACCATCGTTTGAACTACCAGCCGTCGACTTGGGTCGTGGTTCATGGTCTGCCCGACAAGGCTTCACTAAAATGAGCATAACCTTTTACTCCAAGCTTGGATTTTAGCAAACTCGGTGGCGTTTGAAAGATGATTCAATTATCTTTAAGTTTATAGGTGATGGGCTACCCAAATAATTTTGTGTTAAAATATATGACTATTTGAAGTTAACCCAACAAATATTATCCTCTAAATAGCTGCTGACCCTCACCTACGGCCAGACCGACGGTCTGTAGGTCCAACCACGGACCGTACTAGTCGACCGTGGGTTGGATCAGAGACTATCAAAATTTAGACCCCAACGATGGAACACCACCTACGGACCGTGGGTCCATTGACAGATCATCGTTGTGAGCCATCATACGCTACTGTTACTTTACATTGTTGGAAAACTTAACTCACCATCCACGACACCCACCTATGAACCGTTGTCCCACCTATGGCCCGTGGGTGGTGTCGTCAGTGCTGGAACCAGACTTCCTAAAATCCTGAAATTTCCATCTCTTTGATTCAGAGGTGTTATTAAAATATGGCCTAAATGATGACCCAAAATGATTTGTTGTCCAAACATGTCATGCGAGGTGGAACCAAGTCAGTGAATGCGGTTGGAACCAACAATGGACATTGTTCGGATGATGCCAAATTTGAGGCATTATACAATGAGGAAGTTCAATACTTGAGAAATCAAGTGGAGGGTTTTCATAACAATTATCAACGATAAGTGGGGAATTAAGGTTGGAACAAGGATAGAGATAGTGGTTGGAAAAACTGGTGGGGTGGAAATTGGAGAGATATGTAGATGGATAAAGATAGATACATGCCTCCGTATGATCGTCCATGCCCAAAAGAAGCATCTGGGCTAGAAGGATGTCGGGTAGAACATATGTTTGTAAGGATCTATAACAAGGTTGAAGGATTCGATAAGGTTTTGAAGGATTTGAAAAATGACTTCTCCACCTTATATCAAATGGTGACTTCACACTCTGTATCTATCAAGCAGCTGGAGACCTAATTGGGTCAAATTGCCACACATCTAAATCCAAGGCAAAAGGGAACTTTGCCTAGTGACACTATCTCGAACCCAATTTTTTTTTATTGAGCTTGAGAAATATATTGTGCCACGACATTAAATAAGGCACTTGTAGGGAGGCAACCTAAGTCTTTATTGTTGTTTTTACTGCTTTCAGATAACATTCATTGTGAGTGCAGGTTGAAAAGAAGTTTGAACATTGAAAAGGGAAACATAGGTGATGCAAAAACCCAAAACGGTGATCCACCGAAGGCATTGAGTGGACTAACTCTTTTCAGCCTTTCAAGCTCGAAAAGATGGAAAAGTTCACTGTCAAGATAGGTGATCAAAACTCCAAAGGGTGATTCACCGAAGTGCATTAAGTGGACTAGGTTTGGTGTTTGTTCAAGCATGTTCGGCAAGCTTAAGCTCTAATTGGAGATTCACCGAACATGTTCGGCGAAATTAGTCGTGATCACCGGACGGGCCTGATATAAAAAGACCAAGGGTCTTTTCAAATTTAAAAATCAATATCTTTGAAATCTGAGAACTTTCTCAATTCCTTCCTCTTGCATTGTGATTTTTGAGTGTTTATGGGCCTCGTGTGAGCATATTGAAGGTTCTAGGAATGCATTTGCATGAAGTTTGTGTCAACCCAACCCTGATCCCTCAATTTTGTGATTATTCTTAACTTTAAGGTTAGTGTTTCGATTTCCTGTTGATGATTTTGTAATTAGAATGCATATAAGGTGTGCGCTTGAGCCTCTTAACTATGTTTGAATGCTTGGTTTTGATGGGTAGCATCACATTGTTGAGATTGAACTATGACCCTATGATTTTAATTGTGAATGTATACCAAATTGATGAATTGTGTTTGTTTTGGTTGAATTGTTGAATTGAGTTGATAACTTTGGTGGGTCTGTACCTAGTTTCATGTGAGTGAAGTCTGAGTAGCTCAGTGTTAACCCGATTGCATGATTTGGCCTAATGAAAGACAGGGTGACTACTTTCTTAAGGGAAAATTGTCGATTCGTGCAATGCTTAGTGATAATTGGGGGAAATATGAGTACCCATGCATAGAAAAGCATCTAGGTGGATTGTAATGTTGGGGGGAAACTAGTATTGTTGTGCGTGTTCATTTTTCTCTGAAAATTTGGCACTGGGCTGAAACTTCCTGATTGGCGAGCTTGTCTTAGCCCACTAAGGAAGTTAGGCAAATCACTGAGTAAGACTCAGCTCACCTTCTTGAGCATGCATATGGCCTTGGGTATTGTTCCATTCGGTAGGCTTGTCTTAGTCCACCGAACCCACTTGGTGAATCACCAAATGGGAGGGGATATCGCCCTTGATGCATGTTACTTTCCATTTTGCACTGTCAGTTTTGGCAGACTTGTCTTAGCTCGCCAAAACAACCTCGGTTAATCAATGAGTCGGCATTAAATCTGCCTTGTTTGCCTAAGCCCTAAATATTTTGACACTGACTGATTCGATGAGCTCACCGGAGCTCGCTAATCTAGATTGGCGTAGCGCCATCCTGTTAGTCCCCTAACTTTATTTGACCGGGGACGTTATATCCATGAAACCTCACAATCACTTAGTTGATGTAAGATATCTACTTAAGAAAGATTTTTACATAGATTTTTGTAGGTCTGCATCCCTCACCATAACGTTTGTGTAGCTCTAAATGTTTTGTTGAACCATCACATAACATGATCAATAAGTGATGCAATATTAAAATTTTACCCTCATATTATTAGCTAAAAATTATAGAGAATATGTTAATGTGTCAATAACACATCAACATATATAACCTAACATTCCTATGATTTGGTAATGGTGGGATTCCATATATATGTCACCCTTGACTAATTGAACCTATAAATCAATCATTAGAAGAACCCACAAACAAATCAATCATTTGAAGAACCCACAATAACAGTTGGGGTTTTTAGGAGAGAATGCATGCCAAATAATTTAGTGTGTTGGTGTTTTTTACACAAGGGATTGAGAGAACAAAACTTGAAATTTATTAAGAAACACTCAAATATGTCTCTATGATCAGTTGTTACTTTGAGATGGGTATTTACAAAATTAGGGCAAGAGATTAGTTGAATTGAAAAAAAATTCTATTGATTCATGTTTTTTCACCCTTAAATCTGAAAGCTTTCCTTAAAAATAACCTTAATCTAAAGTTACACTTTAAAGTCGAAGAAACCTTTTAACGCAAAACTTCTTGATTCACCTTTTTTTTGTAAATAAATTTTAACCAAAAATGATATAAAACTATCCCAGACAATAACTTATGCCATAGAATGGCCTTAATCAACAAGATCTTCAATTATTATTTAAATATATGAAGATTCAACTTTAGTTCTCTATTGGGACACCATAAAACAAATTTGGGGTAGTAAATAACCCCACTAAATAAAATTTTATGATTAAAAAACAAATCACAAAATAATAAAGAAAGTACTAGTTATGTCATAACCAAAATAATTTCAACGATTTAACTTTATATACGCTCTTAATACCACTTACTAGAACTGAACTTTAAGATACGAAGACTGTTGTCTTTTCTCAAGACCTATCATGCCTGATAGTTAAGAACGTTATCGTAGATGTAAAAGCATACCTGAATCGACAAGCTCCATAGCGCTTCTCCGTCTTGTGATTATGATTCTTCCAAATATAGATGTAAGCCACTCCGTCCTTTCCAACAATTAGATGCTCGAAAGAAAACCCTACTTCTGATTTGGGGACCATTAGTCTATATTTATAATAGGAACAAGTTTATATTATTCTAATTTAACACATCCTTAAATTAGAAATTACATCTAGGTATCTATACATAAGACCACATACTTTGTGAGGTGTCTTTTAGAACCATTAACTTTAATTATTAGCATATCACTCTAATTTAGGTTAGCCTTTAACGATAAAAGCAGCATACTATTATTCTTTATACAACATATATGCAATCCCATAAACGATCTAACAATTACAACTTGACAAAGATCATAAAATAAAAAGTATATGCATTTTGATAAGTTTATTAGCATATAATTTCATTATCTATAAAAATAAATATATGTCTTTTGATATTTAGTCTTTATTTGATTTAAAATTTCACGTGGCAAGATTTTATGCTAATTAAATTAGGAGATTTAAGCTTAGTTTTTGTCATAACCCAAAGTACACCCTAGACATGACATGTTGAATATGACCCCGTGAGGCCCTAAACAAGCCACTTGACATAAGTATGACACTATGAATATCAAACAAGGAGAATACAACATAAGAACGATATATAAGTCTCAAAACTCTTTCAACTTTTAAGTAAAATATCAAGAGAGTGAATGACTGAAATAATGGGGAAATCAACTATGTCTGACAAAAAGCCTTCTACTAACATAGATGTGGTAAGGACAAATCCCTAAACCACGTACAAAGTCTGAGATGGACTAACATCAAAGCAATAAAGACATATGGTGGCAAGGTCCCTGAAACATGTGGACTCACCAAACATGTGGACATAGTTTCAAATTTTGCATCCTCCGGGCTCAACCCACTACTAGCACCAATAACATTCATAGATTTGAATCCACCCCCAATGACATGATTTGACAACAAGTCGAGTAGGGTCATTAATTTAGCCATGTTCTCATCACGCTCTTGGTTCTTTCCTAATTACTCTTTAGTCAAACCCAGATTGAGAGGAGACACTTGATCTTCCCTTGTAAGCCATGCACAATTTATCTTGGTCATCTCATCAAGCAAAGTCGAAGACACTTCAAATGGTTGTCTCATGATTCCACTTCGGATGAGTTGGTCAGCTATCCCTTTGTTCACGGTATCAAGACTCCGGTAAATATTGCAACAATACTTTATCCGACAATTCATGATTAGGTTATTGTAACAGCTACTTTTGGAACCCTAACCATGTCTCATGGACAGGTTCACCCTCAATTTTCTTAAAATTTTGGATGTTCTCCCTAAGCTTCACCATCATCGAAGGAGGAAGAACCTTCAAATAACACCTTAATTGGCTCTTTCCATGAATTAATTGAGTCCCTTGGTAATTATGTCAACCATTTTGATGTTCCCCCGTTAGAGAAAAAGGGAACAACCTCAACCGAATGGACTCCTGAGTGATATTCTTGAAAATAAATGGACCGCATACATCCATAAAGTTACGAATATGCTCATGGGAATCTTCATGAGCTAGACCCCCAAACATTTCCTTCATTTGGAGTAATTGAAGCATGGTTCCGGTTATGTGAAATGTAACATCCCGCCTTAAAAAGAACTAGAATTAGAAAGAATCATTTTTGGAAAGACTAAATTTGGAAATTTGGCAAGTTATGCTAAGTGTGAGTTTTGGATCAACTTCAAATGACCATAACTTTTAGTACAGGATGAGTTAGGTGGGTTATAAGTTAACAAATCAAAGGTCTTGGAATCCTCTTTCCAATGCCACTGAGTTTGTTAATTTTTGAGCTCGTGTGAGGGAGATATGCATGTTCGAAGTCAGGTTGTCTGGATAAGGAAAGTCACCCGGATTTAAGAGGGGTATTTTGGTCTTTTCCTTATCCAATTAAGTTATTTCATTTTCAGTAATTAATTAGGGGTCTGAACTGATTTGGTTCAGTTTACGCAATCCAAATTAACACTTAGGGTTTGAGAATAGTTCAAGAAGAGGAGAAAAGAAGAAAGGTCAAGGCGTTCTTGGAGATTTCTTGCGGAATCAAAGATAGTTTCGCCAAGGGTTGATCTCTAAAAAGGTATGTGAGTTCAAATAGCGTTGGGTTCGTTCACCCACGTGCCAATCATGTTAATTTCAGCGTAAAATTCATTCTAGAAAGTTGAAGGTTTGATGTTCTTGAATTGTGTTCTTGAAATTTGCTTTCGTTCTTGAGTTAAGATGAGATTGATGAGTTCTTAAGGAAATCGTGTCGATTTTAGAGTTTTGTTTGATTAGATTCTTGTACATGTATTAAGTATTCGAATCTAAGGAGAAATTGAGAAAAACAATCGAATCCAGTCGAGTTAAGGTTAGAAAATGAGTAGAAAAAATTCGTCGGAATACCCTGGGAAGGGGCTGGGGCGGCGCCCCAGCAGTGCGCCAGAATTGAGTCCCAGAACTTTAGGGGTTGGCGCCCCGCACCAGTAATGCTCCTGGGACGTCTGCCCCCACCTATTTTTTGTCCTTTAGCCCGTCTGAGTCCTTCTAAAGTGTACTAACACTTCCTATCGATTCTAACTACTCTAAATGATTTCTAAACATCTAGAAATCATCCATAAACATGAATCATAACCTCAAATCCATAAATTCAAATTCAAGGTAGAGCTAAGAGTCAAATCTTGAGAGTTCTTTAAGTCTTTTAAAAAGGTCTTTTACAATTGTTTTAAGGTTTAAGTCATCTGTTGCCCCTTAAAGTTGTCCGCATAATTCATTTAGACACCTCAACTAGGGCTAGTACTTATTGAACACTTTAACCTTAAAAAAATTATATATATTAGACACAAAATGTCAATCAGTTGAAAAATAAAATTGTGTGGCTCAAACGCAAATACATAGCAGGTGTACCAATGAAACAACGACAAGTGGCGGTCGAATTTAATTTTTTAAAAGTTCTATTTAAATAATCCAAAAAAAAATTAAGAATATAAAAATTAACTCTTTTAATTAATAACCCACCCCCACCCCCTCGTCTTCTTCTTTTCCCATTTCCGCCGGCGCCGACACACAAATAAATCATCGCCCCACTCTTTCATTCCCTTTCATCGGCGTCGACAACACCTCCTACCCATTGCATTCATCTTCTTTCAATTAATAAATATTTATCACAGTTAAAAGAAACAATAACAAACTTTTGCTGAAAAAAGAATTGATTTAGTTTTCTTTCATCGGAATAAATGGAGTTTCGCCAAAATATTTAAAACCTGAAAAAAGAGGGGAAAACAGAAGAATAGTTAGAGAGGGTGAGAGAAAGAGAGAGAGAAATTTGGTGGTGTGGGGTGGCATGGGAGGTTACCGGTAAGTACATAGATGGTGGATGGAAATTGTTGAGGCAACATCCTAGGAAGAAGACGTCCTTTTTTTTATTTTATTGTTACATTTTTTTTTGTTTATTTAATCAATGTCAAGGTCAATAAAGCAAAAAAATATGCTTTTTCAGGAAAAATAACACGGAAAATGTTATTTGGGTATCTTCACGCTCCCATGGAAAGTGAAGAACAAGTTTTTTGCCACGTCAGTATTTTGTGCTTAATAGATACACATTTTGAATATTTTAAGTGTTCAGTAGGTACTACCCCTAGTTGAGGTGTCTAAATGAATTATACGGATAACTTTAAGGGGCCACAGATGACTTAAGCCTTGTTTTAAACTTGTTTTAAGACTTGAGCATTGAGTCGAGTAAGAGTAAGAGTGAAGTTCATTTTCTTAAAAATGCTATATGGGAACTAAGTATTCCCAAAGAGTAAATGTTTTCACATTTAAGATGATAGGAAACACCAATTTCCAAATGAGTTTTCATGAGCAGCTTTGAGTTCCATCTCTTTTAAGAGATAGATTTTTGAGTAATAATCTCAAACCACAGAATAGTTATGTTTTTAAACATATGAGCTAGTTACATTTTTGGGAGTAGTATTGAGCACTGATATGGGGACGAGTTCATATAACTCAAGTCTCCATAAACCATGTAGCCACCATGGGTAGAAAGGGTCATACTTTTTAGATGATTCCTTAATGCTTTTAAGCATAGACTAGTGGATCCACTTAGTAGTAGGTTCTATACCCCGGCAAAGTATAGGACGGCCCTGGCAGCGTGAGACAAGACGATGCATCATTACATAGCTCATAGTGATGGTTGTCGATTAGAGAATCTCCCACAGAGTTACTTATATTTTCATATACAAACTAAGTTATTGTTGTGTTTTCAATACACTGATTTGCCATCTACATGTTTTAAAGCTTTTCTTTATATTGCATTTCTATTTCTGTCTTATATTGAAACTAGTTGAGTTGAGTTGAGACGAGGTAAGTTTTCTTCAATTCCATTCCATGCTTATGTCTCGTTTTAGAATTCCCCTCGCATGCTCGTACATTCCATGTACTGACGTCATTTGGCCTGCATCTTTTATGATGCAGATACAGGTAACTAGGATTAGCATCCAGTGCTTCGTTGATCCAGTTGAGCTTCAGAGTCATTTGGTGAGCCTCATTGCTTTTCGGAGGATCCCTTTTATTATGCTTTGTCATTTCAGTTGTTAGGATGATCGGGGGTCTTGTCCCGACATCCGTCATAGTATTAGAGGCTTCATAGATAGTCAGACATTATTAGTTCATTAGTCTTGTTCATTTCAGTTGTTTTGTTATAAGACTTGAGTTGCCTTATTGGCCAGTTGAATGTTTCCTTTATAACATTCTAGTTTATTTCATGGACTTATCTTTGTTGAGTAAGGTCTTTCGCTGAGTAGTAAGCCAGGCCAAGGGTTCGCTTGGGGCCAGCAATGGTTCTCGAGTGCCAGTCCCACCCAGGGTGTAGGTTCGGGGTGTGACAAGCTTCGTATCAGAGCACAGAGTTCAAGAGTCCTAGGGTGTCTATGAAGATGTGTCTGTAGAGTCCTAGTTATTGGTGTGAAGCGCTCCACATCTATAATTAGGAGGCTGCAACATTTAGGAGCTTCCTCACTTCTTTCATACTCATTTCATGCAATAGATTTTATCTCTATAAAAGTTTCTTTCTAACTTGTGCTTGCGCGTATCTTTCAGATCATGCCTCCACGAAGAGCTGTCTGAGGTCGTCCTACTAGAAGGAATGTTGAGGATCAAGGGGTACCAAATGCACCAGAAGTGCAACCCCAAGGAGAGGTCACCAATGCTGAGTTCCGAGAAGCTATCCGGATGTTGAGTCAAGCTATGACCAACCAAGTTGGGAAACAAAGAGAAAATCGACAGGAAGTGGTTGATACTTCTAGGATCTGTGAGTTCTTAAGGATGAATCCTTCAAGCTTCACTGAAGTATCAGTGAGGATCCGAAAAACTTTATAGAGGAATTGCAGAAAGTGTTTGAGGTTATGCATGTTGCTGATGCTGAGCGAGTGGAACTAGCTGCATATCAACTGAAGAGTGTTGCTAGAATCTTGTTTGACCAATGAAACAAGGGTAGAGCTGAGGATGCACCGATAGTGAGCTGGGATGTGTTCGAGAGTGCATTCATGGGGTGTTTCTTTCCCCGTGAGCTAAGAGAGACAAAGGTAAGAGAACTACTCACTCTTAAGCAGGAATCTATGAGTGTGCATGAGTATAGCCTTAAGTTCACCCAACTTTCCCATTATGCTCCGGAGATGGTTGCTGACATGAAGAGCAGGATGAGTTTGTTCATTGCTGGGTTGTCTCGTCTGTCAAGTAAGGAAGGCAAGGAAGCTATGCTAATAGGGGATATGGAAATAGAAAGGCTGATGATCCATGTGCAACAGGTTGAGGAAGATAAGCTGAGAGATAGGGAAGAGTTCCGAAACAAGAAAGCTAAGATAGGGAATGAGTTCAGACAGCAGAAGAGTAATGCCAACCGGTCATCTTTCCAACATAAGCAAAAGGGACATGCTCCATCATCTGCTAGTGCACCTGCACCAAGGAACAGAAATGAGTTCAACAATCAGAATTCACAAAATTTCAGAGCTAGACCTGCGCATTCTCAAGGTAGTGTGGCACAAAGAGGTAATGGGACTCCTGCATGTGCTAAGTGTAATAGGATCCACTCAGGGGGTGTGTCGTGATGTCTCCACTGGTTGCTTCAAGTGTGGTCAGAACGGTCACTTTATGAAAGAGTGTCCTAAAAATAGGCAAGGATATGGTAATAGGAGCAATAGAGCCCAATCTTCTTCAATTGCTCCACCAGACAGGGCTGCATCTAGAGGTGCTACTTCATGGGCAGGCGGAGGAGCAAACCGTCTATATGCTATCACTAGTGGCCAAGAGCAAGAGGATACGCCATATGTTGTCACTGGTATGATCAAAGTCTTTAATTTTGATGTTTATGCTTTGCTAGACCCAGGAGCGAGTGTATCTTTTGTGACTCCTTATGTTGCGATGAATTTTGATATCCTTCCTGAAAAACTTCTTGAGCCCTTCAGTGTTTCTACACCTGTTGGTGAGTTTATTCTAGCTGAAAGAGTCTATCGTGATTGCACCATTTCCGTCAATCACAAGGACACCATGGCTGACTTAGTTGAGTTAGATATGGTAGATTTCGATGTCATTCTAGGTATGGACTGGCTTCATGCCTGTTATGCCTCAGTCAATTTTAGGACTCGGGTAGTTAAGTTCCAGTTTCCTAATGACCCAGTTATAGAGTAGAAGAGTAGTTCAGCAGTGCCTAAGGGTCGTTTCATTTCGTACCATAAGACGAGAAAGTTAGTTTCCAAGGGGGGTGTCTATCACTTAGTCTGAGTTAATGACTCTACTATTGAGACACCACCTATTCAGTTTGTTTCAGTTGTTAGTGAGTTTCCAGAAGTCTTCCAAATGATCTACATGTAGTCCCTCCTGAGAGAGAAATAGACTTCGGTATAGATATTCTTCCTGATACTCATCCTATCTCGATTCTGCCATATAGAATGGAACCAGCAGAGTTGAAAGAGTTGAAAGAGCAGTTGAAAGATCTCCTTGATAAAGGTTTTATTTGACCAAGTGTCTCACCTTGGGGCGCTCTAGTCTTATTTGTGAGGAAGAAAGATAGTTCTCTTAGAATGTGCATAGATTACCGTCAGTTGAATAAGGTTACAATCAAGAATAAGTATCCTCTTCCGAGAATTGATGATCTCTTCGATCAACTTCAGATTGCCACTTGTTTTTCTAAGATAAACCTCAGATCTGCCTATCATCAGTTGAGAGTAAGAGATAGTGACATCCCTAAGACAACATTCAGGACCAGCTATGGTCATTATGAGTTTTTGGTCATGTCGTTTGGTTTGACTAATGCGCCTGCAGCGTTTATGGATATTATGAACAGAGTATTCAAGCCTTATCTATATATGTTTGTTATCGTATTCATTGATGACATTCTAATCTATTCGAGCAATGAGGAAGATCATGCTAGTCATCTCAGAATAGTTCTCCAAACTCTAAAGGATAAGGAGTTATATGCTAAATTTTCTAAGTGTGAATTTTGGCTTGAGTCTGTGGCATTAGGCCATATTGTTTCCGGTGATGAAATTCGAATTGACACTCAAAAGATAGAGGCAGTGCAGAACTGGCCTAGACCCACTTCTCCAACTGAAATTAGGAGTTTCTTGGGATTGGCTGGCTATTATAGAAGGTTCGTCGAAGGGTTCTCATCTATTTCATCTCCTTTGACCAAGTTGACTCAGAAAATAGTTAAGTTTTAATGGTCTGAAGCTTGTGAGAAAAGATTTCAAGAATTGAAAAAATGGTTGACTACTGCCCTAGTATTGACCTTACCAAAAGGTACGCAAGGTTTTGTGGTATATTGTGATGCATCCAGAGTCGGATTGGGTTGTGTGTTAATGTAGAATGGCAAGGTTATAGCTTATGCTTCCAGACAGCTTAAGATTCATGAGAGGAATTACCCAACCCATGATCTAGAGTTGGCTGCTGTAGTATTCACTTTGAAAATATGGCGTCACTATCTTTATGGTGTTCATGTGGATGTGTTCACCGATCACAAGAGTCTCCACTATGTATTCAGTCAGAAAGAGCTTAATCTCTGATAGAGGAGGTGGTTGGAGTTACCTACGGTTTATGACATGAGTATTCTCTATCACCTAGGTAAGGATAATGTTGTTGCTGATGCCTTGAGCAGGTTATCTATGGGCAGTACTACCCATGTTGAGGAAGACAAGAAAGAGTTAGCTAAAGATGTGCACAAACTTGCTCGATTGGGAGTTTGTTTGATGGATTCCAATGAAGGAGGAGCGGTGGTGATGAATGGGGATGAATTATCAGTAGTGTCCGAAGTGAAAGAGAAACAAGATCAAGATCCTTATTTGCTTGAGTTGAAGGCAAATGTTCATAAGCAAAAAGTGATGGCTTTTGAACAAGGGGGAGATGGTGTATTGAGGTATCAAGGTAGATTGTGTGTGCCAAGGGTGGATGAACTTATAGAGAGGATTATGGAGGAAGCTCATAGCTCCAGATATTCTATCCATCCGGGTTCCACAAATATGTATCATGACTTGAGAGAAGTCTATTGGTGGAGTGGTATGAAGAAGGGCATTGCAGAGTTCGTTGATAAGTGTTCGAATTGCCAACAAGTTAAGGTAGAGCACCAGAGGGCCGGTGGTATGGCTCAGAATATAGAGATTCCAGAATGGAAGTGGGAGATGATCAATATGGACTTTATTACTTGTTTTCCGCGATCTGACAGGCAACATGATTCCATTTGGGTGATTGTAGATCGAATGACTAAATCAACCCACTTTTTGCCGGTAAAGACTACACATTCAGCAGAAGATTATGTTAAGTTATATATTCAAGAGGTAGTCAGACTTCATGGAGTTCCGCTGTCTATTATTTCGGATAGGGGTGCATAATTTACTGCACAGTTTTGAAAGTCATTCCAGAAAGGTTTGGGTTCAAAGGTGAACTTGAGTACTTCTTTTCATCCTCAGACTGTTGGCCAAGCAGAGCGTACTATACAGACTTTAGAAGATATGTTGAGGACTTGTGTGATTGATTTCAAAGGTAATTGGGATCATCACCTACCTCTCATAGAGTTTGCTTATAACAATAGTTACCACTCTAGCATCCAGATGGCTCTCTATGAAGCTCTTTATGGGAGACGATGTAGATCTCCTATTGGATGTTTTGAAGTTGGTGAAGCTGGGTTGATAGGACCAGACTTAGTTCATTAAGCTATGGAAAAAGTTAAGACTATTCAAGAGAGGTTGAAAGCAGTGCAGAGTCGTCAGAAATCCTATACAGATGTTAGGATAAGAGACTTAGAGTTTGAAGTAGATGATTGGGTTTATTTGAAGGTTTCACCCATGAAGGGTGTTATGAGATTTGGTAAGAAGGGGAAACTTAGTCCCCGATATATTGGTCCTTACAGAATATCCAAGAGGATTGGTAACGTGGCTTATGAGTTGGATCTACCGCAAGAGTTAGCAGCATTCCATCCAGTATTTCACATTTTTATGTTAAAGAAGTGTATGGGCGATCCTTCACTTATCATACCTACTGAATATATTGGTATTAAGGATAACTTATCTTATAAGGAGATTCATGTTCAGATTCTAGACCGCCGGGTTCGCAAGTTGAGAACCAAGGAAGTAGCTTCAGTCAAGGTTCTGTGGAGAAATCAGTTTGTTGAGGAAGCTACTTGGGAAGCTGAGGAGGACATGAAGAAGATATACCCACATCTCTTTGAGTCCGGAGAAATTCCAAACTAAGGTACTAATCCTTTTTCTTGGAATTTATTTAAGTTGACATGTTGTGTTATATATTGCTTGTTGGGTATTTGAGCTGAATGTTAGATGTTACACCCTTAGCCTACTTAGAGTAATCTCATTCAAGGACAAATGATCCCAAGGGGGAGATATTGTAACATCCCGCCTTAGAAAGAACAAGAATTAGAAAGAATCATTTTTGGAAATAGTGAATTTGGAAATTTGGCAAGTTATGCTAAGTGTGAGTTTTGGATCAAATTCAAATGATCATAACTTTTAGTACATGACGATTTAGGTGGGCTATAAAGTATAAAATGAAAGGACTTGGAATTCTCTTTCCAACGCCACCGAGTTTGTTAATTTTCAAGCTTGTATGAGGGATATATGTCTGTTCGAAG
Organism: Solanum etuberosum; assembly: GCA_029582245.1. Taxonomy (NCBI): domain Eukaryota; kingdom Viridiplantae; phylum Streptophyta; class Magnoliopsida; order Solanales; family Solanaceae; genus Solanum; species Solanum etuberosum. Next base: position 47,620 of record JAJONR010000232.1, on the reverse strand, counting down.
TCGGGTTGTCCGAATAAGGAAAGTCACCCGGATTTAAGAGGATTATTTTGGTCTTTTCCTTACCCAATTAAGTTATTTCGTTTTTAGTAATTAATTAAGGGTCTAAACTGATTTGGTTCAGTTTACGCAATCCAAATTAACGCTTAGGGTTTGAGAATAGTTCAAGAAGAGGAGAAAAGGAGAAAGGTCAAGGCGTTCTTGGAGATTTCTTGCGGAATCAAAGTTCTTTTTGCCAAGGGTTGATCCCTAAAAAGGTATGTGAGTTCACATAGCGTTGGGTTCGTTCACCCACGATCCAATCATGTTAATTTCAGCATAAAATTCGTTCTAGAAAGTTGAAGGTTTGATGTTCTTGAATTGTGTTCTTGAAATTGGCTTTCGTTCTTGAGTTAAGATGAGATTGATAAGTTCTTGAGGAAATCGTGTCGATTTTAGAGTTGTGTTTGATTAGATTCGTGTGTACATGTATTAAGTATCCTAATCTAAGGAGTAATTGAGAAAAAAAATCAAATCTAGTTGAGTTAAGGTCAGAAACGAGTTGAAAAATTCGTCAGAATAGCCTGGGGAGGGGCAGGGGCGGCACCCCAGCAGTGCGCCAGAATTGAGTCCCAGAACTTTAGAGGCTGGCTCCCCGCGACAATAATGCAGCTGGAACGTCTGCCCCTACCGGTTTTTCATCGTTTAACCCGTTTGAGTCATTCTAAAGTGTACTAACTCTTCCTATCGGTTCTAACTACACTAAATGATTTCTAAACATCTAGAAATGATCCATAAACATGAATCATAACCTTGAATCCATTAATTCAAATTCAAGGTAGAGCTAAGAGTTAAATCTTGAGAGTTCTTCAAGTCTTTTAAAGAGATCTTTTACAATTGTTTTAAACTTGTTTTAAAACTTGAGTATTAAGTCGAGTAAGAGTAAGAGTGAAGTTCATTTTCTTCAAAATGATATATGGGAACTAAGTATTCCCAAAGAGTAAATGTTTTCACATTTAAGATGAGAGGAAACACCGATTTCCATATGAGTTTTCATGAGAAGATTTGAGTTCCATCTCTTTTAAGAGATAGATTTTTGAGTAATAATCTTATACCACAGAAGAGTTATGTTTTTAAACATATGATCTAGTTACATTTTTGGGAGTAGTATTGAGCACCGATATGTGGATGAGTTCAGATAACTCAAGTCTCCATAAACCATGTAGCCATCATGGGTAGAAAGGGTCATACCTTTTAGATGATTCCTTAATGCTTTTTAGCATAGACTATTGGATCAACTTAGTAGTAGGTTCTATACCCCGACAAAGTATAGGACGGCCCTGGCAGCGTGAGGCAAGACGATGAATCATCACATAGCCCATAGTGATGGTTGTCGGTTAGAGAATCTCCCATAGAGTTACTTATATTTTCATACTTAAACTAAGTTATTGTTGTGTTTTCAATACACTGATTTGCCATCTACATGTTTTAAAGTTTTTCTTTATATTGCATTTCTATTTCTGCCTTATATTGAAACGAGTTGAGTTGAGTTGAGACGAGGTAAGTTTTTTTCAATTCAATTTCATGCTTATGTCTCGTTTTAGAATTCTCCTCGCATGATCGTACATTCCATGTACTGGCGCCATTTGGCCTGCATCTTTTATGATGCAGATACAGGTAACCAGGATCAGCATCCAGCGCTTCGTTGATCCAGTTGAGCTTCAGAGTCATTTGGTGAGCGTCCTTGCTTTCCGGAGGATCCCTTTTATTATGCTTTGTCATTTCAGTTGTTAGGATGACCGGGGTTCTTGTCCCGACATCCCTCATAGTATTAGAGACTTCATAGATAGTCAGACATTATTAGTTCATTAGTCTTGTTCATTTCAGTTGTTTTGTTATAGGACTTGAGTTGCCTTATTGGTCAGTTGAATGTTTCCTTTATAACATTCTAGTTTATTTCATGGACTTATCTTTGTTGAGTAAGGTCTTCCGCTGAGTAGTAATCCGGGCCAAGGGTTTGCTTGGGGCCAGTAATGGTTCTAGAGTGCCAGTTGTTGACACCCAATTTCAGACCTCCACAATATAAATTAATCGTCGAGTTTCTTAGATTCCAAACGATTTGAGATAGTTAGCTTTTATAAAGTTCAAAATATTTTTCAAGTTATTTTTAATTAAATTTATTATTTGTTATAATTTTTAAGGAATATATATGTTTTATATAATTTTTTATATAATTAGTATATTTTATAAATATTCAAAAATCATCTCAAAAAGATTTTGTTTATTCGAATATTTGGTTAATTAGTTTAATTATTTAATACTTATATTTTGAGTTATTAGTTATAATTAAGTTAATTATTTTATTTCGTTAAAATTAAGAAGCTCGTTAATTAATCAATATTAATTCATTTTGTTTTAGTCAATTTCCCTAAATTAAACTCAATTTGATTAATTTCTTAACTTAAGATGGCTAAATTTGCAAATCATGTGGCTATTTTCTTATTACAAATCTAGGCCTTCCTCACCTTGTCTTCAACCCTCTTTAAAAGGGCCACTTTGAGCCATTCATTCAGCAATTCTCAGCAGCCCAACTTTTCAAATAACCCAATCTAAGCCCAATTACAATACCAAAACAAAAGACCCAATTCTTTCAACCAAAACAGAGCCAGCAGCAATACGCGACAAAGCTCCAGCCGACCCCTGTACAACGTCTTCTTCTTCTTCACGCGAAGAAACCCAAAAAAATCGACCCAGCAACGCGAGCAGCCCCAATCGCGCATGTTGTGTCCTTCTCGTACAAGAAACGTTGGAGAATCATCCAACGTGTCCCCATCTCCTTCCTCGTTTGTCCTTGACTTCCAATCAAATGGTTCTCCTCATTTTTCCGTTGGATTAGTACGAATTCCAGCTGGTTGAGCCTTATCTTTCAAGGAAAAGTTTGAATTTCGATTTCACAAAAAAATCTCTCCCGATTTCCCCCCCTAAATCAGCCCTAATCTCCTTCTATATAAATCTCATTTTATCTTCATTATTGGAGGTTGGAAAATGGAGAGTATCAGTTGGCATTAGAAACGAAATACACTAAAATTACCAGCTATACTATTACATACAGGTATTTAGGAGGTCGGAATCCAGATTCTGCTTAGTCCTCATTCGTGTTTGCTTCTGCTTTGTTCGTCGGGACTCTTGGAGTCTGTATTTTGGTGGTTAGAGCTCGTTGCCTTCATCTCGTTTTGGTCTCAGTCGCTGCTCGTCAAGAGGTAAATAACCCTCAGCTATTTTATTCATTCAACTTCCAGTAGACGTTTGGATTTGAGCTGTGTTTTGTGTGGGCTTCAAGATGCTTTTACTTGATATGTTGTAGTCTAAGCGATATCTTTAGCTCTCGCCTTATTTCTCTCTGAAACTAGTAGTGTGTATTTCATTTTTCGAGTTGATTTAATGTCTGTCTGAATCCGTTTTATCTGTTCTTAGTTCTCTTGAGCTCGTGGTTGTGGTGCTTGCCTCAAATGTTAGCTTGTTCACTTGTTAATCATTCTGTCTCTATTTGTGGAAATGGTATTCATATATTGTTGTGTTTTTTTATAGCGTGTTAAAAGAATCACTCCACTGATTTTCTTTTGGCACTTATTTTTCGAGTTTAAGTTAGTTAGTTCTCATTCTTATCGGCTGATATAGGTTCGTGTTGATCTGTTCGGGTCAACCTCGTTATCTTGGCCGTTCCTCTGTTGCCTGCTCAGTTGTGCATCTAATCTTGTGATAACCTTACTAAAGGTTTATTAGTTTGCATTTTTCGCACGACCATGACTGTAAAACTTGACACTTGATTGCTATTCACTTAAGTTATGTGCAAATAGTCTTGGTCACTGTGTGTTTGAATGCATGAAGTCTTGTCTTAGTGTTCTTTCAAAGTGGCTCATACATGCTGAAATTTTTATGTTTAGATTAATTTCAGTAGCTTAAAATTTAGATTTCATTCTCTTTGTTTCCTTCATTATTTGCTCCTAGAAAGGTTAAAAGAATTGGGTTTGTTGTCTACAAAAATATTTTTTAGTCCACATTGTCATTCTTTCCCTTTTCCTTACAATTGTGTCCAAAGTATCTTTATGTATGTCGCACTTAGGAGTTTCGTTTCTTCTGCTTCTCATGGCCCCTTCACTGCTTATCATTCATATTCAAAGAATAATAAGTCTTCATCAATTTTCCATTCAAATTATTGTTCAAGTGTTGTTTTATTAATGATGCCTAGTAGGTGTTAGTATTTTTCATCATTTCATCTCCATCCTTAAATGCTAATCTCTTTATTTTACTTTATGTTTTGCATGTGAAACTTCATTTGAGTCCATTTTGGACTCCACTCTTGCATTTCCTTGAGTCGTTTTGAGTCATACTCATATTTGCGGTGAAGGAGAAGCTGAAATAGGCCCTCGGAAGTCCGAAAATGGACGGTATACCTGCCATATACAGCAGTATACACTGATATATATAATTATACACTGTTATACAGGTGTAGTGCAACAAACACATGGCCAAAAACGGAAGCATAGGTTGTAAAAGCTTAAGTAGGCTGTACACTTTCGATATACAGCCCAATATACATAAAAAGGGGCCGAAATATGCATCGTATACAGTCATATACGTTCGATGTATACACAAAATTTAAGTGTGAAAAGGAGGTGAAAATAGGTCAAAGCCCCAATTTTGTTTGGCACAGCAGGTCCAGGAAAGATTGGGCCCAAAATCTCAATGGATAGCAGCTGATTCTGATTTAAGTGGGCCAAAACCCATGACTTTGATAATTTTAGTATTAGGACAGGATTTGGGCCCATCAGAATTGGAAATTTGGGCAAAATGGCCCAAGTTCAACATTTTTTCCTTTATATTGTTTATTTATTTGTTGTATTAACTAACCCTTTTATTTGAATTAGTTTTTATTTAATTAAATTCCCAAAAGATAGTCATTTCTTCTTTTTATGTTCCATTTAAAATATTTATATTTTTATTTATTACTTATTTTATTTATATTTTATTATTTGTCTCATTATCTTTCAAATATTCCCTTTAACTTATTTCCTCCTAAATAAAATAAAAAAGTGAGTTTTCATTACTTAATTAATTTCTTCCAAATTAGTCAAATATTCTTTGTCAAATCGTTGGTCAACCGCAAGTTAGCGGACATTTCGAGGGCCTAACACCTTCTCGAAATGTAAATTGAACCCCGAACCCTCTTTGGATTTTAAATAATTTTTAATCTGTTTAAATCTTTTGAAAATTTTAAGTTTGCTTAGTTTCTTTAAAAAATTAAGTGGCGACTCTCTTTTTTTTTGAAAATCGATTTTTCTTCAAATCATAAGTTAAATTGATTTCTCGAAATGTAAATTGAACCCCGAACCCTCTTTGGATTTTAAATGATTTTTAATCTGTTTAAATCTTTTGAAAATTTTAAGTTTTCTTAGTTTCTTTAAAAAATTAAGTGGCGACTCTCTTTTTTTTTTTAAATCGATTTTTCTTCAAATCATAAGTTAAATTGATTTTTCGAAAACCAGTCATTATTCTTTTTTTTTAATAAAACACCAGTCCCGCCCAGGGTGTAGGCTCGGGGTGTGACATGAAATATAACATTCCCTACAATTAGAGGTAATTGATAGCTTCCGTACTCCCTGTCACATTAAAGTTCACGTCGTACAAATTCCCAACATCATCATTCTTCCCATTTTGACTAGCATCATTGCTCCCAATGACACTCATATTGTGACTTATTAAGAGAACAACAATGAAATAAATGGTAAGAGTATTCCACTACAACTAAATCAGTTCACACAATTATTTTATTAAAACAAATTCTAAGCATCATTCCCCGATAACGACGTCATTTTTATAAGGCTCAAATTACTTGTAAAATGATTAAACAAGTAAGCGATTGTTAGTTATCTAATTACCCAACGTATGAGGTCGGGGTTGAATCTCACGGGGAGTGGTATGTGGAAGAATTCAACTATGAAGTCAATGTGTGATCTAATCCATTGTACTAAGATGGTAACAAGGGTGGATATATTTCAAATATCAAATTAACATGATTTAGTAACCAATTTTAACAAAGTAAACTAAAACTAGTGTTTCGCAAGTAAGTGGAGAAACAATCTAGGAGTGAGCGAAAGTGGGTATCGATTTTAATTGGTGGATCAATGTGATTGCTCAATAACATTAATTAATCATGGATAGGCTAGATTAATCTCAAACACATATTACATTTTTCAATCACAACATGTTTATCATAGGAGTTCTTCTCAGATCCTCCCATGTGAAATCCACTAAACGAACCCATTACCTTAACATAGACTTCTCTGTCAAGCAAATTTAGCATTTAGAGATGAAATTCAAAAAAAAATTCTCAAGGAAACAGGGAATTCAAAACTAATATGCAATCATCAAACTAATTACCCACTTCATGTAACCTTTCTGAAGCAATACATGAAGATATGAAGTAGAATCAAGTTTGCAAACTTGATTCATAAATTAACACGTGAAAATCAGTTTGAATCCATGAAAATTAAAGTAAAACAGAGCAATACACAAAATTTCACCAATTTAATCAAAACTCAACTTCATTTGCATACCCCTAGAATCGGAGTTTTAGCCAATCATGCTAAATTAAAAAAAATTATACCGAAAACATTCTCAGTTATTTGAATTGTTGGTTTACAACTTCAAATCTAGAAATACACTTCCAAATTTCACCAAAAAGATGGATTACAATCTTGCTTGGCACTCAAGATATTGGAAACTTCTATTGTACTCTAATTTAAAAAGGTGTAGGATGTAAGATCTCCTTTTTCTCTTTCTTCTCAGCTATTTATAATTTTTCTAAAACATAGACAAATTTTTTCATATCGTGACTCAGTTGCCGAGGTTAGTCAGGTTCGCCGACTCTTTCGGCGAGTCACCGACCAGCTTCTTTTCTCGCCCTTTTATTCTTTATTTTAGCTTAAGTGTTTTGTCATGTTTGGTGAGCTTGCAAGAGCTCGTAGATTAAGTTTGGTGATTCACCGATTTATCCTCTTATCTCCTACATTCCTTGAGCTGTTAAGTAGAAGACAATCATTTTTGGTGAGGTATGGAATGTTTGGTGAGTCACCAAGATTTTCATTCTTTTTCCATGTTATTTGCCTCTTTTACGTGATTTCATTCCTGCTTTGTCCTTAAGTTTTCATATCTACAAACAATAATTAATCATCATATTTGGACATATAAAGGCATTGAGGAAGCTATTTATTAAACTAAAAGGCCTCAAATGAGTCAAAATCTCTGATTCATTAATCTCTCACAAGAATTGTTTTCAACTGGTACATAGATCTTGAATCTAGTTCCCATCAATAGTTTGGAGTAGATGTAGCAGAAATTTCTTAAGCGTTGTTATAGCCTAAGACATGTTGTAAGAATGATAGAGCTTACTAACGCCCACCAAAGGAATGATAAGCAAGTCATTGACTTCATCAATCGTTGGAGGAGCTTGAGTCTTAATTGCAAAGATCGCCTTAGTGAAACTTATGTGGTTGAAATATGCATCTAAGGTATGCATTGGGATCTTCTTTGCATATTATAAGGCATAAAACCTAAAACGTTTGAAGAACTAGCAACTAGTGCTCATGATATGGAACTGAGTATGGCCACAAATAAAGATCAAGAGTTGTCCAACTTTGAGCCTTGTGTGGAAATGTACATGATATTGAGGATAAGGACAAACTTTCGTTCGAAACCGAAATTGAACAATCTATGTAAGTTGACATGCTCCTTGACGTACGAGCCTAAACTGAAAGCTATAATGCTCCTCGATACATGAGCCCAAAATTCATGTCATAAATCTCATCAAATTTGAGTTAAATCTTCATGTCATGAAGCTCGTAAAATTCGTGCTAACTCTTCAAATCATGGAACTTCTCAAATTTAAGCTAAGTCTTCAAAGCGTGATCTTCCTCAAATTCGAGCAGAATCTCCAAATTGAAAAGCTCATCAAATTAGAGCAAAATATTCAAGTCAAAATGCTCCTCAATGCATGAGCCTAAAATCTTCAATTCAAAACAGATTCATAAAAGAGACCTCATGAGGTCGCTTATTTATTTTTTTGTGTTTTAATTAAAGCGACCTCATGAGGTCTCCATCAAGGAATTCAAATAAATTTAATAAAGTGTAGAGACCTCACGAGGTCTCTTTTTGTAAATATAAAATAAAAATAAATAATATAATAGTGACTTATGAGGTCTCCTTTATTGAAAGTAAAATAAAAATAAATTACAAAATAGTGCCTTATGAGGTCTTTTTTTTTTAAAATTCGGAAAAAATATTGGCGACCTTGTGAGGTCTCGACAAAAAAAGCTACATACATTATAGCGACCTACCATTGAGGTCTCTTTATAGGAATTTTTTTCATAAATGAAACCTCATGAGGTCTCTTTTTACAGTTTTTTAAGTAGTGGTGTTGAAAAAAAGTGACGAAAATTGAGCTTGATGATGCCGCAAATTGATAATCAACCAACGTAAGAGCATGGGTATCTATAACTATCAAAATTACATCAATTGTGTTCCTATAAATAATGAAAAACTCATAGTTGAAACAAAATTATGGTAAGTTTTCATAGAAACCAAACTATGGTAAGTTTTTATAGGAATCAAGTTATGAAAAATTCCATTGGAATCAAGTTATGAAAACTTTTCATTGGAATCAAATATGGAAGTTTTGAAAAACTTCATACGAAAAAATATATACTTCAATCCTTGTCTTTAAAAGTTCGATAAGTCGAGCACCACAACAAGCCTCGAAGCAGGAGACACTTGTAGACAGTGAAATTTTATTGATAAATTCATATTAAGTTTTGGATTAATCCATAAAGTGAAAATTACAAAAGTATACTACTTAAGACTTTAATAAAAAATATATACACATACTTATATTTAATTACAAACGAAGTTTCTAAATTATAAACATAGCATATTAAATTAATTTTCAATTTTAATTATTTATTTATTTTAGTTTTTCCTTTATGGGGATTCTGTGCCTATTTTTTTCGGAGGGGGGCTGATAATCATGTATTAAATTTAATGATTTTATCTCACCAATTAATGGTTATTACTAAGCTTTTTCAAATGTATTTTTTTTACTTTTTCTGTCTTTTTTTATTCAATCAAGGTACATAGTAAAAGATTTGTAAAATCTTTTTATCTTTCCACCTTTTCAGTTTTCTATGATGTTATTTTCTATACACTTTTATTTTCTTGAAAAATTAAAAACTTCTCTCTTTCCTGTTCTTCTTTGTTCTTCTTCTCTCTCTGAATTCTATTCATCTGTAATTTCATCATTATTTTATCTCATAAGTCCATCACTTTTCAATAGATTTGTTATCTTTTGTCTTTAGTTCTTCCTTCAATATAATATGAATACACACCAACCTTACAACGATAATTACACCAATATCATGTAATAGATAATAACTTTTGAATATTACATCAATATTATAGAAATCACAGTGTTTTCATTTATTAAAATTTACAATTAGTTCATAACCATTTATGTATTCAAAAACTCGCAATCAAGAATGTTATATCATTCAATAAACCAATAATATGATTCATCCTACCAACATAAAACTAAAAGTTTCAACTACATAATGTTTTAAGTAAAAATAAAATAAAAACAACACACTACTATTAAGCCTGATCCGCAAATTTGGGGCAAGTCTTCTTATTATGCCCTGGATGTACCACATTTACTGCAAGTGACTTTACTTCTCTTGCATTTTCCTTCATTGAATATCTTCTTACGATCATTATTTGGTGGTCTGCCTGGTTGCTTTCTTGCAATTGGAGGTAATATTACCTTTTAAAAAATATGTGATGAAATATCCCAAGTGCTTTCGCGAGGCAAACATGCTGGTATACAAAAAGGCAAACATGCTGCTATACAAAAAGGCAATCATGCTGGTATACAAAATGGTAATCATGCTGGTATACAAAATGGTAATCATGATGGTATACAATATGGTAATCATGTTGGTATACAATATGGTAATCATGTTGGTATACAAAATGGTAATCATGCTGGTATACAAAATGGTTGACGACTAAATTAGTTTAGTACACCATCATTTTCACCAAATCATTTACCAAAAAACAATAGATGTACCAAAATATTAGCTTGAAAGTTTGTGTTTATATAAAGCCTAAAGATACCAATTACACCAGATCACTCACCAAAAGAAATTCTCGAATTATGGTGCTTATATAAGGCCTAAAAGATACTAATTGCACCAGATCACATACAAAAAGAAATTCTCAAATTATGGTGTTTATATATGGCCTAAAGATATTCAAGTGCACTAATCAATTACACTTAATGTTATACCAAAAAAATTCACTGAATCTGACATTTAATAAATATATTTAAATATACTATGATTAACACCGAATTATTTACCAAATATTAATCATCAAAGCTTATTTTTCTAGACGGCCTAATAGATAACACTCACACCAAAAAAAAACTATTACTTCTGGTGTTTATAAAAACATAATACAGAATAACAATTACACAAAATCCTCACACTATGTACACTATCAATTACACCTAATAATCTACCAAAAAAATTAATAAAATTTACTTTATACTAAACCACAAAATCATCGTTTCACCAAACCATCTACCAAAGCAGAATCACGCAATATAAATTTTATACTAAACAACAAAATCCTACATATTAAACCAACAAATAAATATCAAAAAATAACACGTTACTCAATATACCCAAATTCAATCTATAAAAGTGATTTATAAAGGATCTTAATTCAGATTGTAACACAAAAATATATACCCAACATAATAGATTATAAGATAACGATCATGAAAAAAATAATTCCAAATATATTAAATAAAATAATTAAAATAATCACGTAAAAACACCAATTCAATCTTGATTTATCACAAATACCTGATGCATCTCATCGTCCGTTGTGTTGAATTAGAATTGAAAAATTATTTGTATCCATGTTTGAACTGTCGATCAGAAGGAGTAGAAAAAGACTTTTATTTTTGTTAAAAAAAACTTTTTTTATGGGAGAGAATATAAAACAAATTTGAGTAAATCGTGGAAGGTAAAAGAATTGGAGAAAATCAGGGAATGTGAGAAAATCTTGGCTGACTATTTCTATGCTACCTTTTTTTTTAATACTAAATTCTAGTTTTGAAAAAAAAAAACTATTGTTATATACTAGTAATTAAGGTACTTAAGTTGTATACTTAAGTTTTTTGCCCATCCATAAATTCATGATATATTAACCAAGTCAAATTATTGATGAATAAAGTTGAATTAATATTTAATTCAAAATTATATGACTTAAATAAAGTCCAAATTACATTTGGGTCAGTCCATTAAGTTGACAAGACGAGTCCAACTCATGCTCTTCAATCCCAAGGTCCTTTAAAATTACTTGAAGACCAAAATACCCCCAAAACCCTAGCTCACAACAATATAAAGGGGTCTTCATAATACAAAAGTGAAGAAAAATAAGAAAACACAGAGAAATACATAGAGAATCGTTGCTCTTCTGTGGAGATCTGCAAGAAGTCTTCGCTCCAAGTGTTGAGCCGCAAGTATTCCATCAAATCAAAAAACAGTCGTGAAGAGAAGAATCAGGGGATTACATTTTTTTCTTAAGATTTTATAAAGATTGTAACCTTCACACAAATTCAAATATAAATATTATTGTTTGCTTTCTAGTTTTCCTTTTTTAATTACTATATTTCAGGAACAAACCTTTAGTCGCATATAACTATTAATAAACTAATAAGTAGCTAAATACACATCAAAATTTTAAATTAGCTAACTAATTGAAATATAATTAACAATTGAACCATTGATACAACTATTAATGATTATAAAATCAGCAAATAACAAATAATTTTAAAAAAATAAAGGAACAGCCAAAATCGGCAGTAAGGAAATCAAAAGAAAAAAAATTAAAACCAAATTGTAACAAAATAGAACCTACAAAAAAAATTAAAAATGTTGGAGAGTCATATATATATATATATATATATATATATATTTTACGGAAAAGGGTCATATTTGTCTCTGTACTTTCTGAAAGGGTTATATTTGCCCTTTCGTCATACTTTTTTGATATATTTGCCCCTGTCATCCAACTTCAGGTAAATAGTTGCCCTTTGACCGTTAAGTTTTATATTCCCACTTTTATTATCTTACGTGGCGCCTACATGGAGCATCTATATGAATATGTATATTTATTCCACTTAAATTTTCTCCTAATTTAATTACTATACCCACACTTCTCATCCATAAAATCAAACATCTAAATATTCACTAATCTAACCCATAAAATTTAATTCATACTATATCTACTATCGTCACTTTCCGGAATAACAATAACAAAACTTTTATAGAGCGCACACGTTAGGGCTGCTCATCCATTTCTTAATTCAATTCAGGGTCGTCTCGACTATATATAGATTGTTAAAAAAAATTCATGTATTGATAAATTTGAAAAGAAATTTTTACATAGAAAAATATAATTGAGAGATTGAATATTGTTTAGTTGATTGTAGTATCTTTTCTAGATTGTTATGTGGTTAGTTAATTGTAGTATCCTTTCTAGTTCTGCATGTGGCTATCTATTTTATTGTCTAGCTCATTTATATACTGAGGATTATCATGAACCAACAATATTGTGTTCTTCTACTTACTTTTTTTATTCTCCTTTCACTATTTTTTATTCTTTCACGATTGAATATTCTAAAGTCTCTCAAACGTTCAAATCTTCTACATGTTGGAAAACTATATGCACAGCGAAAGCATACCATAATCATATTGCTTACATGAATAATAGATAACCAAATTGTTTATGCTAGAACATGTACAATTATGCTAGAACACATAAACTTGCTGAAATTTAATTCAAGAATTACCTGTTGAAGCGTGAGAAGATACCTTCAAACGAATCCCCAAGTTAGACAGACCTTCAAGCGAATCCACAAGATAGACAAAAACTATGGACTTCTATAGTGATTCCAAGTTCACATCTGAACTCTCTCAATACCTGGGTGGGCAAGTATCGAATAGAAAACTAATCAATCTTTTTCTAGGTTAGGAGAATCTCTGTTTATAGAGATTCCTTCCCAATCCAAAAATGAAGGAGAAAACCCAGTTTTCTTGAAAAAAACAAGAAACACACGCCTGACTCCTTTTTTCCCTCTTAGAAAAATGATTCTGAGTTCTAGTTAAATATGGCACTGTAGGGACCACATAATTAATTCCTGAGGCTTCCTATTATAGAAATAATTCCAAATAATTAATTTGAATTATTCTTACCATAATAAATTACAAATCATTCCACTAGAAATTCGTAATTGCACTCCTCTATTTATATTTCAAAATTTCCCACTAAACACTTATGTAATTCCCCATGTTAATATTACAGAGACTAATCAATAAATTAAATTAATGACGAATTTAATTTAATAATTAATTTCCTTTAGAGCACTACTTAACTTATTTCATGTGTCGGATTCATAAATCCACTTGCAAGGTTTGACAAAATGAAAACTTATAAGTTTCTCAAAAAAGCATATCAATCAATCTCTATAACGAGACATGGATTCCATCAACTAACTTATTATTTCACCAATGTATATTATTATCATCCAATCTACCAGGCATATTGACCCATCTCAGAATCTCACCTTTTAATAAATCAAAATGATAATTAATATATACAGATCATAATAGTTATATCAGGATTAAGAACATAAGTACATTTAATAGTTTAGAGAATATAGTTTTGTCAGTCAGTCTAAAACAACTATCTCTATTTGATCCCGTTCAATACATACAAATGCACTAGCACAAGAAGTTGGAACTATACCGTTCTCATAATCAAGATAAATTACATATAATGTTGTGCTACAATCGTACCGATGGCATGTCCAATTTTCATGCTAGATTGTCAACAAAAAACTTTATACTTATAAGAACCGATGATTTAATCCTATGTGTATAAGCTAAGATTCTACACACTAAATTATCTACTATATAAGTAAACAGACACCATAAACGAAAACATGTTCTATCAAAACTGAATAAATAAATATTTATTCTATAATAAATATTATATCTTAACATATGGTTAATAGTATATATCCCAACAATCTCCCACTTAGACTTTTAACCATCACAATTGTTATAATGTACTATATCTAATTGCATGGTTAATAGTATATACCCTAACAATCTCCCACTTAGATATTTAATTTTGAAAAGTGTTAGAATACTATGTCTAAACACTTGATTAATAGTATATACCCTAAAATTCTCCCACTTAGACTCTTAACTATGCATTTACAACTTTCATAGGAATTCATTTATTTCTTATCGAAATAAATTTACCAAGCTATTTTCTCATGCAATTTTGTCTAGTAGTGCTTTGTTGTAACAAATTGATTTTGTACTAGATCTTGAGAGACCTTATCATGAAACCCTCAAAGAGTGTACTTCTTTTCAGGAGTTCTATCATGAAAGTTCTCTCAAGCATACAAAACAAATCAATCTTCATTATGATTCTCCCACTACGACTAAGTACTACTACTAAAATCACACATGATTAATAGCATATATCTCAACAATCTCCCACTTAGACTTTTAACCATCACAATTGTTATAATATACTATATCTAATTGCATGGTTCATGGTATATACCCTAACAATCTCCCACTTAGATATTTAATCATGAAAATTGTTAGAATACTATGTCTAAACACATGATTAATAGTATATACCCTAACAATCTCCCACTTAGACTCTTAACTATGCATTTACAACTTTCACAGGCATTCATTATTTCTTATCGAAATAAATTTACCAAGCTATTTTCTCATGCAATTTTTTCTAGTAGTGCTTCGTCGTAACAAATCAATTTTACACTAGATCTTGAGAGACCTTATCATGAAACCCTCAAAGAGTGTACTTATTTTCAGGAGTTCTTGAGGAGTTCTATCATGAAAGTTCTCTCAAGCTGTAAAGACCGGTTCCCGTCACTATAGAAAATCCAACGGGGAAAAATTTTGGATCGGAATTTTTTTTGGTAGTACCTTGAAATTTCTCAACCTAGTCCAGATTTGGAAGAAATTGGAGTCAGTAAGGTCTATGGAAATCTGGTAACAAACAGGAGATCAAATTATGAATTTGATCATATGAGCAGGTAGCTAAGACGATAAGGAACCCGTACGAATTTATGGAATCGAATTCAGGCAAGTGGAACTCCCGAAAATGGTCTTAGCGTGAACGGGTATTTTCTGAGTGTCGTGGGGTGAAGGTGTATTGTGAATTGGGGGTTCGAAAATCTTAATTTAGCTCTTTGTTTCCGTGCAAGCCGCCAAGGAGGGATTTTCCCGCCAGGGCGGGGTCACTATAGCGGGTGAGGACCGCTGTGGCGGGGCAGACGCGACTTAAAGTCTGAAATAAACCCCAAAAATATTTTATTCTGTAATTTTCGACTTTGAGAGCTAAGGAACGAACCCAGGTGTTTTCTTGACAGTTTTTCACCATTTTTTGAATTAAGGTTTTCACTTCCCGAATCCATTTTTCGATCCATAGAACATAGTTTCTTGGGTAATTATCGACGAGGAAGGGTTTTGATTGATATTTATGGTGGAAGAAACCCTAAATTGGGTATGGGGATCAAGGGTTCAACCTAGGGTTACTTTATTGATTATAATCCAGGTATTTAGGTCTAGTTTATTTATCCTCGCATTATTATTATTATTGTTTGTAGACCAAGAACAAGCAGAAAGAATCCGGAAGGGGAAGAATCAAGTTTCTTAGGGGATTCAAGCTTTGTTCGAGGTAGGTGATGGTTATGATTTCATGTTGTGTGATATATGTTTGTTCTTGCTTCATTATATTGCATTTATGTATATGAATATTGCATTATTGATCACACTAATCATAAATGAGTATGAACGAATAACTATATGCCATGAATCACCTCTTAATTGTATGATTTTAAGAATGTACATTGCGATTGTGATTGTGGTATGTTGAATGGAGCGGGTGTCACGCTCCGACACACTAACTGGGATCGGATGTCACGTACCGACATAAATATTGAAACGGGTGTCACGATCTGACAAACTAACTTGGAAAGGGTGCCACGATCCGATACACTAACTATGTTAGGTATGGGTTCCATGAGAGGAACAATGACTTGTTATACATATGCGTATTGTTGAGAAGGTGGAATTGTACATTGATCCTGAAATGATATTGATATTGTATATGTTCGGTGTATGCAAGTTTATGATGTTGTAATGACTTGCTTATATTGCACATAGTGGGATAGCCGCGTGATCCTACCAGTGCACTGTGGTTGTGTACAGATATTGCACTTGCTCTTTCTTTATTGAGTACAGGGCATCTTCAAGCGGCTACTGACAGACCTCATTTAGAAGATTAGTGATTGTCATCAAATTCAAGGGTGAGCCAATTCTTCCGGGCTGCCTTGAGTTCTCTTTCTTTTTAGTCCATCTTATTCAGACTTAGACTAGTTCATTAGATATTCCTATGTTTATCTTGGGTTTCACCCATTTCCTTTAGACTTTTGGTTCATTGTTAGAGTTTTAGTACATTGACTTTTAGGTTCTAGGCATTTAATTCTGCAATCATTTGTTAGACTTTTAGAGTTTATAGGAACTCTACTTTATTTCTCCATTTGAACCTGCTTCCGTATCTTTAAATGTGTAGATTCATAGTTAGTTGGGTTATAGTAAAGGTTCTCCCACCGGAGGGTTAGTATGGGTGTCAATCACGATGGTCTGGGTCATGACAAAATTGGTATCAGAGCCCTAGGTTCGTTAATCTTGATGTACCAAAATAAGTCTAGTAGAGTCTTGCGGAATGGTACGGAGACGTCTGTACTTTTCTTCGAGATGCTATACGACTTTAGGAAATCTCTCTGTTTTCTCTTGACCCTTTTCATCCTATAACTTGTGTCCAATTGGTATCTAGCGATTCAAATTGGTATCTAACCTGCTTCACTCTTCTGTCCACAGATGGTTAACACTCGCTTCAGTGGTGTCAGGCCCGTAGCTCCCATCAATGAGCCCGCTGAGGAGTCCGCAGCAAGAGGTCACGGTCGAGGCAGGGGTAGAGGAAGAGCAAGGGGTATAGGTCATGGTTGAGGATGCTCCCATAACTGAGAATCCTCCTGCGCATCACGAAGAGATAGAGGAGAATGTGGAAGTTGAGAATGATGAGGATGTTGTAAAAGAGGAAGAGGTGCAGGCTGAGACTACATGTATTCCCCTCTTAGACCTAGTGTTAGCTCAACAGATTATGTCGCTCCTCAAAGGATTGGTTGGTCCTGGAGTTCTTCCCGCAGTGGAAGCAACTCAAGCTCCCACCAACCCCCCTATTGCTATCACTGTCCCCAAGGTGGGTGGAACTGTAGGTACTGATGTTTTCTTTCATCCATTGTTGGGTCCCGTTATGACTGGTAATGAGCATGAGATATTGACTAAGTTCTTGAAATTGAAACCGCCGGTGTTCTATGGTTCTGAGAGTGAGGACGCCTATGAGTTCATCCTAGATTGTTATGAGAGGCTTCATAAGTTGGGAATTGTCCATCAACATGGAGTAGAGTTTGTTACTTTTACACTTCAGGGCGAGGCTAAGCAGTGGTGGAGAGCTTATGTGGAATGCAGATCTTCAACTCTACCCCCACTCACTTGGACCCAGTTTCATGCTCTGTTCTTGGAAAAGTATGTACCCTGGACATTGAGAGATCGCAAGAAGGATGAGTTCATGGCTTTGGAGCAAGGTGGTATGTATGTGGCTGCTTATGAGGCCAAGTTCCATGCTTTGTCTAGATATGCTACGCAATTGGTGACTACAGAGGAAGAGAGGATCCGTAGATTTGTCAAGGGTCTGAATTCTGAGTTATAGGTATTGTCTGTACACATGACTTCTACAGGAAAAAGTTTTAATGAGGTACCAGATTTTGTGAAGAAAGTGGGAAGGGGTGTACAAGCCTAAGCCAGCTAAAATCATATCCTCCATTAGGGCTAGGAAACTGGTGGGGCAGGATTGTTTGGCTTATTTGTCTCATACTCGGGATGTTGAGGTTGAGTCTACCTCTATTGAGTCTATTCCGGTGGTATCAGAATTTAGAGAAGTGTTCCCAACCGATTTGCCTGGTATGCCTCCGGATAGAGATATAGATTTCTGCATTGATTTGGTGCCTGGTACTCGTCCCATTTCAATCCCTCCATATTTTATGGCTCCGGCAGAATTCAGAGAGCTTAAGGATCAAATCCAAGAGCTCCTTGATAAAGGATTCATCCGTCCTAGTGCTTCCCCATGGGGTGCCCCAGTTTTATTTGTTAAGAAAAAGGATGGTAGTATGAGAATGTGTATAGACTATCGACAATTGAATAGGGTCACCATTCGAAATAAGTATCAATTGCCTCGGATAGATGATCTTTTTGACCAATTGTAAGGTGCATCAGTTTTCTCTAAGATTGATTTAAGGTCTGGTTACCATCAGTTAAAGATTAGGCCAGAGGATATACCAAAAACGGCATTTAGGACCCGCTATGGGCACTATGAGTTTTTAGTTATGTCGTTTGGGTTAATAAATGTGTCTGCAGCTTTCATGAGTCTAATGAATGGGGTGTTCAAACTCTTTCTTGATTCGTTTGTGATAATGTTCATTGATGACATTCTGATTTATTCAAAAAGTGAGGAAGAGCATGTCCATCATCTTCGTATTATTCTGGGTGTTCTTGGGAAACAAAAGTTGTATGTGAAATTTTCTAAGTGTGAATTTTGGTTGACTTCGGTTGACTTTTTCGGGCATGTAGTTTCAAAAGAAGGGGTAATGGTAGATCCCCAAAAGATTGAGGCGGTTAAGAATTGGGTTCGACCAATTCTGTGACTGAAATTAGGAGTTTTGTGGGCCTCGCTAGCTACTATCGTCGGTTTGTGATAAACTTTGCTTCTATTGCCACACACTTGACCAATTTGACCAAAAAGGAGATACCATTTGAATGGACTGAAAAATGTGAGGAGAGCTTTCAAAAGCTCAAGACTTTTTTTACCACAACAACTGTTCTAGCGCTACCGGTGGAGGGTAAGGATTTTATTGTTTATTGTGATGCTTCACATTCAGGCTTGGGTGCGGTGTTGATGCAGGATAAGAATGTCATAGTTTATGCATCGCGACAGTTGAAGGTGCATGAGAGGAATTATCCAACACGTGATTTAGAGTTGGCAGCGGTAGTGTTTGCTCTTAAGATCTGGCGGCATTATCTTTATGGTGTCGAGTGTGAGGTGTTTACTGATTATCGCAGTCTACAACATGTGTTCACTCAAAAGGATCTAAATTTGAGACAACGAAGGTGGATGGAGTTACTCAAGGATTATGATGTGACCATCCAATACCATCCGGGTAAGGCTAATGTAATGGCGGACGCACTAAGTCGAAAAGTGGTGAGTATGGGTAGTTTAGCTTGCTTGACCGTATCCAAGCGACCTTTGGCTAAAGAAATTCAACATTTGGAGTCTAAGTTCATGCAGTTGGGCATGTTAGAGAAAGGTGGGGTGTTAGCTAGCATTGAAGTAAAGGCCACGTTCATTGTGGAGATCAAGGCCAAACAGTTTGAGGATGAACATTTGAAAGAGCTCAGAAATAAAACAGTGTCCGGCAAAGCAAAAGAGACCACTCTTGATGCGGGAGGTGTACTCAGTTTTAAAGAAAGGATTTATGTTCCTAGAGTGGGCGACTTGATTCGAAATTTATTGAGAGAATCCCATGGTTCGAGGTATTCCATTCATCCGGGTATGACTAAGATGTACCGATATTTGAAGCGAATTTATTGGTGGCCTGGCATGAAGAAATATATAGCGGAGTTTGTGGCTAAGTGTCAAAATTGCCAACAAATAAAATATGAACACCAAAGGCCTGCCAGTTTGCTTAAAAGAATGCCAATTCCAAAATGGAAGTGGGAAAGAAGAGCTATGAATTTCGTGGTTGGTCTTCCCAAGACATTGGGAAAATATGATTCTATTTGGAAGGTTGTTGACAGATTGACTAAGTCAGCCCATTTTATTCCAGTCAGAACAGATTATAATGCTCAGCAATTGGCTAAGGTGTATGTAAGGGAGATAGCAAGGTTGCACAGGGTGCCCCTTTCTATCATCTCAGACCGTGGTATGCAGTTCACGTCCAAGTTTTGGAGGAAATTACATGAGGAGTTGGGTACGCAACTCACTCTTAGTACAGCTTTCCATCCACAGACGGACGGACAATCATAAAGGACTATTCAAGTGTTACAGGACATGTTGAGGGCATGTGTGATTGACTTTGCAGGTCATTGGGATAAGTTACTACCCTTATGTGATTTCTCTTATAATAATAGTTACCACTCCAACATTGACATGGTACCATTTGAAGCACTGTATGGGAGGGGATGTAGATCACTCATAGGATGGTTTGAGGCTGGAGATGTGAAACCTTTAGGGGTTGATTTAGTGAAGGATGCTCAAGATAAAGTGAGGAGTATTCAAGCTAAGCTTTTAGCAGCCCAAAGTAGACAGAAGAAGTATGCAGTCCAAAAGGTAAGAGACATAGAATTTCAGACTGGTGAGAACGTTCTTCTTAAGGTATCACCCATGAAAGGAGTCATGAGATTCAGCAAGAAAGGAAAGCTTGGTCCCCGATACATTGGATCAGTTGAGGTTCTTGACCGTGTAGGGCCAGTGGCGTATCGGTTGGCTTTACTCCCTAACCTATCGGGAGTTCATCTGGTATTTCATGTGTCCATTTTGAAGAGATATCATGGAGATGGGGATTACATCATAAAATGGGACTCAGTGGTGTTAGACAAAGACCTGCAGTATGAGGAAGAACCGATTGCAATTCTTGATCGTGATGTCCGGAAGTTGAGGACCAAAAAGATTAAGTTCGTGAAAGTTCAATGGAAGAATCGTCCGGTTGAGGAAGCCACTTGGGAGATCGAGAAGGACATGCGAGACAAGTATCCCCAGTTGTTCGTCGATTCAGGTACCACTCCACTATTGCTTTAGCCTGTTTCTCCTCGTTTGTCACTCGGGGACGAGTGATGGGTAAATTGGTATTTATTGTACGACTGTTTCCCGTCGTTATAGAAAATCCAACGAGGAAAAAATTTGGGTCGAAAAACTTTTTGGTAGTACCTTGAAATTTCCCAACCTAGTCCAGATTTGGACGAAATCGGAGTCAGTAAGGTCTAGGTAAATCTGGTAACAAACGGGAGATCAAATTATGAATTTGATCACATGAGCATATAGCTAAGACGTTAAGGCGCAGGAGATGCAGGAGCCGCTAGCCGAATCGACCAACAAAGATGTTAAGGAACCCGTACGACTTTACAAAATCAAATTCGGGCAAGTGGAACTCCCGAAAATGGTCTTAGCGTGAACGGGTATTTTCTGAGTGTCGTGGGGTAAAGGTGTGTTGTGAATTGGGGGTTTGGAACTCTTAATTTAGCTCTCTGTTTCCGTTCAAGCCACCAAGGCAGGATTTTTCCGCATGGGTGGGGCCGCTGTAGCGGGGTGAGGACCGGTGTTGCAGGGCAGACGCGACTTAAAGTTGGAAATAAACCCCAAAAATATTTTATTCTGCAATATTCGACTTTGAGAGCTAAGGAACGAACCCAGGTTTTTTCTTGACAGTTTTTCACCATTCTTGAGGCTAAAGGTAAGATTTTCACTCCCCGAATCCATTTCTCGAACTGTAGAACTTAGTTTCTTTAGTAATTATCTATGGGGGAGGGTTTTAATCTGATATTTGTGGTGGAAGAAATTCTAAACTAGGTATGGGGATCAAGGGTTCGACCTAGGGTTACTTTATTGATTATAATCCAGGTATTTAGGTCTTGTTTATTTATCCTCGCATTATTATTATTATTGTTTGTAGACCAAGAACAAGCAGAAAAAATCCGGAAGGGGAAGAATCAAGTTTCTTAGGGGATTCAAGCTTTGTTCGAGGTAGGTGATGGTTGTGATTTCATGTTATGTGATATATGTTTGTTCTTTCTTCATTATATTGCATGTATGTATACGAATATTGCATTATTTATCACACTAATCGTAAATGAGTATGAACGAATAACTATATGCCATGAATTACCTCTTAATTGTATAATTGTGAGAAAGTACATTGCGATTGTGATTGTGGTATGTTAAATGGAGCGGGTGTCACGTTCCGACAAACTAACTAGGATCGAATGTCACGTACCGACATAAATATTGGAACGGGTGTCACTATCTGACACACTAACTTGGAACGGGTGCCACGATCCAGTACACTAACTATGTTGGGTATGGGTTCCATGAGGGGACCAATGACTTGTTATACATATGCGTATTGTTGAGAAGGTGGAATTGTACATTGATCCTGAAATTATATTGATATTGTATATGTTCGGTGTATGCATGTTTATGATGTTGTAATGACCTACTTATATTATACATAGTGGGGTAGCCGCGTGATCCTACCAGTACACTGTGATTGTGTACTGATACTACACTTTCTCTTTCTTTGTTGAGTACAGGGCATCTTCAAGCGGCTACTGACAGACCTCATTTAGAAGATCAATGATCTTCATCGAATTCAAGGGTGAGCCAGTTCTTTCGGGCTAGCTTGAGTTCTCTTTCTGTTTAGTCCATCTTATTCGGACTTAGACTAGTTCATTAGATATTCCTATGTTTAGCTTGGGTTGTACCCATTTCCTTTAGACTTTTGGTTCATTGTTAGAGTTTTGGTACATTGACTTTCAGGTTCTAGGCATTTAATTCCGCAATCATTTGTTAGACTTTTAGAGTTAATGGGAACTCTACTTTATTTCTGCATTTAAAACTGCTTCTGTATCTTTAAATGCATAGATTCATGGTTAGTTGGGTTATAGTAATGGTTCTCACACCAGAGGGTTAGTGTGGGTGCCAATCACGATGGTTTGAGTCATGACAGAGTTAGTATCAGAGCCCTAGGTTCGTTGATCTAGATGTACGAAAACAAGTCTAGTAGAGTCGTGAGGAACTTTACGAAGACGTCTATACTTTTCTTCGAGAGGTTATAGGACTTTAGGAAATCTCTCTGTTTTCTCTTGACTTTTTTCGTGCTATAACTTGTGTCCAATTGGAATCTGGCGATTCAAATCGGTATCTAACCTCCTTCACTCTTCTGTCCGCAGATGGTGAACACTCGCTTCAATGGTGTCAGGCCCGTAGTTCCCGTCAATGAGCCCTCTGAGGAGTCCACAGCAAGAGGTCGCGGTCGAGGTAGGGGTATAGGTCGTGGAAGGGTAGCGCCCGCTAGGGGTGGAGCTCCGGCTGAGGATGCTCCCATAAATGAGAATCCTCCTGCGCATCACAAAGAGATAGAGGAGAATGTGGAAGTTGAGAATGATGAGAATGTTGGACAAGAGGAAGAGGTGCAAGCTGAGACTACATGTATTCCTCCCTTAGACAAGTGTTAGCTCAACAGAATATGTCGTTCCTGAAAGGATTGGTTGGTCCTGGAGTTCTTCCCGGCAAGCAACTCAAGCTCCCGCCAACCCCCCTATTTCTATCACTGTCCCCAAGGTGGGTGGAACTGTAGGTACTGATGTTTTCTTTCATCCTTTGTTGGGTCCTGTTATGACTGGTAATGAGCATGAGATGTTGACTAAGTTCTTGAAATTGAAACCGCCGGTGTTCCATGGTTCTGAGAGTGAGGACGCCTATGAGTTCATCTTAGATTGTTATGAGAGGCTTCATAAGTTGGGAATTGTCCATCAGCATGGAGTAGAGTTTGTTACTTTTAGACTTCAAGGTGAGGCTAAGCAGTGGTGGAGAGCTTATGTGGAATGCAGATCTTAAGCTTTACCCCCAGTCACTTGGACCCAGTTTCATGCTTTGTTCTTGGAAAAGTATGTACCCTGGATATTGAGAGATCGCAAGAAGGATGAGTTCATGGCTTTAGAGCAAGGTGGTATGTCTGTGGCTACATATGAGGCCAAGTTCCATGCTTTGTCTAGATATGCTACGCAATTGGTGACTACTGAGGAAGAGAGGATCCGTCCATTTGTTAAGGGACTGAATTCTGAGTTACAGGTATTGTCTGTACACATGACTTCTGCAGGAAAAAGTTTTAATGAGGTACCAGATTTTGTGAAAACGTGGGAAGGGGTGTACAAGCCTAAGCCAGCTAAAATCATATCCTTCATTAGGGCTAGGATACTGGTGGGGCAAGGTTGTTTGGCTTATTTGGCTCATATTCGGGATGTTGAGGTTGAGTCTCCCTCTATTGAGTCTATTCCGGTGGTGTCAGAATTTAGAGAAGTGTTCCTAACCGATTTGCCTGGTATGCCTACGGATAGAGATATAGATTTCTGCATTGATTTGGAGCTTGGTACTCGTCCCATTTCCATCCCTCCATATTGTATGGCTCTGACAGAATTAAGAGAGCTTAAAGCTCAAATCCAAGAGCTCCTTGATAAAGGATTCATCCGTCCTAGTGTTTCCCCATGGGGTGCCCCAGTTTTGTTTGTTAAGAAAAAGGATGGTAGTATAAGAATGTGTAAAGACTATCGACAATTGAATAGGGTCACCATTCGAAATAAGTATCCATTGCCTCAGATATATGATCTTTTTGACCAATTGCAGGGTGCATCAGTTTTCTCTAAGATTGATTTAAGGTCTGGTTACCATCAGTTAAAGATTAGGCCTGAGGATATACCAAAAACGGCATTTAGGACCCGCTATGGGCACTATGAGCTTTTAGTTATGTCGTTTGGGTTGACAAATGCGTCTGCAACTTTCATGAGTTTAATGAATGGGGTGTTCAAACCCTTTCTTGATTCGTTTGTGATAGTGTTCATTGATGATATTCTGGTTTATTCGAAAAGTGAGGAAGAGCATGTCCACCATCTTCGTATTGTTTTGGGTGTTCTTAGGAAACAAAAGTTATATGCGAAATTTTCTAAGTGTGAATTTTGATTGACTTCGGTTACCTTTTTAGAGCATGTAGTTTCAAAAGAAGGGGTAATGGTAGATCCCCAAAAGATTGAGGAGGTTAGGAATTGGGTCGACCAAGTTTTGTGACTGAAATTAGGAGTTTTGTGGGGCTCGCTAGCTACTATCGTCGATTAGTGAAAAACTTTTCTTCTATTGCCACACACTTGACCAATTTGACCACAAAGGAGATACCATTTGAATAGACTGAAAAATGTGAGGAGAGCTTTCAAAAGCTCAAGAAGTTTTTGACCACAACACCTATTTTAGCGCTACCGGTGGAGGGTAAGGATTTTATTGTTTATTGTGATGCTTCACATTCAGGCTTGGGTGCGGTGTTGATGCAGGATAAGAATGTCATTGCTTATGCATCACGACAATTGAAGGTGCATGAGAGGAATTATCCAACACATGATATAGAGTTGGCAGCGGTAGCGTTTTCTCTTAAGATCTGGCGGCATTATCTTTATGGTGTCAAGTGTGAGGTGTTTACTGATCATTGTAGTCTACAACATGTGTTCACTCAAAAGGATCTAAATTTGAGACAACGAAGGTGGATGGAGTTACTCAAGGATTATGATGTGACCATCCAATACCATCCGGGTAAGGCTAATGTAGTGGCGGACGCACTAAGTTGAAAAATGGTGAGAATGGGTAGTTTAGCTTGCTTGAGTGTATCCAAGCGACCTTTGGCTAAAGAAATTCAACATTTGGAGTCTAAGTTCATGCAGTTGGGCATCTCAGAGAAAGGTGGGGTATTAGCTAGCATTGAAGTAAAGGCCACGTTCATTGTGGAGATCAAGGCCAAACAGTTTGAGGATGAACATTTGAAAGAGCTCAGAAATAAAACAATGTCCGGCAAAGCACAAAAGACCACTCTTGATGCGGGAGGTGTACTCAGTTTTAAAGAAAGGATTTATGTTCCTAGAGTGGGCGACTTGATTCGGAATTTATTGACAGAATCCCATGGTTCGAGGTATTCCATTCATCCGGGTGTGACGAAGATGTACCAAGATTTGAAGCGAATTTATTGGTGGCCTGGCATGAAGAAAGATATAGCGGAGTTTGTGGCTAAGTGTTAAAATTGCCAACAAGTAAAATATGAACACCAAAGGCCTGCCAGTTTGCTTCAAAGAATGTCAATTCCGGAATGGAAGTGAGAAAAAATAGCTATGGATTTCGTGGTTGGTCTTCCCAAGACATTAGGAAAATATGATTCTATTTGGAAGGTTGTTGACAGATTGACTAAGTCAGCCCATTTTATTCCAGTCAGAACAAATTATAATGCTCAGCAATTGGCTAAGGTGTATGTAAGGTAGTTAGCAAGGTTGCACCGGGTGCCCCTTTCTATCATCTTAGACCGTGGTGTGCAGTTCACGTCCAAGTTTTGAAGGAAATTACATGAGGAGTTGGGTACGCAACTCACTCTTAGTACAGCTTTCCATCCACACACGGGCGGACAATCAGAAAGGACTATTCAAGTGTTACAGGACATGTTGAGGGCATGTGTGATTGACTTTGGAGGTCATTGGGATAAGTTCCTACCCTTATGTGAGTTCTCTTATAATAATAGTTACCACTCTAGCATTGACATGGCACCATTTGAAGCACTGTATGGGAGGGGATGTAGATCACCCATAGGATGGTTTGAGGCTAGAGATGTGAAACCTTTGGGGGTTGATTTAGGGAAGGATGCTCAAGATAAAGTGAGGAGTATTCAAGCTAAGCTTTTAGCAGCCCAAAGTAGACAGAAGAAGTATGCAGACCAAAAGGTAAGAGACATGGCATTTCAGATTGGTGAGAACGTTCTTCTTAAAGTATCACCCATGAAAGGAGTCATGAGATTCGGCAAGAAGGGCAAGCTTAGTCCCCGATACATTGGACCATTTGAGGTTCTTGACCGTGTAGGGCCAGTGGCGTATAGGTTGGCTTTACTCTCTAACCTATCGGGAGTTCATCCGGTATTTCATGTGTCCATTTTGAAGAGATATCATGGATATGGGGATTACATCATAAAATGGAACTCAATGGTGTTAGACAAAGACCTTCAGTATGAGGAAGAACCGATTGCAATTCTTGATCGTGATGTCCGGAAGCTGAGGACCAAAGAGATTAAGTTCGTGAAAGTTCAATGGAAGCATCGTCCGGTTGAGGAAGTCACTTGGGAGATCGAGAAGGACATGCGAGAAAAGTATCCCCAGTTGTTCGTCGATTCAGGTACTACTCCACTCTTGCTTTAGCCTGTTTCTCCTCGTTTGTCACTCGGGATGAGTGATGGGTAAATTGGTATCTATTGTAACGACCGGTTTCCGTCGTTATAGAAAAGCCAACGAGGAAAAATTTTGGGCCGGAAAACTTTTTGGTAGTACCTTGAAATTTCCCAACCTAGTCCAGATTTGGATGAAATCGGAGTCAGTAAGGTCTAGGAAAATCTGGTAACAAACGGGAGATCAAATCACATGAGCAGATATCTAAGACGTTAAGGAACCCGTACGACTTTACGGAATTAAATTCGGGCGTGTGGAACTCCCGAAAATGGTCTTAGCGTGAATGGATATTTTCTGAGTGTCGTGGGTTGAAGGTGTGTTGTGAATTGGGGGTTTGGAACTCTTAATTTAGCTCTCTGTTTCCGTGCAAGCCACCAAGGCGGGATTTTCCCACCAGGCGGAGCCGCTGTAGCGGGGTGAGGACCGTTGTGGCGGGGAAGATGCGACTTAAAGTCAGAAATAAACCCCAAAAACATTTTATTCTCCAATTTTCGACTTTGAGAGCTAAGGAACGAACCCAGGTGTATTCTTGACAGTTTTTCACCATTCTTGAGGCTAAAGGTAAGGTTTTCACTCCTCGAATCTATTTTTCGATCCGTAGAACTTAGTTTCTTGGGTAATTATCAATGGGGGAGGGTTTTGATCTAATATTTATGGTGGAAGAAACCCTAAACTGGGTATGGGGATCAAGGATTCGACCTAGGGTTACTTTATTGATTATAATTCGGGTATTTAGGTCTTGTTTATTGATCCTCGCATTATTATTATTGTTTGTAGACCAAGAACAAGCGAAAAGAATTCTGAAGGGGAAAAATCAAGTTTCTTAGGGGATTCAAGCTTTGTTCGAGGTAGGTGATGGTTGTGATTTCATGTTGTGTGATATATGTTTGTTCTTGCTTCATTATATTGCATGTATGTATGCGACTATTGCATTATTGATCATACTAATCATAAATGAGTATGAAGGAATAACTATATGCCATGAATCACCTCTTAATTGTATGATTGTGTTATGTTGAATGGAGCGGGTGTCACGTTCCGACACACTAACTGGAATCGGATGTCATGTACCGACATATATATTGGAACGGGTGTCACGATCTGACACACTAACTTGGAACGGGTGCCACGATCCGGTACACTAACTGTGTTGGGTATGGGTTCCATGAGAGGACCAATGACTTGTTATACATATGTGTATTGTTGAGAAGGTTGAATTGTACATTGATCTTGAAATGATATTGATATTGTATATGTTCGGTGTATGCATGTTTATGATGTTTTAATGACTTGCCTATATTGCACTCAGTGGAATAGCCGTCTGATCCTACCAATACACTGTGGTTGTGTACTGATACTGCACTTGCTCTTTCTTTGTTGAGTACAGAGAATCTTCAAGCGGCTACTGACAGACTTCGTTTAGAAGATCAGTGATCCTCATCGAATTCAAGGGTGAGCCAGTTCTTTCGGGATGCCTTGAGTTCTCTTTCTGTTTAGTCCATCTTATTCGGACTTAGACTAGTTCATTAGATATTTCTATGTTTAGCTTGGGTTGTACCAATTTCCTTTAGACTTTTGCTTCATTGTTAGAGTTTTGTTACATTGACTTTCAGGTTCTAGGCATTTAATTCCGCAATCGTTTGTTAGACTTTTAGAGTTTATGGAAACTCTACTTTATTTCTGCATTTAAACCTGCTTCTGTATCTTTAATGCGTAGATTCATGGTTAGTCTTCATTATGATTCTCCCAGTACGACTAAGTACTACTACTAAAATCACACTTTCATGTTCTGGAGTCTTAATATTTTCTTCAAAATCTTTCGATAATGAAATATTAACAACTTTTCATGTAGTGTTCTTTTAATTTGCTCAACATCACTCCCATTTCTTGAGATAGTAGTTTTCTTATTTCTAGTAACGTTTCTCCCACTACTTAAATGCAATGGAACTTCAATTCTGACATACCCATTAGATGTTTTTGAGCGTCTGAATTTATAGTTTACTCATTTGTTATTTCTTTGTTCAATTTCTGTAAAACTAGTTTACTTCTAGGAACATGGTTTACTAAATGATCCTTTTCTAGAAATCGGACAGTTGTGTTAACAATTGCCTTATTTTCTTTAGGACATTATAATAAACCTTCTTTCATTTTTTAGGATATCCAACTAACACACACATTCCGTTCTTAATTCCAATTTTCTTATTCTCCCACTCAGCACATGTGCTCGACAATCCTATA
Organism: Solanum etuberosum; assembly: GCA_029582245.1. Taxonomy (NCBI): domain Eukaryota; kingdom Viridiplantae; phylum Streptophyta; class Magnoliopsida; order Solanales; family Solanaceae; genus Solanum; species Solanum etuberosum. Next base: position 18,047 of record JAJONR010000232.1, on the reverse strand, counting down.
TCTGCACATGTCACAGATTAGACTTACGTCAAATCCAACTAGTTCTATAGTTGTTCAAGGTACTGATTTGAAAGAAATTTAATTCAGAATGTGATATGTAGTTATTAGAACCTATCCCAAAAGAAACAAAATAACTAATAATAAGTCAATAATTAATCTTATCATCTTCATAAGAGTCTAATTCTTTTCTCTTCTACCCCAATCTATTATAGAAAGTCTGGTGTAGACAATTGAAATGTAATTATTCTATAAGATAAGTGACTCATGAGCTCTGCAGAGAGGTTTACACCACTACAATCAGATTGCAGTGACTTTATATATTTTTCATGATGCTATTTTCATGTGTCTTAAATATTTTGAGTTTATCAAGACATTTAGACTTACAAAACATCAAAAAAAAAAATCATATCATGAGTAACCTTCTTGAAAACTTAAAATACTCAAATTCACCTCTTGCCCAAATACTCATTTATTACACAAAACAAAATAGATTAATTATAACTTATCACTACCTCTTTTTCCTTTTTAAAAGGAAAGGTCTCTTAGTCATTTTTCCTTCTAAACAAGACTCACATGTTGGTAGTGACTTCACTTTCAATGAACCGTTAAGTCCATCCATTAACCAACCTCGAAATTCTATTCAGAATAAATGACTTAGACGCTAATGTATAGATAAGTTTCATTCAATTTAAAAGATATTTTTCCTTATGAGACAGATTAATATAATTCAATTAATGAGAGATAATACTAAAAAAAAATCACGCATCAATATACCACAAGAAATAAAATATTCATCAAACTCAATGATAGGTGTTACGACCCAGACCGTCGTGATTGACACTCACACTAACCCTCCGGTGGAAGAACCATTACTACAACCCAACCAAGCAACTTAACAAAAATTTAATCATTTAAAGATACGGAAGAAGGTTTAAATGTCTAAAGGAAAATGGAGTCCCCATAAACTCCGAAAGTTTGACGAAACAATTACCAAAATATTGCGAAAAACAACGCCTAGAACCTGAAAGTCAATATACCAAAATTCGACTAAAGACAAGTCTAAGAACAAGGGGTACAACCCCGAAACTAAACCAGTGAATGTCCAAAGTACTAGTCTAAGTCCGAAGAAAATGGACTAAACAAAATGAGAACTCATGGCAGCCTGGAAGAACTGGTTCACCCTTGAATTCGGTCTCGATCAGTGATCTCCTAAATGAGGTCTATCAGTAGCCGCCTGAAGATGTCCTGTATTCAACAAAGAAAGAGCAAGTGTAGTATCAATACACAACCACAGTGTACTGGTAGGATCACGCGGCTGCTCCCAGTAAGCGAAACATATACCAACAATCCCAACACAGTAAACACACACATATACAAAATATAAATATAAATCAGTTATCATTTCAGGAGCAATGTATAATCCCACATTCTCAATAACAAGTAGATACAACAGTACAATGGTCCTCGCATGAAATCCACACCCAAACTGTTAGTGTGCCAGAACGTGACACCCAATCCCAATTAGTGTGTCGGAACGTGACACCCGATCCAATGTATGTGTCGGAACGTGACACCCGATCCAATGTATGTGTCGGAAGGTGACACCTGATCCAATCAACACAACCACAATCACATTCACACTCATAATGTACATACTCATAAACATACAATCAAGTGTTGATTCATGGCATACAATCGTTCATTCATACTCATTTCATTAGGTTTGTTCAATAGTGACTCATTCACATACATGCATGCATTACAATGAAGCAATTACCGATATATATCATGCAACTATGAAATCAACCATCACCTACCTCGAAATCGAGCTTGAATCCTCCTAAGACTCTTGAACCTTCCCTTTCCGGATCTTTTCCGCTTGTTCTTGGTCTAAAAATATACAAATAATGTAAGGAACAATATATTAAGGTCTAATTATCCGGATTATAACAAACTCAATAACCCAAGACCAAATCCATGATCCTAAGGTGCACCTATGGCTTTTTCTCACCATCAACTTCAGGCTAAAACCCTCCCCCAACGATAATTACTCATGAATCTAAGTTCTACAGATCGAAAGACGGATTATGAGAGTGCAATCCTTATCTTTAGCACCAAAAGTCGTGAAAAACTGTCAAAAACTCGTCCTGGGTCGCCTCCTAACTCTTAAGAACGAAGTTTGCAGAAAAATAACGAAATTGGGATTTTTCCCTGACTTAAGTCGTGACTAGACCGCTACAGCGGACCCCATTCCGCCACAGCGGCCCCGCCCTGGCGGCTTACACGGAGACAGAACCTCAGAATTTGAGTTTCAAGTCCCCATTTCACAACATACCTTCAACCCTTGACGTTCAAAAACTGCCCTTTCACGCCAAGATCAGTTTCGAGAGTTCTACTCGCCCGAATTCGATTCGGTAAAGTCATACGGGTTCCTTAACATCTTAGCTATCTAATCATGTGATCAAATTCACAATTAGATCCCCCATTCATTACCAGATTTCCCTGGACTCACCTGACTCAGATTTCTTCCAAATCTGGACTAGGCTAGGAATTCCCAAGTCACTACCCAAATATTTTTCTGGCCCAATTCTTTCCCCATTGGCTTTTCCATAACGACAGAAATCGGTCGTTACAATAGGAGAGTTATAAACAAATATATTAAATACTCATCTCTTACCTAGTTAAAAACTGAAAATAATTCCTTCTAACATAAGGTACATGTACAATGCATTCTTTGAATTAATATCTTATCTCTACCAAAAGAAAAGCTTAAGTAGTACTAAGTGGGTGCGTAATGTCTATTGAGAATATGAGATATAATACATTAAATAGATAATAATATTTCGAATAATCCTAAATAGCAAAATTCAGGGCTCATATATACATATATATCCATGCATCTCGAATAGCCAATCGATATATTGGAGAACTACTCATGCAATACACATGTACAATGACCGATTATTCACTCCATAACTTATACAGACCTAACTCAGATGGAGAGTCTATTGTTAGTTTAAGTCAAGTGAAAATCCTTTAGTTACATTGATCCAATCATATATTACTCAGTTTAGGAGAGTTAATACAGATTATCAAAACTAGACGATTAAATACATAGTGACTTGTATCAATTTTATCCGATAGGGAGGAAGGTCTAAGCCAACACATAAAACTAATACTTCACTACTATTTAATCTTGGTAATCATGGGAGGGACCCCAAGAACCAAATATGACCAAAAACTCATATAACGATCCAAAAAAAAATCTTACTAGGTCGTTCTTATGAATCTACCAAATTTCAGATCAATCAGTGTTCTTTTTTTTAAATTCCAAAACTATGATCAATTTGGTTGAAAACGTTATGTGGTCAAAATAGAATTTAAATTTTTTCTGTTCAAAAATTCTTATCACACAACACATATCATCATTTGTGAAATAGATATACAAATCAAGAACAAAGAACAAAATTCTAAAAACTATTACCTTTATCTGAATACTATTTTCCAAAAAAAAATACAGCATGTTTATGTGTACATTGAATATTAAAATTCAAAACACACCTCATAGATATTCATGCATCTTGAATTATAAATTTTGATGAAAAAGTGACTACTCATGCAACATAGATATGTGGTGTCAGATATTCACTTCAACAAATTTAGAACAAAAGCTAACTCAGATGGAGAGTATATGTTAATTTAAGTCAAGTGAATATCATTATCCCTTGATCCATTGATCCAATCAAATATTACTCAGTTTAGGAGAGTCAATACATATAATCAAAACTAGAGATTAAACTTTAATGACTTGTATTAATTTCATCCTATATGGAGGAAGGTCTGAGCCAACACATGAAATTAATACTTCACTAAAATTTAGTAATGAAGACCATAGAGAACAAACTCTATCACCACTATATCATAATCGAGTAAATTTTTGGTAAAATTAATTTTTCAAGATACAAAAATTATCTAAAAAATCAGGTGAACGATCTCAAATTACCAAATCACTGCATAACAATGAGTATTTTAAATTTGATCGCTTCTGATTAACCTACCGAATTGCAGATCAATCAGAGTTCAAAAATAATATTTATCTCCAAAGCTATGATCAAATTCAGATTCAAACGATTTAAGGAAAAATAATCAGATCTACATCATTACCATACATCAATTCATGTTAACTCATCACGTTTAATCATGTACCACATATAACAGAATATAAAACCAATATAAAGGATGACATTCATACTAAATCACATTTTAATTTCGAAGAACAACTTTAAAATCATTTTAACGACCTCAAAAAAATTATAACCACATAGCAACGAGTACTTCTTATTAGGTCGTTATCAATGAACTTACCAAATTTCAGGTCAATTGGAGTCTATAAAGAATCTTTATTTCCAAAGCTATGACCAAATTCAAATTCAAGTGATTTAAGTATCTTCAGGAATTAAAAGAACATGACCTACATTCTTATCACATATCAATTTACGTTAAAACACGACGTGTAATCAAATTCTAAATTTAACATAAACATAAGTGACATAAAGAATGACCTTATCATATTTAAATCAAATTTTAATCCGACAATCTACCTAAAATCCCATCTAAACGATTTTAAATGGAATCATCAAATTTCAAGTCAATCAGAGATCAAAAAATTCATGACCACCTAAAATATGACCAAATTTGAAAAATAATTATTTTAGACATAGTTAAAGGTTAAAATAACTTTATTCAGATTTCACTCTCCTTTAATAATTATCTCATGAGCATAAATCATACATTGTGTCCTTCCTTTTACTAAGACACACAACACCTTATATCAAATTGTCTTCTCGATTAATACATCTAAGAATTCAAGATATTATGTTTTCTCTTTTTGAGTGAAAACCTCAATATTTCTTCCCATGAATTAATTAAGTGTCACTAGTATCTAAAGGTAAGTCTCCATTCGAGTAATCAAACCTTTACTAGTATACATTTATGCGGGACAATTTATACATGATACATTGAGTATATCTTAATGACTCAAATAAATAGACCACATTCGCAAATCTTATTTATCAATCATAATTCTCAATTCATATATTATATATTTTTACATGTATAAATTGTTAAGAATTTAATAGTGATTCCGAATAAATAGATTACATTAATAACACTATTTATTAGTCACAAACTCTTAACTTTTATCACTTATACAAAAAGAAACAAAAACAATACTCATATAATGAATAATCCAAAGAAAAAATTCAATTGCCTGAGATAAAGTTTAGTCACTGCCGTCATATCTATGACCAATAATATTTCAATTTGTTTACGAAAACAAATAATTAAAATTAATAGATAGATTCTTGACCAATCAAAAAGAACGAGCACATATCCAACTATTTGGCCAAGTTGCAACAGTGAGATCGGCAACATGTGCAAACTGCACTTTACTTTATTTTATTTGTAAGTTAAAAAAACTCCACCTGATTCAATCCACTTTGTATTCATTCATTGTCTCTTTTTTTTCCCAGTTGAATCAATTAAATAAAAGAAACCATAGCAGCCTCTTTTATGAAATTGAAACCATCAAGTAAAGCAAAAAAAAAAAGCTCAAGGACAATGAAGCATCAAAATTGCTTTTCAACGTAATTGAAAAATTTGACGAAAAACAAAGATATCTTTCAAGGAATTTCACACAAGATTTTAGGTTATCCATTTAGATGCTTGGCTCTTGATGCCAATCGTTGGAAAACTATATGCACAGCGGAAGCATACCATAATCATACTGCTTACATGAATAATAGATAATCAAATCGTTTATGCTAGAACATGTATAATTATGCTAGAACAAATAAACTTGCTGAAATTTAATTCAAGAATTATCTCTTGAAGCGTGAGAAGATACCTTCAAGCGAATCCTCAAGTTAGACCGACCTTCAAGCGAATCCTCAAGTTAGAGGACCTTCAAGCGAATCCACAAGATAGACAACAACTATGGTCTTCTACAGTGATCCCAAGTTCAAATCCGAACTCTCTCAATACCTGAGTGAGCAAGTATCGAATAGAAAACTAATCAATCTTTTTCTAGGTTAGGAGAATCTCTATAAATAGAGATTCCTTCCCAATCCAAAAAATAAGAAGAAAACTCAATTTTCTTGAATAAACAAGAAACACACGCCTGACTCCTTTTTTCTCCTTAGAAATATGATTTTGAGTTGTAGTTAAATATGGACACTATTAATTATTGAGGCTTCCTGTTATGGAAATAATTCTAAATAATTAATTTGAATTATTCTTACCATAATAAATTACAAATCATTTCACTAGAAATTCGTAATTGCACTCCTTTATTTATATTTTGAAATTCCCCATTAAACACTTATGTAATTCCCAATGTTAAGATTACAGGTACTAATCAATAAATTAAATTAATGACGAATTTAATTTAATGATTAATTTCCTTTAGAGCATTACTTAACTTATTTCATGTGTCGGATTCATAAATCCACTTGCAAGGTTTGACACGATGAAAACTTATAAGTTTCTCAAAAAAGCATATCAATCGATCTCTATAACGAGACATGGATTTCATCAACTAACTTATTATTTCACCAATGTATATTATTATCATCCAATTTACCAGGCATATTGACTCATCTCAGAATCTCACCTTAATAAATCAAAATGATAATTAATATATACAGATCATAATAGTTATATCAGGATTAAGAACATAAGTACATTTAATAGTTTAGAGAATATGTTTTTGTCAGCCAGTCTAAAACAACTATCTCTATTCGGTCCCGTTCAATACATACAAATGCATTAGCACAATAAGTTGGAACTATATCATTCTCATAATCAAGATAAATTACATATAATCTTGCGTTACAATCGTATCGATGACATGTCCAATTTCCATCCTAGATTGTGAACAAAAAACTTTATACTTATAAGAACCGATGATTTAATCATCTGTGTATAAGCTAAAATTCTACACACTAAATCATCTACTATATAAGTAAACAGACACCATAAATGAATATATGATCTATTAAAACTGAATAAATATTTATTCTATAATAAATATTATATCTTAACATATGGTTAATAGTATATATCCCAACACTATATTATGTAAAATCTATTGTTATGTGTTAATAAAAAGATCAAATTTGTTTTTGGTGGTTGAAATAGTGCAGAGATGGTGGTTAAATTATGTTGATAGCTGCTCAAATTTGTGGTAATATATTGCAAAAAAATATGTTGAAATTTGTATTAAAAAAATAGGGCTAAAATGATGGTTAATTTGTTGGTGGATTTTTGTGTGTTGAAATAATGTTGAAATGGTGGTTAAATTGTGCTTAATTTGCTGTTGCATTTTTGTGTATTTTATAGAGCTGAAATTAAATGGTGCTAAGATGTATTGAAAAAATGATGAAATGTTGCTTAATTTTTTGGGACGCGGCTCCTACAGATTTGTATAGTTCAAGGTGGATATTTAAGAATTGGGTTTTATGGGTTAGATGGTGGGTATAATATTGAGTTTGGTAAAATAATTAAATTATGAGAAAATTTTAAGTAGAACAAATATACATATCTATGTAGGTGTGCCACGCAGGATAATAAAAGTGAGGATATAAGACTTAATTATTCATGGGCAAATATGTGCCTAAAGTTGGATTATAGGGGTAAATATATTAAAAAAATATGACGAAGAACAAATATAACCCTTTTCAGAAAGTATAGGGGCAAATATGACCATTTTTCGTGTTTTTTTATAACAGACTAATTTAATGCGCAATATAAGTTTCATCAACATAACAATCGCAAAGCCCAGTTCCTTAATAAATCTATATATAATATAAAAGAGAAACATAGACAAGGTGATGTGACACCTCTCTATGGCCTCCATTTATATTTATATTTTTTCTCCTTTTTTTGAGATTTTTTTCTTAGTTCTTTTCATTAAATATTTTCTTTATTTAATAAAAACTTCAATCATATTTACTATTCTAATTATATCTAATGAGTTATAAAAAAACTATCATCTATTCATATTCTCTACTTAACATGACTATTCAACTCTTTTCTAACTATTCTTATGGATTATCAAATCTATAAATAACAATTATCTATAGAGATGTTGAATATTCATTTTTCATTTTCTCATTGTTAGTGTAGTTTTTTTTTCTCTTTTATTTTTTTATTCTTCATCTTTTCCATAAGAAATCATAGAAACGATAGTGACATAATATGTGCTTCACTTTGATGAAGATCAAAGATATATTCTTCAAAGATTCATTACAAAGAGATGTTCACATTAGTTTAGTACAAGTTCATCGAAATGAAGAAGGAAGCTTAATTATGTTGAAAGATTCATCAAGAGAGATAATCATAGAAGTATAAAGTTTGAATATGTTCAATATTTTAAAGATTCATTAATGTACTATTTTGATTTTAATATTCTAAATTTTTGACATGGTTGAAATGTATATTATTTATGGTACATTTCTCATAGCTATTGGATATTGTTGTGCTTAAAAATCTATATATAATATAAGCTAAATGTTAGAAAATTCAAGTTGCACCTCTCTTTAGCCAAGGATTCTATTTATTCTGTTCCTCAATTTTTTGACAATTTTTTCAATTAATGTATTATTTTTATTTCAATATTCTAAAATTTTGCCATGGTTGAAAGGTATATTATCTATAGTACATTTCTCATAGGTATTAGATAATGCTGTGCTTAAAAATCTATATATGATATAAGCTAGATGTTAGAAAAGTGAAGTTGCACCTCTCTTTGGCCAAGGATTCTATTTATTTTTTTCCTCAATATTTTTGGCAATTTTTCATATTTTTCTACTTACTTATTATTGTACAAAAAATAAATATATCAATTACTACTCCTCTATTTATTGTTATACTTAAATGTCTCAAAAATTATTTACACTCATTATTATTCTTTATTACAAAAAAAAATAAAAGTTTCAATATTTACTACTTCAATCTTTCAAGATATTTGTCTCTTTTTTTATTGTATTTTTTTCCTTTTCCAATTTTGTTAAACACAATAGAGTAATACAAAAAAAAAAAAAAAAAAGTTGATTTGCTTTCTTTCCTAATAAAACTTAGACACCCAACAAATGTTGGATAGTTCATGAGTTTTTTTTTTTTTGTCTTCATTGTTTTATTTTTCCTTCTTTTGTTTATATTAAAATTTTAATCTCCATAACTTATACCTATTGAACTTTTACTTTAGTTAATATTATTAACTCATTTTCTTTAATTTTCATATTCATAACCCTCAATTATTTAATTTCAAAATTTAAGATACCTTATGATATTACTTTAGTTTTGTCAATATAAATTCATATTTTTTGTTTCATAAGATTCCTACTCAAGATTATTATTTTTATTCCATATTTGAAATACTGATATTTTATATTATTATTGTAATATCAGATTTATACTTTAGTTTGACTCCATAAAAAGTCTCTTAGGTGCGGAAAGAAGGGGAGCCGGATAAAAACTCAAAAATATGTGCATTGATTATGCAACTTTTTTTCTTCTTTGTTTTTGTGATTACGGACTTAACAAAAATGTGTTATCTCTATAAAAAAAATTAAACTTAGGTTCTTATAATTTTTTTAATTGTAGTAAATTACATTTTCACTTAGGCTCAAATTAGTTATTTGTAACTTTGTCAGAAATAGCTAACTACGCTAACAAACGTTCATATTTTACTACTCATGACTCAAAAGAAATGTATATTAAATATTGAAATACACAGTTCTTAGGTGTTTCTTATGGTGAAGAGCCATTTATATTTTCTTTAAATTTGTTCATTTCTTCTACTTTAAAAGAATAATATAAGATATACACGAAAATTAGCAATATAGGTTTATTTAGATGATGATGATGGAAAATAAGAGAAAAATATTTATTTAGACGATGATGAAATATAAGAGAAAAAACAAGGAAAATGAAAGGATTAAGTATCAAAGAAGAAATTAAATTGAAATACTTATCTCTTTTTCCTCCTATTTTAGTTTCATCATTTTTTTTTTCAAATAAAGAAAGATTCATCAGATAGTAAATTTAACATTTAATAAAAATAAGAAAGAAAATCAAATCCTTAAATATGTTTATTAGAATTATATGTATTAACATCATAATATATGATTTTTTTCTTAATAAATTAGCCTTTTAATTTTAAAAAATATTTGATAATAAAAATGTGATTCACTTAAGCTTTAATTCTACAAAAATATTTGTATTGTGATTTTATCATTTTCTTATTTCTATAGTTAATTTTTTTATTTCTTGTATCATAATTAATTTCTAAAATAAATTTACAATTTTTTTTATAACTGCGCGAAGCGCGGTCAAATTCCCTAGTTTTATATAACCCACTATATTAGTACTTCGCTTGTCGTAATTTATGTGACACGTTTTGAATTTTGAAATTCAAACAAATTTATTTTTGACTATAAATTTTTCATAGATCTTTTAAATATTTTGAATTGTCAATTATTATTACTTATTGTACTTTTTGTTAGGGTTTTGCCCTAATTTTCTTATCATATTTGAGTTTAAATTTTTTCCTTGAAGAAAAATTAAAGCATTACCATAATTTGGTTTTAGTTTTCCTAAAAAAAAAATATTTCTCTTCCATATTTGATTATTTTTTTTCTTAGGGGGAAATTTTGGGATCTATAAATTGAAGATCTCATTCTCATAGCATAACACAATAAAATCCACAATGTAGTCCTTTAGAGATTTTTATTTATGAGAAAATTTTCTCTCTAGATGCTTTTAATTAGTTTTTGATTATGTAGGCCAATTGGTCATATCATATAATAATTTCATGTCTTTTAGTATAGTTTTATGTGTCCTCTAATTTATGGGCATTTAATTTGAAATTGTAAGCTTTCACATGATATGCTAATCACTTTCGAACCCAACACATTTTACCTAATTTATAAATATATAAAAAAAAAATCAAAATTCAAAATTTCATAAGCAAATTCTCGATCAAATAGAGTACATCATATAAAAAAATTTAGATGAGTTTTGTAAAACTCCTAAAGGAAGTCAAAAAAGGTAAACCAAAAAAATGGTAAGAAGTAAATTGAGTCACATGATTTAGGAGTCCCACAAATTATCCAAAAATCTATTTCAATTCCTTATATCACAATACAATCCCATTCAAAAAGACAACTCTCTTATCAACTTTTTATATAATATCTTCGAGTCTCTCTCTCTTTTTATCTGAATATTCCTTGTCAATTCTTCATCAGATTTCACTGTTGCCGAACAACTGCATCACTGTTGCCGAAAGAGTGTTGAGAAACTACACAAAATTCAATGGCTAGACACGAAGAATTACCAATTCCAATTTTCTCTGATCTTGAACCAGTATATGGTAATGGATCACAGCTTGAAGAGGCTCTACTTCGATTCAAGAATTTGAAAGCCAAGTTTATAGACTTATTTGGCCAATCCCCTCATGTCTACGCTCGATCCCCAGGTCAATTCCACTTTCAAAATCTCAACTTTCTTTCTTTCTTTTGGGTTTTATTCAAAATCTGTGTTTTCAAAATCTCTGCTTTCTTTGTTGGTTATGTTCAAAATTTGAACTTTAATAGTATGGTATATTCGTATTTCAACTATGAATCTTTGTTGTTGTTCAATTATGGTATGCAGGGAGAGTGAACCTGATTGGAGAACACATAGACTACGAGGGTTACTCTGTTTTGCCTATGGCAATTCGGCAAGACACCATTGTGGCTATACGGAAACACGACTCTAATGAACCTCAGAAGCTTCTTAGAATTGCCAATGTGAATAGTGACAAGTATTCCTTGTGTACTTACCCTGCTGATCCTCTGCAGGTATCATAACTTTGACTATGTGTTTTTGGTTTGTGATCTCTGATTTATTTGAATTGACAAGGCTGGTAAAAGATCCGGCATGGTTTTTACTATTTCTTGTATGGCTGAAATATTCTTTGGGTGTTATCATTGGTGAGAGAGAATATGGAATTTTAGTTAACCAACTTGAGATTCTCTGTCACTTTTTTCAGCATTATTTTGCTTTATACACCTACATATAAAATGTTGTGACATCCTTCGAAGCTTTATTGCCTATTTGGCCAATCTTTTAAAATCAACTTATTTTGAAAAATATTTTTTCTCAAAGTACTTTTGGTGAAAAGTAGTTTGTGTTTGGACAATAAATTTTAAAAACACTTTTGAGCAGCAGTTAGTGTTTGCTCAAGCTTTTAAAAGTGTTTTTAAGTGTATTTTTCTCAAAGTGTTTTTCAAAAACATTCTTTTATGGAAAAACTAGTTTTTTTAGCTTCTGAAAAATAACTTCTGTTATTCCCCAAAAGCTATTAAGAGATAACTGAATCATGATTCTTGAGCACTGCAATTTTAGTTTTTTTTTTTTTTTTTGTCAATAACCTTATGTCTAACTTTTCAGGAGGTTGATCTGAAGAATCACAGATGGGGTCATTATTTCATTTGTGGGTAAGACCTTACTTTCTTGATTTCTTCATCCAAGATAATCAGATAGTATAAATTTTACTTCATTTATCATGCTTTATATGAACTCTTTGGAAGTATGTGCTGTGAGAAGAAAGTTAAAAATATAAAAGTTGAAACTATTCATATATGCATGTCATAGTAAAACTGCTAATCTGTGTGTGCAGGTACAAGGGTTTCTATGAATATGCCAAGTTGAAAGGGATAGATGTTGGTGAACCTGTTGGACTTGATGTTATTGTTGATGGTACAGTTCCTACAGGTATATATATGTCTTCCGATCTTGAATACTGTCCGGTAGTAATTAAGTAGTCCGCTTTTATGGCTTATTTCATGGTTTCCATGTTTGTTGGCTTTAGGGTCTGGACTTTCGAGCTCTGCAGCATTTGTTTGCTCTTCCTTTATTGCTATAATGGCTTCAATTGGGGTTAACATGCCCAAGGTAGTATCCTTACCATATTATGCAAAGAACTTATTTTCTTTTCTAGCTTGATGTTAGTTTGGTAATTCTTTGCTTTTGTGTATAATTAACCTAATGTTTGGTAATTAAGTTTTGTTTAGCTTATTATTGTGTTTAATGTGAAAACTTTTTGTTATATAAAATTAGTCTTTCTTTTGTGTTTTCATAGGCTAAGTTTCTGTAATACTTCTTTTAAGTGATAAAGCTGATAAATCTAGAGACAAAACTTCAAAAGTTATGTTAGGGAAAAAACTAAAAAATTAAATTAGAGACACAACTTCAAATTTTGTTAGAGCAAAAATTTTTCAACTTTTTCTTGATATTTGTTTAATTCAGTTTGTCGCTCCTTTTCTTTTGGTTGGGGATATCTTTTGTTATAAGTATTAATATTGTTAGATGACTGTAGTAATGATTAAGTTGATTTTTGGTTAAAATGGAGTGAAAACAAACCTTTTGAAGTAAACAAGTTATTTGTTGAAAGTTTTAATTCAACTTTTTTGAATAAACGAATAGTTTCAAAAATATCAATAAACGAACAGCGAGCAAAACCTGCTTGTCATGGTTGACCTTAAATACTCGTGCTGCCGCGGTCGGAAAGATTCTGTGTTGAACCTGCTTGATGAAAAAAAATCTAGGTCCGCCATTACTGTGGCATCCATCTATGGCTGTTTGATCGGCGTCCACCCTGAACATTTGTTTCGGATCTGATTTCTTTTCCTCTTTAGAAGTTTCTTTGTAAGGAGTACAACATTAACATGAATGAATTTGTCATGACTAATGTCTTTCCTAATTTGTTGAAACTATCTTCCTTTTCTTCTATCTTCATTTGCTTGAGTTTGCAAAATTTGAATCTGTTGGGGTATTGTTAGCTGTATCTCTATTTTGACCTAGAAGTGATAATTCTTTCTCTGCAGAAAGAAATTGCTCAACTCACATGTGAGTGTGAAAGGCACATCGGGACTCAGTCTGGTGGAATGGATCAGGTAATGCAATCGAACACTAAATCTTGGTTACTTAGTTACAGCTGGACCAATGCAAAGTGCAGTATATAATTAGTTGTCCTAAATATTGATGTTTTCCTTATTCTTCTCCTAAATTTCAATATAATGTGTCTCTTTGCTAGTTCAATATAGCAATGCAGACAGTCTTGACTTAATATTTGATTCTTAAACGCATCAGTTGATTGTTTTGTGCAGGCCATCTCTGTTATGGCAAAATCTGGGTTCGCAGAGCTGATTGATTTCAATCCTATACGTGCAACTGATGTACAACTCCCTGCTGGTGGAACTTTTGTGATAGCCCATTCATTAGCTGAATCACAAAAAGCAGTTACTGCTGCAGTTAACTACAATAATCGGGTTGTTGAATGCCGACTAGCTGCTGTAAGATTTAGCACCCGTTGTTTGCTAAATTTCTGATGTTAGAGCGAAGAGGATGATTTTCTTATCTCTCTGATCATAATAGTTCTAATTGTCTGTTTTTCTATTGGTTTCTTGGGGTTTTTAAATTTCTTATAACATCTTATTTCAGTATCTTAAAACTTGAAGCTAAATACTTGGTCGAGTGGTTCAGGCATCACCATTATAAAAAATAAAAATTAAACTACCTAGTTTTGTGACTTATTCCTTAATTTACAGTGTGCTTAGTGGTTCATTAATATCTTTTACAAACTCATATCCTTAGGAGACTGTAGTCCTTGGAATCAGTGTTGTCAAAGGCGCACTTAAAGCACACTTAAGCCCTAAAGCGATGCTCAAAACGTGGTGAGAGCTTTGCCTCGCTTTATGTGCACTTCAGTGTCGTCATCAAGGTTCTAAGGCATATTTATTCTTGTCAATGAGCCTTTGTTGAAGAGGCGACACTAAACAATTGATTTCACGTTATCATAAAAAAAATCAATTTCTTTGTTCATATAATTGTCATTCATGTTTATAATTATTAGTTTTGGACTAAACATATATATTGGCATGTTTTCTCCCTTTGCGCCTTTTTTCATTAAAGTCCATGCTTTATTTGCGCTTTTCGCTTAAAGCCCCAATGGACCTTGGAGCTTTTTTGCGCTTTTCGCCGCTGATAACACTGCTTGGAATAATGTAGAGTATGTAGTATCCATGGCAATAATTCTGATTTCTAAATGATTTAGATGGAAAGACAAATTTGGGATTGTGCGTGTGGTAGTTGAACTAGCCTTGAGAGCATGGTATATTTTATTTGCTAGGACTTGCAGGAAAACCATGCTGTTGGCTATTTCATGAACGTGTTATTTGCTTTTTGTGCAAAACTAACAAAGATGCAAAATGCTTCTACCATCTGCTGCATCCTGCATGTGTTTTTGCTGCTTTATCAATTCAGCCCTTGTGAATCTTTGTTTCGTGGTCTGTTAACTAGTTTCTAGTCAATTTTTTGACTGAATATGTTAGCAACCTACACGTTCTTGTTTACTTTTATATTTACATAGATAGATATTGCCTCTTGAATGAGCATTGCAGAATAACCTACTTGGATATGCTAGTTTTCCCCCTTAGATGCTGATTTGAAATTTTGCAGATTGTACTGGGCATTAAGCTGGGGATGGAACCTAAAGAGGCAACATCTAGTGTAAAAACTCTTTCTGATGTTGAAGGGTTGTGTGTATCATTTCCTGGTACACACGGTTCTTCTGATCCTGTCCTTGCTGTCAAGGTATGTACTCTTTAATCTCGGTTCATTCCCCTCTTGTCTGACATATGTCTTTGTGATTCGGTTTCATTAATTACTAGTTTGCCTCCCTGCCCATTGGGTGATATCTGTGATTGCCATTTTCTTCAAGTTGAATAATCATGCGTAGGTGGATTGGATTTTCAGTTTGTTTTTCTTTTTCTTTCTCTCAGTATTAGTTTGTCGTTGTGGCCCATGTTATGGTCGTACTCAAAGAGGGGTTTGTGCTTTTACTCTTGGTTTTTGCCTATATTACATTCATCTGTAACAATTCCCACCACTCCTACAGGAGCTATTGCATGAGGAGCCATATACCAGCGAAGACATTGAGAATATCACCAAGGAAAAGCTGGAAACGATCTTTGCAGCTTCACCAACTTCTTTGGATGTGCTTCGTGCTGCTAAGTGTTACAAGTTGCATCAGGTCAGTATGTGCTTTCATACTTAATACTTTTTGTTCTTTCTTCGTGTTTCCATCTTCATAGTGGGCCTTCACCTGTTTCAAATTGTTTTGCTTCAAATCCTTTGTCCATTTTATTCCTTAGAAAGATGTTGACAATTAATAGGTTCTCTTGCATAGGCCTTTTATTATTTCCACACATACCTTTGCTTGTACTTCTTTAATAGAGGATTGTAGATGTTTGTTCCTTTAGTCATGGTTGCTTATATTGATATATCATCAAATTGTCATTTCTTATTGCATAACATCAGTATCTTTTACTCCACTTGAATTTTCACAAATTAGTGATCTTGTTTCACCTTTCAGAGAGCTGCCCATGTATATTCTGAAGCCAAACGTGTGCACGCTTTTAAAGACACCGTATCATCAGAATTAAGGTCTGTCATAGAGGATGTGCTTTTCACCAGGTTTTTCCCAGTTTTTCTTTTCGACATACTTAAAATCGTAACAAATTGGTCATTGCAGTGATGAAGACATGTTGAAGAAGTTAGGTGACCTTATGAACGACAGTCACCATAGCTGCAGCGTCCTTTACGAGTGCAGGTAGAACTCCAGCTTTACTGTTGGACCTTATTATATGAAACTCCAGTTCTTTTTATAATATTTCCCCCTCTGGATTGAATTACCTTAGTTGATGAGTTTCAATTATTTGTTGGAATCAGTTGTCCAGAATTAGAAGAACTTGTGATTATTTGTCGAGATAATGGTGCTCTTGGAGCTAGGCTTACAGGAGCCGGATGGGGTGGTTGTGCAGTGGCTTTGGTGAAAGAGAGTCTTGTTCCACAATTTATACTCAATTTGAAGGTTAATTTCATTGTCATCTCTATTTAACAAGTCATGAATATTTTATCGTAATCGTTATGCTCTGACCATACCATAATATGGTGGTTTATTATGTTTCAGGAGCAATTTTATCAATCAAGAATTGACAAAGGAACCATCAGTAAGAATGATCTTGGCTTGTACATTTTTGCATCCAAGCCTTCAAGTGGTGCTGCTATTTTCAAATTTTAGGTCTTGTTACCCTAGTTAACTTTTATTACCTTCTGCATTTTCAGTCCAAAAATAAAGGTGAATTATGAAGTTTCTATCTTATCAAAAATAAATAAAATAAAGGTAAATTATGGTACAAATAATACACTTGATGAAACTCATTAGACATTTTTTTAATTTAATAGTTACATGCTTTAGCTCCATCAGTGGTTGCTTGTCAACATTTGTGAATTAGGAGTTTGTTGATCATGTGATTGAGGACGTGTAGTGTTTGACTATGTGTTGTTTTGATAGTTACTTAAACTGTATTGTTAAATTTGTTCTTTATTCTTGGGTAACAATGAGGAGTCATTTTATGTTGTACCTAATTTGATATGCTGGTATCATTATTTAATTTTTTTATTATATTCTTGTTTATTATTTAACTAGATAACGTATTCACGCTTCGCACGGTAATTCATGATCTCATTAAGATTATGTATGATCATTTTCAATATTCGAATATTAGAAATGTGAAGACCCAGACCGTCGTGAGTGGCACCCACACTAACCCTCCGGTGGGAGAACCGTTACTACAACCCAACTAACCAAATTAACGAAAACTAAAGCATTTAAAGATACGGAAGCAGGTTTAAATGTCTAAAGGAAAAATAGGGAGTTCCCATAAACTCTGAAAGTCTAACAAAACAATTGCGGAAATAATGCCTAGAACCTGAAAGTCAATGTACCAAAACTCTAAAGTTCAACAAGTCTAAGAAAATGGGTGCAACCCAACTAAACAAGAGAATATTTAAAGTGCTAATCTAAGTCCGAATAAGATGGACTGAGCAAAAGGAGAACTCATGGCAGCCTGGAAGAACTGGCTCACCCTTGAATTCGATTG
>JAJONR010000231.1:0-323423 GCA_029582245.1 Solanum etuberosum | reverse complement strand
ACAACCTCCCTACTGGCTTAGGCCTTCATGGATTGGTCCAATACTTGAAAGGCAGCCCTAAACTCTACATTAGTCACTTGCTCGGACAAAGGATTGACCGGAACTTGAGGAGCTTGAGGAGGAGCTGCTTGATTCGCATTCTCTCCCACATTCCTTCTAGTATAAGCTCTTCGAGTAGTCATGTCCTGTAGAGCATCGATTAAGAATTAGGAGAGATACCTTATAGAGTTAAACTCTATCGCACGACTTTAGTGTAATGAAAGAAGTGGAGTTTCCCAAACATCTTGAAGCCTTTCATTCATAAATGTGGCGCGCTTCACACTCATGAACAAGAATCTACTCGACGTGGCTTATGAGACTTCCGAGGACCTTTCTAAACCTTGTGATCTGATTACCAAGTTTGTCACAACACAAGGTAGCCCCTAGGCGTAACATGGTGTATAAGACCCCGAGAGGCCCCATACAAGCCACTTCGCATTCATAACATATGAAATAGACAAAGAGATTTAAAAGACAGTTTTAATGTATTAAAGTTTTATAAAGCAAAGCGGAAAATCTAACATCGTCTCAATAGCCATCTAGTACATAAGAATGAATTTGGTCCTAGCCCATACATCATGTCCAAAACTCACAGTAAAGAAAGAAAACTGAAAAAACTGAAGATCTGGTCCTCAAAACATAAGGACTCACCAAAGCTTGGAATCTCGTCAATGAACTCTAGCCACGAAACTGGGAACCCTAACTGTCGGACCCTAAATTTGGGAAAATGTAGGCAACAGTATGCGTTAGTACAAACATGTACCAAGTAGTATAGCTATGCATAAAAAGATTTAAGTCATGCTAAAAAGGGACATTTTCATGAGCATGCAATAATCAAGCTAAAACATGAATCTTGAATGTTAGAAAATATAAGTCGTAAACCATGATCAATGCAAGTAAACATCATCTTAAAATATGTATGAGATACTTCCTTGAAGTAACCTTAGTTCATATTAAACTTGCTTGTGGGAAGTTGCTTTAACCGACATATAAGACCATGTGAGCTATCGACATGGAATTTGATGTCTCCCACACCGAAAGGGTTGTCCTACTTGCCAAGGTAAGGACCATGAACTTCTAGCTTAGAATAGCTCCTTAGCTTCGGTTCGTTTTAGGTGAAAAAAACCTTTCAACCCTAAGAACCCTTATTATGTGAGAAAACCTTTCACAATCATGATTTCATGTGTATATGAGAAATTCTTTCGATAACACAACAATAAAAACATCATTGATACTTCAATCTCAAAGCATCCTTAAAATATTTACATAAATTTCATGAGAACATGCTTGATTTCATAAACTCTTCTTTCATAATCCAAAACCCACATTACATCATCATAACTTGCAAAATATGGAAATTACATGGGTTCATGGGGTATCATCATAAAAACATTAGATTAACTCAATTAAAGCATAAAAGATCATAAATCCATCAATTAAATCAATAATCAAGAGAACCCATAACATAGAAGAAAACCCTAACTCAATTGGGGATTTCTATCCTTGGAAATAGGAGAATTTAGGAGCTCCATGAATGGAAGGACTCCATGGATGAAAACTATCACACCTCAATGTCAATTGCTTGACTTCAATAGGAGATTTAGGAGACTTGACTTGAAACCGTAGGTTGAATCCTTCTTCTTCAAGCTTCTAGAGAGAGAAATATTTTAGAGGTCTTCTTTTGTAAATTTGAGAGAATGATTTCAATTGAGTAAATTTTGGGTTTAAAATGTTTATATATGGGTTTTAATGAAGGCTAAAACGACATAATATTAGGATAAAATAATTAGAAAAATGCCCAAAAGCCCCTAAGAAATAACTGTCGAACCTAGTCGACGGTGGGGATCTGTGGGTCAACCTACGGACCGTCCTGTCCCTCCGTCGATTCGTTCAGAGAATTTAAATCTCTGGACCCCAAACGACAAAACCCACCCACGGGCCGTCGTCCAATCGATGGGTCATGGGTCCCAGCCGTGGTCCTCAACTTTCGACCTCAATATCTTTCTAAGTCTGGGACTTACCTACGGGACCTATCTACAGCTCATGCATTGAACGACGGACCGTCCTGGTGAACCGTTTAAAAATATAGAAAACTTGACATTTTTAGAAAAACCAACTGGCCAACCACGGCCACCACCTATAGACCTTTGTTCCACCTACGGTCTGTGGATGGTGTCATGGTTGCTGACACCAAATTGTGAAAAACTGGAATTTTCCTGCCGTCTCAAATCCGAGGTGTTACATAGGTCTATAAAATACATAATAGACTCGAAGTTCTTGATTCAACTGCAACTTAGCTAATTAATTATTTTTAAGATCTCAAAAAGGAGACTGGCATGATTTACTTGATTTATTATAAGTAAATCTCGATTTGTAATAGTATGATCCTTTTTAGAAACAAAGTTGCTTGACAAGTTTATAATCAAATTAATAGAGTACAAGATTTAGTATGAATATCGAATAATATTTTCACAAAAAATTTTGACAAGAAAGAATGATTTAACAACTTCCTTAGATAAAACAAGATGATTTCCAAATATTTTAGCCTCATTCTTGGAGCAATAGCTCGCTTATACACATAAGAAATACAAAACATGGTATGAAATAACTTTAAATGTCAAACATACTTTACAACATTACTGTCACGACGCAAGGCATTCCCTAGGAGTAACATGGCGTATAAGATCCCAAGAGGCCCCATACAAGGCACTTAGCATACATAGACAAGATAATAGATATCAAGAGATTTGAAATACAGTTTCAACATATAAGAGTTTTATAGAGAAAAGTGAAAGTCTACACATCGTCTCAAAGCCATCTAGTACATAAAAAGAAATTGGGACGTAACCCGTACATCATGTTAAAAACTAAAATGAAAAGACATAATGAAATAAAGGCTTGGTCCTCGAAACATGAGGCCTCACCAATCTTTAATCTTCAACTACTAAGAGATCCTAGCCATGGAGGTGCAGATCGGAATCGTCAAACCTACATTTTAGGATAAGAAATGTAGGAAGGAGTATGTGTTAGTACAAAGATGCACTAAGTATGATAGTCATGCATAAAAGTATGAAATCATTCTAATAAGGACATTTTTCTGATATGCAAGGACCAAGTCAAAACATAAGATAAGAGGTTAGAAAACATAAAACAAAATCATGATCAATGCAAGTAAAACTGTCTTTGAACACATGTGAGATACTTCTTGAAGTAACCTTAGTTCATTATTATTGTGGGAAGTAGCCTTAACAGACATAGAGACCATGCGAGTAATAACATGGACCACCGGCGTCTCCCACACCGGAAAGGGTTGTCCTACTTGCCAAGGTAGAACCATGAATCTGAGCTAAAGTTGATCCACTAGCTAATGTATGTCTAGACAATCATCCTATGGGGCCACATAAGTAAGGGATAAGGAGATTGCTACTAGAAACCCGGCCTCAACTAGGGAGAGCTTCCATCTCAATATCCTCTCGGTGCTAAGCATAAATCCCACGGAGTAGTTATTAATCTTAACATGTCTCATCTTTAAAAGACATGGGTGGTCGTCACTTGTCTTATCATAGGATAGCTCCTTAAATCATGCGTGAGAAAACCTTTCACCGTCCATGATCTTTTCATAATAGATTTTAAGGCCCATAGTCATTCACTTCATGCTAGAGATGCCTCCTAATACTAACGGAAATAGTTTTGAAATCGTGGTCACTAATCATTGATGGAATATCTGGATACCATACTAATCAAGACATAATTTAGGAAAATAGCCAGAAAAGCATTGAGGGAAAATCTAGATGTCATTCATGTCATGTGGCCAAGCTTCATAGAACATATAAAATATCTCATTTATAAGCTTTCTTGAGTCATAAACATACTTTCATGAACATGCATTCTTTTCAATAATTCATAAGCTTTATCATATTTTCAAAGTCAAAGCATCTTCAAATTCATTTACATCTATTTCATAAAGAGAAGACATGCATATTTTCATAAATTCATCTTTCATAGTTCAAGACGCACATTATATCAACATAGCTTTAAAAACATGGGTTATGCATAGTTTCATTGGAAATCAACTTTAAAACATGCAATTACTTCAATTTATGCATAAAAAGTCATAAATCAATCAATTGAACCAACATTGAAGAGAACCCATGGCAATTGAAGAAAACCCTAACTTGATTGGAGAATTCTAGCTTTACAAAATCAGAGAATTTAGGAACTCCATGGAGGAAAGGACTCCATTCAGGAAACCTATCATACCTTGATGCCAAAATCATGGAAGAAATGGAGGAATAGGAGACTTGATCTTCAAACCTTAGCTTTCTTATTCAACTTCTAGAGAGAGAAATATTTGAGAGGAGGAGCTTGATCTTCCTTTGAGAATTTGAGAGAATGAATTGGGTTTGGGTGATTTGGGGGTTTAAAATCATTATGTAGAGCTTTGGGTAGAAGGAAAAATGACATAGTATTGAGTTAAAATAATTGGGGAAAAGATCCAAAAGTCCCTGACGCGACTCCATACACGAGGGCCTCCACGGCCCGTCTAAGAGACCACGGGCCGTCCTGGCAGTCGTGGTCCTTGGACCAGTGGCTAGGGAGGACCCTCCTTGTCCTGACCCTCCTCACGACCAGCTTCATGGTCCGTGAGGCTCACCACGAGCCGTCCAAGGGCTCGTGGGAGGGGAGCCCCTCTTGGCCAGGTTCTGGAAGTTGCTCACGAGCACCACCACGAGCCGTGGTTCCCTTCACGGCCTGTCAAGGGCTTCATGAAGGGTCCCATGGCTCAAATTTAGGCTGGTGACCTCCCATTTGGCCCCTTTCCTACCCCTCTTGATCTCGAGGTGTTACAATATCTCCCCCTTGGGAACATTCATCTTCGAATGGAATTCAAGTTAGCACGAAAAGAATAAGAAAGAAACTAACAACTCAATCATTAATGTTATCACATAAATGCACATATTCGAGGAGGAAACTTCAACTCCAAGATAAAGAATAGTAAACACATCTTTTCATAAGGTCTATATGCAACTCATACTCAAATGCACATAAACATGAAGAAATCAATCAACTAAACTAAATCATATTTTTTTTAAATCAAAATTTTCATGAGCATGCATGCATGAGGAAACATGAGGATGACTAAGACACACGAATCCTTAAAGAGTCATCCATGAGGGGCTAAGACCTCAAGCTAGACTCGAAGATAAAGGAAAGAGATAGGGATACTAAGAAGTCACATCGCCTCCAAACTTTAACCCACCAAACCATAACAAGGAACTCTTCCAAAACCAACATAGTTCTACTCACATACCAACCATGAAGCACATTATCTCCCACCTTAGGAGCAAACCCCACTAGTCTTTTCAAATCCATCTCCATCAACCCAAACATAACACCAATGTCTTGACAACCACTAAACCATTGATACAAGTAAACTCTTAAGAAGTTTCCACAAGGATTTCAAGGACTACTCCAAACACAATCTCCATACATGGAGTCTTACCATATCCAATGAAACACTCAACATCAAGCAATACATAACCACAAGCTAAAAGACCTTAACTTACCAATTACCGCATCCGGGAAACCCTCATGATCTTGTCGAGTTTGATCTTGCCTACCATCCCTTCCCTTAGAAGTAAGAATTGGGTAATCTCTTTTCTTGTGACCACTCTTTCCACACCCAAAGCAACCATTTGTTCCGTCTAAGCACTTGCCTTCATGTTTCTTACCACACCTAGCACAAGTAGACAATGAAGATCCACCATCATCTCTTCTTACCCTTTTTGAATCCCTAGTTTTCCCCTTAAGCTTTTCTTCTTCTATTTGTTGTGCATGAACCATCAAACGGGAGACATCCATCTCCTTAACAAGCATGACAGTTAGGCATTCTTTGACCATTAAGTCGGAATCACCCGACACGAACTTACTCATCCTTGCCCTTGGATCGGAAACCATAGTCGGAGCATATTTAGACAATTGTGTGAATTTCAAAGCATACTCCTTCACACTCATATCTCCTTGGCGAAGGTTAATGAACTCAAGTACTTTTGCCTCTCTCATATTAAGGGGAAAGAACCTATCAAGAAAAGCAACCTTAAATTTCTCCCAATCAAGAGGACATTTGTCTACCGCCCTTTCTTCTTTCCATTGGTTGAACCAAACTTGAGCAACACCCTTAAGTTGATAAGCGGTCAATTCCGCATTTTCTACCGACGTCACTCCCATAATCATCAACACCTTATACACCTCATCAATGAACTCTTAAGGATCTTCCTACACGTTAGACCCATGAAATTTCGGAGGATTTATTCTAATAAATTCCCTCACCCTTGTTGCCATCGTACCCACCCTTGGGTTCAAGAGAGCCACAACCTGTCTATTTTCTTGAGCCATCATAGCTTGGGTCAATGCATGAAATGCAGCTCGAAACTCATCATTAGTCAGTTGCTTGGCCAAAGGGTAGATCGAAACTTGGGGAACCTCTTATCTCACATTTTCACGAACATTCCTATTCCTTCTCACAGGATTCCTTCAATCCTTCGTGGAGGCACACTCTGAAAAGCATAAATAGGGGTTATGAGAGAAAGACACCTAGAGTTACACTCTATTGCACGACTTTAGAGTAATGAAGGAAGTGGAACTTCCTAAACATGTTATAGCCTCTCATTCATAAATGTGGCGCGCTTCACACTCATGAACAAGACTCTACTCGATGTGCCATATGAGACATCCTAGGACTTTTCTAAACCTTTTCATCTGATACCAAGTTTGTCACAACCCAAGGTAGCCCCTTGGCGTAACATGGCATATAAGACCCCGAGAGGCCTCATACAAGTCACTTAGCATACATAGACAAGATAATAGAAATCAAGAGATTTGAAAGACAATTTCAACATATAAGAGTTTTATAGAGAAAAGTGGAAGTCTAAACATCATCTCAAAGACATCTAGTACATAAGAAGAAATCGGGACGTAACTCGTACATCATGTTCAAAACTAAAATGAAAAGACATAATGAAATAAAGGCTTGGTCCTCGATACATAAGGCCTCACCAATCTTCAATCTTCAACTACTAAGAGATCCTAGCCACGGAGGAGCGAATCTAAATCGTCGGACCCTACATTTTTGGATAAGAAATGTAGGCAAGAGTATGCGTTAGTACAAAAATGCACTAAGTATAATAGCCATGCATAAAAGTATGAAACCATGCTAAAAAGGACATTTTCGTGATATGCAAGGACCAAGTCAAAACATAAGATAAGAGGGTTAGAAAACATAAAACGAAATCATAATCAATGCAAGTAAAACCGTCTTTGAACACATGTGAGATACTTCTTGAAGTGACCTTAGTTCGTTATTATTGTGGGAAGTAGCCTTAACCGACATAGAGACCATGCGAGCTATAACATGGACCCCCGGTGTCTCCCACACCGAAAAGGGTTGTCCAACTATCCAAGGTAGAACCATGAATCTGAGCTAAAGTGGATCCACTAGATAATGTCTATCTATACAATCATCCTATGGGGGCACATAGGTAAGGGATAAGGAGATTGTTACTAGAAACCCGACCTCAACTCGGGAGAGCTTCCATCTCAATATCATCTCGGTGATAAGCATAAATCCCACGGAGTAGTTATTAATCTTAATTTGTCTTATATATAAAATACATGGGTGGTCTCCACTTGTCTTATCATAGGATAGCTCCTTAGATCATGCGTGAGAAAACTTTTCAACGTCCGTGATCTTTTCATAATAGTTTTTAAGGCCCATAGTCATTCACTTCATGCTAGAGAAGCCCCTAATACTAATGGAAATAGTTTTGAAATCGTTGTCTCTAATCATTCATGGCATATCCAGATACCATACTAATCAATACCTAAATTAAGAAAATATCCCGAAAAGCATTGAGGGAAAATCTAGATGTCATTTATGTTATGTGGCCAAGCTTCATAGAACATATAGACAATCTCATCTATAAGATTTCATGAGTCATAAAGATACTTTCATGAACATGCATTCTTTTCAATAATTCATAAGTTTCATCATATTTTCAAATTTAAAGCATCTTCAAATTCATTTACATAAATTTGATAAAGAGAAGACATGCATATTTTCATAAATTCATCTTTCATAGTTCAAGACCCACATTGTATTAACATAGCTAAGAAAACATGGGTTATGCATGACTTTATGGGAAATCAACTTAAAAACATGCATAAAAAGTCATAAAGCAATAAATTGAACCAACATTGAAGAGAACCCATGGCAATTGAAGAATATACTAACTTGATTGGGGAAACCTAGCTTTACAAAATTGGAGAATTTGGGAACTCCATGGAGGAAAGGACTCCATGGATGAAAACTATCATAGCTTGATGCAAAAATCTTGGAAGCAATGGAGGATTAGGAGACTTGATCTTCAAACCCTAGCTTTCTTCTTCAACTTATAGAGAGAAATATTTGAGAGGAGGAGCTTGATCTTCTTTTGAGAATTTGAGAGAATGAATTGGGTTTGGGTGATTTGGGGGTTTAAAATCATTATATAGGGTTTTGGGTAGAAGGAAAAACGACATAGTATTGAGTTAAAACAATTGGGAAAAAGATCCAAAAGTCCCTGGCTTACAATTGACGGGACTCCCTACGCGAGGGCCTCCACGGACCGTTTAAGGGACCACGAGCCGTCCTTGTACTCGTGGTCCTTGGACCAGTGGCTAGGGAGGACCCTCCTTGTCCTGACCCTCCTCACGACCAGTTTCACGGTCCGTGAGGCTCACCACGGGCCGTCCAAGAGCTCGTGGGAGGGGAGCCCTTCTTGGCCAGGTTTTGGAAGCTGCTCAGGAGCACCACCACGAGTCGTGGTTCCCTTCACGGCCCATCAAGGGCTCCATGAAGGGTCCCATGGCTCAGTTTTGGGTTGGTGCCCTCCCATTTGGCCCCTTTCCTAGCCTTCTTGATCCCGAGGTGTTACTATTACAAACACGATCTTGATATGATAAAGTCAAAATATAAGATCAGCTAATTTGGCCCCTTTCCTAGCCTTCTTGATCCCGAGGTGGTACTATTACAAACACGATCTTGATATGATAAAGTCAAAATATAAGATCAGCTAACATTCAATGCCCTTCACAAAGGGTCTTTCTAGCAATAAAATAGTAAAAATGATGTATTCAATGATTTACAATTTTTAGGATTCGTGCGATATGAAAAATAAAATTTTACATTTAGATACCGTAAATACGAGCTTGAAGAACTTGATATAAACATTTGGTTTCCTTCTTTGATCAAATATAGAGTCAGAAGTCCTTTTCTCACAACAACATTCATTAGCATGCATTAAGTATGTAATTTGTATATAGCTACTGATGTGAACTCAAAATGTAATAAAAATGAATGAAAAATATAATTTCTAGTTTTAAATATATAGTATATATAATAAACAACCTTAGACCAACACTAAAAGTGAATGGCAGTAGTAAATTTATTATTATTAGATCAAAGCGATAAATTAATTTTGATACCACCCATTTGATTAATTGTTGTCTATTTCCTCTTACCTCCACATGGAGTGGAGGTTCAATGTAACCAAAATTCTTATCCCATTACGTATGGATTTCAGTATTGTATAAATTCATGGTAAAATAAATATAACTTTTTGAATATATCACAATTAACAAAATATTATATTGAATAAAGCCTGCCTCATGAAATAATAATTTCTTGACATAACTAGATTTACTATCTCTATTAAAATATGAATAATTGATTAAAATTTTATAAAATAAATATATACACAACTATATTGTAACTAATGAGTTCTTTTTATAAATATTTAAGACATTTTTTTGAAGAGACTAAAAATATATTGTTATAAAATTTTTGATTTAAAATCAACATTCCAAACATAAACAATATTATACTAAAATTCTCAACTTTAAACTCATAAGCCCTTGACATGAAATAAAAAAATAACCATAAACACCTTGTGTTACAACATTGGATGTACTAAGTATGAGGAAATATGCATAAACGTAGACATGATATTCTAGTAGACTTGAAACATGTAATGCATGACCAAGTAGAACATTTACAAGCTTAGAAAGCAAAGTCATTAAAACCATGAGACAAGGCCAAACATTAATAAAAGACGTAATGAAAACTTTGAGGGAAAATCATAGTTCTTTTGTGGGATATTAATTTTAACCGACAATAAACCATGTGAGATACAAAATGGAATCTGATGTAACTCCCACATCAATAAGGGAGTGTCTACTTGTCAAGGTAGAACTCTGTATTATATCATTAAAGTTATGTGGATCCTCTAGCTACGCTAGTTAAGACAATCCTACGAGGCCACGTGTTTTGAAACTAGAGCTTGCTACTAGAGACTACCCTATTTGAGCCTTCATATCAAAGTTTTCTCGGTGCTAAGTAAAATGCCAATGAAATAGATAAAGTAAATTATCAAAATATAACATTAGGAAATGCAACAATCAAAATCAGAAAGTTGTATGAGAGTAGCTCCTTTCAAACTATGATTTCATAATCTTGTTCATATATACACTTACCTTCCTAAGCATCTAAAATCATAATTCCTTTCAAATTGTGAGGAAACCTTTCAAAAAAAATTGATACTTTACTAATCCTTAAAGCATAACTTCATCATTTCACAAAACTGGCATAAAATCTCTTATTAATTCATGATGATAGTTCATAGTTCATAGGTGAAAATCAAAGAATAAACCATGGGTCCATATCATGAAATCAATTTTCAATCATGTAATCAATTTAAATAATGCATAATAAGATAGAACAACATCAATTGAATCATAATCAAAAGGACCGATGGAGATTGACATAAAATTCTAATTGAATTGGGTGAAATTTAATTGGAGATTGAAGTTCTTTTGGGACCCAACGGATGAATGTGTCTAGTTGTTTCTTGATATCTTGGAAATCAAATACCTAAGAATTTGGAGAAGAAACCTTCAAGCTTGATGAAATCCTAAGATCCTTCCATGAGAGCTCTTGAGAGGATTTGGAGAAGACGACTTAGGAGTTTTGAGGGTTTTGTTAGTGAATGAGTGGGGTGGGTATTAATTGAAGGGTAAAAACAACTATGGTAGTTGTAGGGTCAAAACGACGTAGTTTAGGGGTTGGATGGATAGGACAAGACCAAAACACCCTTCATTAAATTCTTTCGGTTCAGGTCTACGACTTCGACCTACTATCTGTAGGACTTTCTACGAACCATATTGGTCAACCGTAGAACCAAGTAGTGGAACCCAAAGTTTTTCAACTTTGCACGAAACCCTTCTACGGACCTTCAATCCTTTTGTGGTCCATAGAACTCAAGTTTAAGCTCAAAATTTCATCAAGATTGGACCAACCCTACATACATTTCCTATGGCCTGTAGTTCATCCTATGGTCCATCCTGGCTAGTCGTAGGTAAACTTACTGGGACTTGAATTCCCCAAAAACTCAACCCACTCCCTATGAGTACGACCTACGACCTGTAGAGGGTTCTACGAATCGTAGATGGGCCTTGTAGGACTCAACTAGTAGCCACAAATAAAGTTTCATCCTTTAGCAATTTCTGAGGTGTTACACATTCACACTACACCGATCAGTCCCATAGGTAGACACACAAATTCCAGATGAAACGCAACTTGAATCACCCAAAATGGAGCTCCCTAGTTCAGGTTAACAAGGTTTGAATATTTGGAGGAATACTGAAAAACAGGTAGAAAAAGAATATAAAACTTCTGGGATGACCGCAAAGGCGATGCCTAGGATGCAAAAGCGACCATCGCGAAAACAACCAAACCCCAAGAGGCTCCTATCGCGAAAGTGACTGCTAGGCCGCGAAAGAGGGTATCATAAAAACGGCTATCGCAAAAGTGATGCCTAGGCGCGAAAGCGATGCCTAGGCGTGAAAGCGACCAAGCCCCAAGAGGCTCCTGTCGTGAAAGAGGCTATTGCAAAAGTGATGCCTCGACCGCAAAGGAGACTATCGCGAAAGCGATCGCACCAGCACTGTTGCACAATAGTTTGGAGCTAAAAGACTATGTTACCCTACCAAGTTCGACATTATGGACTCAACGGAATCATCAAAACTTCTATCTGAGATTGTCTCGATGAAAAGTGGGTCCTAAAATCAAACTTCATTTTAAGGAAAAATTCACAAGGGGCTCGAAATGACATCGGAAGCCTCAGAAACTGCATGAAAGGTCATTCCTGACAAAACTCGACATTCTGGAGCTAACTGTGCTGATGAAATTCTCATCTAAGCATATTTACCAAGAATGTTGGCTGAAGTCAAACTTTAGCTTAAGCTTCAAATTTAAAATGCCTAACGGCACAAACTCACACCGGAAGTCTCGGGTCCAAAACCAACCATGCCCCTAGTCTAACATGGCCCTTCCGGAGCTGATGAAACCGTTAGAATTACATTCTGAGACTGACTTCTTGAATTTTTGAACGAAGTCAACCGTTCAAGTTTAAACGGCTCCAAAACACAGAAACTTGCACAAAACTCAAATGAATGACCTGACGACGGAACTGTCAGTCTGTCAGTCATAAATGAGTTTTGGCCGCTACGGAAAAGCTCTAAACGCAGAAAGGGTTGGGAAATAGTGGAAATGACCTGGAGAGTCATTACACAACCCTTCAGAAAAGTCACAACCTTTTAGAAAAGTCGCAACCCTTGAAAAAAGTCACAACCTTCGAAAAAGTCACAACTCTTCAGAAAAGTCATAACCAGTCAATTTTTAATTCACACCTTTTAAAACCCAACAATTTTCTTATACAACGAAATTAACTTTGAAAAGAGATGTGATTTGTGAATAATCAAAAGCTAACACTCGTAAGCAGATTCTATTTGTATTTGTTGGTTTGTTATAGTATTCTTCTAGTACATTGTAACATAATTTATATGTATAAGAAAATTAGGATATTTTTTTACAAATGAAACAATTCTTATTTTCAACCCTCCGGATTCATGATTTTCTAGTTTGCCCATGTTGTTTCTGGTACTATCTTATTATAAATATGCATTTGTGTGGGATTGTTGAAATGTTGCAGATACTAATATACATATACCTATACATTTTACACATATAATGCGCGGTTAGTTGTGTCCTTTAGCTCTATCCGTGATAAAATATTATTTTTTTGTTATTATGTCTATTATACTAGATGGTGGTTGCCGTGCGCGCACGGGCCCGATGTACTTGAACCATATGTATTTGTACAACTCAGGTGGAATGCAAATTTCGGAATTCTAGAGACCTATTTTGCGGGTAGAATAGCATGTTGTTGAACCATTTTATACATATTATATAAATATTGCATATAGTTTGAACTATTGTTGCACTGGCATATGCGCATGATATTTTCATATTTAAAGAAGCTGGTATTGACAAAGGTAAAATAGTGAAGCAACCAGCTACTATGTTATGTCATCGCATGATATTTTCATGTTTACAGAAGCTGGTATTGACAAAGGTAAAATAGACTTGTCAATCATTTGATTCTTCTAGTTACCATCGTTTGCTGCCAGCAGCCATTTGGCTCTTCTGGTTACCATCGCTTGTTGTCGGCCGCCATTTGGTTCTTCACGTCCTTTGTAGGCGTGTGACCTGTGGTTTTTTTTTAGGGGTTATAAATAATGAGTTGCTTATATTGTTCAAATGATGGATGTAGTGCTTGTAGTAGGAGTAGGAGTGGAGTTGGGTTAGTTGTGCGCCGTATCTTCTTAAGGGGTCGTGCTTTGCGTATATTCTTAGTTTTCTTTAATCCAGCTTTTCAAAAAGATCATGCAGTAGGTCCAAAATATAGTACTTTTGAGGTTTACTTTGCTTCAAAAATCCCTGGGAAAACTGATAATAAGAAGATAAAATTTTGCAAAGTATCAATGCTTTATTTCTTTAGTAATAAACATGAACTACAATGGCTAAGCTGCTAGGTAAAAGATTGGAAGGTACGACAGTGTACATGCTATCTTTGGGCATCGATTAGAGACAAAGATGAGGTCTGTTAATTTTTTCTTGTGCCAAGTGTTTGCAAAAATTCCCATGAGTTAATCAATTCAACTATATTGTCGATTTACTTGAAAGAGATAAAGTGTCGAAAGAGATAGTGTGTCTCTTCAACACTCAGATTTGGAATATCACAAGGGCGAGATATGTACGTTCTCCTTTAACATGGGAAATAAATCAATCCAAAAAAGAGTGCATAGTTTACTTCATAATTTAAGGTCAAATTCATGTGACTCTCTCTCTAGTACGAGTTATCTTTTCGGTAATAACCTTCGTAAAGTGCGTTTACCACTAAACAAAAAAGCAATTCTTTATTCAATTTCTGTTCCAGATTCTGATAACATTGTCATCCAACCGCTTCTTCAAGAAGAATATAAAGAACCCTCGTTTACCCAAACATCTCATCTTCTCCAACCTAGATGAGACAGATAAGGATATTTTATAGTTGGTATCTTACACGAAATTAGCTATTCCGCCTTTTATATGAAATAAATAATTAAATTACTTTAGTATGGTGTTTAGCTCTCTTTTCCTGAACTAATCTTTCCAGTTAATGATAGAAGCAATAAGTGAGAAAATTGAAGAAGAATAAAGGACATCCCAAGTTCAACTTCTAAGTCAAATAGCAGACATGAATCAGGTATTTGTGACTATGCACAAATGTAATCTGGCCAAGAATTGGCCGAAATTAGCATATAGTAATATTATGAAGGGGAGGGATAATGGCCAGTAACTACTCTAGTGATGGTAGGCAAACACTCATCATGTTGAATGTGAACGCTCCAAATCCATTAATATACCGTGTATTATGTAGTTTGAAACTCCATTCTTGCAAATATATTTAAAAAATTGTTAGAATAGCAGCTTCATTGTTTGTCTAGATACTCATGTCTGAATATCTAAGAAAGTCGATCTAATTTCTAACATCCATAAGCACAGGTTCTGCGTCCTCCTTGTTTGCTAGGTCGGTCACTCTATCAAAGGGTAAAACATATTATCTTTATGTTAGTACATCTCGTAAACAAATTTCAATTCTTGTCAGATTCAAACTTCATCGACCCATAACTAAATCTAAAACCAAACGTTCATAAATTTTTCTAGCCAAATCTAGAAATGGGTGGAAAATATTGAATATCAAAAGAAAATCGAGAGGAAAATCTAAAAATTGAAGAGCAAGACAGGAAAATGACAAATTAACTCGACATGGAAAATCTTAGCACCACATTTAAGATCGACAACGCTGCCAATTGATATACCCGAACAAAAGCAACTAAAGAGTTTCATATTCTTTGCATATATACATCAAAACATTTAGTATGGCTATATGATATTAGAATTTTAAGTATACGGCATGTTAAAACAACCAACATAAACGCAGAACATGCAATTTTACACATCAAGTAAAACAAATCAACAAAATAAATCGAAGAAGCTAGGCAACATAATCAAAGAAAGCAGTAGAAGAGCAGGGGAATTATTTTACACAAAGTAAAAAAATCAACAATTAAGAGTGGAAAATCAAAGAAGCTAAGCAAGCAGAAGTGCTATACTTACAAAAGTCAAGGAGGTTGAGCACACTCAAGAACAATAATCACAAGTTCACAATAGCTGGAACTGAAACATGAAAGACAACAATCAGAATTAACAGTTTGATTTAGAAAAAAAATCATTGTCTCAGCCACACACCCTGATCGATTTCAAAGAAATATTTGATGAAGCACAATTAACGGTAGATCCTATCTAAAATCGGTTTGAGATGTTAAGTCTGTTGTGTGGAGTTGTTCAAACCCAAGTTTGAGGACTGAAAATATTCTACTATGTAAACTTAGTAGAATATATATATATGGGTCAAAAAGTAATTGGAGTGACAAATTAGCAGTTCCACAAAGATGAACAACAAATTCACCCTCATCTTCTTTTTCCCCTTTTCTTACTGCAATCACTCTTTGACCCATATATATAAATAACAATAACGATATACCTGAAAATAACAGCTTGAGAAACGCAGAAATTTGACGGATGAACAAAAAAATTCTACTACAAATGAAGATGGAGGAATTTGACGAAAGTGGAGAGAGATTTACCGGATAAACATACATACTCCCATTGATATCACTGGGATTAAAGCCACGTATAGTGATGTCGTGGCTGCCAACCCACGTGGAATGAGATGAAGGTAGGGCAAGGAACTTGAATGACGAAAATGCCCTCAATTATTAAAATTTGAGACAACAAGCATACATCTTGATACCTTGCCTTTACTCACTCTTCTTAAATAGTAGAATTCTATAGCGCTTTTGTTTAAGGTTACACCATCAATTTCTTTATAATTGATGATTAGGATATTAAGAACTTGATTGTGCTAAATATTGAAACCTATATAGATGGAGTTGCTAAATTCGTTTTGAGCATGAGGAAGACTATAATGAGTGTCAGATAATCATTGAGTTTTCTCAATGTCTTCTTATCGATAATTCTAATTTCTATTACTGAATGATTCCCATCGATAATTCTAATTTCTATTACTGAATGATTCCCATTTTTTCTCAATAGTCCTTTCATTTCTATTTACTTGTTATATATATGGGTGCATGCTTATCTTTGGTCTCGTTTGAAGCTTTAAAGTGCAGCATAGTATGTATAAATTTCTTTTTAAGAATGCATTTTAACTGATGTGATAATGCCAGTTACCATTTCATACTACTTTGCTGCCTAAATTTGAAGTTTAGTTCTATTTGCTGACTTCTCTCCTTATGGACTTGTTAATCTATTATGTTAAGTTGTTGGTCATTCAATCATAATCCATATATTAATACATTTATAACCCTTTGACAAGTTGATGTTTTTGCATAATGTAGTTACTGTCATAGATCTTGTTCACTGATCAATTGCTAATTTATTTTATCTCCTCTTGTGCATGAACTCTCTCCATCCGAGTCCATTTTGGACTCCCTCGTTTGCATATCCTCGAGTTTAAATTCGAGCCTACCTCCTCAATCCAATAAAGTTGAAAAGTAAGCTGAAATACAGGGTAAACAGAAGCAAAAAATGCGAAAAAAGGGCTGATATACACTGGTATACACTACTGTATACACAGTGATACAGGAACGAAATGAGCTAGAAAAGCTCAAATGCAACAGCAGTCCAAAAGGGGATTAAATGGAGCAGATTTTAGAAGGAAATTCGGGCCAAGGCAAGGCCCAATTGATGCAGCCATTTGTTAGATTTTAGGACAGGTTTTGGGCCTGCCAAAGCCCAACAGTTTTGAGTTATGAGCAAGGCTCAAATTTATTCTTTCCTTTATTACTATCTTTAATTTTGTTCAACTCTAACCTTCCTTGTTTGGTTTGAATTTGATTAAATCCCTTAACGAGAAACTTTTTGTCCTAATTAAATCCCTTTTAGTGATTTTATTCAATTTGTCTTACTTGGTCATTTTTAAAATGTAAATTTTCTTTCTAAAATTATTTCAAAGTGTTTAATATATTTATTTTCAAATGATTATTATTTATATTATTTCCTTTAAGTAATATTTTTCAAAGTTAGGCAAATTTTAGTTAAGTCGTAGGTCAACTCCGCGTTAGCGGACACTTCGAGTGCCTAACTCTTGTCGAAGTGGAAATTGAACTCCGAACCCTCTTTGGTATTTTCAAATGATTTCTTCTGTTCAAGTCTTTTGAAAAATTAATGTTTTCTTGATTTTTCTTCAAAAATCAAGTGGCGACTCTTTTGTGTGAAATTGATTTTTCTTTAAATAAAAATAAGCTAAATTAATTTTTTGAGAGTAAAGTCTCTTATTTCCTTTTAAACGTAAAACACCAAGTATATTTTTTGTGAGATTAACTACTATCCATTACAGTGGACAAGAAAATTACATCGTCAATTCATTTTTAGTAATACTTATTTTTCTTAATATATGCACATATTATTAATATTTAAATAAAAATAACAAAAAAAGGACAAAGAAAATATCAATTTGGGTCGCAAAAACATTCGGAAAATTTGTACAAGAATGCATGCATATAATTTCATTTGTACCAAGTATATTTTTATGAGATTGACTACTATCCGCTACAGTGGACATGAAAATTACATCGTCAATTCATTTTTCGTAATACTTATTTCTCTTAATATTTTTACACATTATTAATATTTAAATAAAAAAAATATTATATGGTAACTTGGAATCTAAATTAATCATAAGAGTTTGTTTAGAATTCTTATTTGGTTGCCAAAATAAGATGATTATTTCACTGCTTCTTGTCTTCATTATTTTCACATCGTTCTTTGTCAACACTATTGAAGCAATTTGAGACAATCATCAATTGTAGTTTTTTACTCTTTTTTTCCTTTTAAAATCTAGACAAATTAATCTCATTCAAAAATTATTCATAATGTATTAAGTTTTATTCACAACATGAGAAGGTTTTTGGGTATATGTTTTCAATGCTTTAGACTGTGTTTTCTCTTCTTAATTCATCAATAAATAATATAAAAATCAATTGAAAACAACTTTGATTCATATTATATACCATCATATTTACTCCAATTTATTTAAATAATACTCAAAGTTGATAGTATCAAACATATTTGAACATTATTTCAAAAAGAAAAATTAAAAGATGTTTAAAAAAAAAAAAAAAAAAAAAGAAAAGCTGAAAAATCATAATCATTAAATGTGAAAATAATTAAGAGAAATAAGTATTTCTAAAAATGAACTGACGGTGTAATTTTCTTATCCACTGTCAGTGGATAGTAGTTAGTCTCATTTTTATAGCTATAATTTTTTTCATATGACAATATAGTAATCATTTAAAATTTATTAAATATAAATTTATAAAATGATTAGGATTGTCTTAAATTCATGAATATATTACTCCAAATAAATTATGGATTGATATAATTGGGTTAATTATTTAAATCTAATGAAATATAGATTTAATTAAAGTCCAAATTAATTGACTTAGGCTACAATAGATGAGCCCAATTTGCTAGGCCCAATTTCATCATATCCTAGAGGTCATTTTGGTGTCACGTGGCAAATGATGTGGCATGCCAAGTCAAACAACAAGCCAATAGGATCATGCCATGTGTCAAAAATGACAAGTCCGCTTCATAAAGTCCATATGCCATGTCACTTAAATCTAATTGGCCAAAGGGAATCATGTTTCAATCACAACTCCTCCATTCTAAAACTATAAATAGGGGTCCTCATAATTCACAAAAGGAACCAAGAATTCTAACAAGAAGCTAGAGAAAAGCTTGTGGATCAAAAGCCGCAGATTTCTCTATAAGCTACAAGTTCAAGATATCAAGTATTCAAGTTCAAGAACGATCAAGATCAAGACCACTGGATTCAAGAATAAGCTCGAAGCCCTTGAATTCAAGTAAAAGTCAAGATCAAGATAAAGTTCAAGTTCATCGAAGATTCAAGAACAAGCTCCAAAGCCCTTGAATCTAGATCAAGTTCGAGATCAAGATCATCAAGTTCAAGTCCATATCAAGTTCATCAAATAGACAAATCAAGATCAAGACTACTGTCACGACCTAGGGGTACACCCTAGATGTAACATGGCGTATAAAATTCTGAGAGGCCTCATACAAGCCACTTAGCATTCATACCATAAGAAATAGAACAGTAGAGGTAAAACAACAGTTCAAGTCCAATAGTTTTTATAAAAGAAAAGCGGAAGTCTAAAACACTTGTCTCAATAGTCATCTAATACAATCGAATGAAATTGGGACTAGCACATACATCATGTCAAAACTGAAATACAATAAGGAAAGTAGGAACAATGAAAATCCGCCCTCGAATCATGAGGACACACCAAAGCTCAGAATTCTTGAAATCAACCACTAGCCAAGAAACTGATGACCCTGACTGTCGGACCCTACATTTGGGGAAATGTAGGCAAGAGTATGCGTTACTACAAAACAATGTACCAAGTATGATAGCTATGCATAAAACATTTAAATCATACAAAAACAGGACATTTCATGACATGTAATCGACCAAGCTAAAACATGATATAAAAGGGTTAGAAAACATAACTCATAAAACATGGTCAATGCAAAAAAGGGTTCATTATTAATGTGGGAAGTAGCCTTAAACGACATAGAGACCATGTGAGCTAT
Organism: Solanum etuberosum; assembly: GCA_029582245.1. Taxonomy (NCBI): domain Eukaryota; kingdom Viridiplantae; phylum Streptophyta; class Magnoliopsida; order Solanales; family Solanaceae; genus Solanum; species Solanum etuberosum. The sequence goes on along the minus strand of JAJONR010000231.1, from coordinate 303,208 downwards.
AACATGATCCCCCGGTGTCTTCCACACCGAAAAGGATTGTCCTACTTGCCAAGGTAAGGACCATAACTTCTAGTTTAGGTTGATCCACTAGCTAATGTCTATCTAGACAATCATCCAATGGGGGCACATAGGTAAGGGATAAGGATATTGCTTCTAGAAACCCGACCTCTACTAACGGGAGAGCTTCCATCTCAATATCCTCTTGGTGCTAAGCATAAATCCCATAGAATAGTAATTTCTTACTTGACCTTATAATCCATGGAAAGGCACGTCATATTGTAAATCCAAGCTTAGTCATTATCTATGGAAAGGTATCTTTCAAAAACCAATCCAAGCTAGGTTTCATCAGGATAGCACTTAATCTTTGATTCAATTAGGTGAGAAGACCTTTCAACCTAAGAATCCTTACTATGTGAGAAAAAACCTTTCACATCATTCTTTTATATCTATATGAGAACAATCTTTTCAACAACAGAACAACAACATCATCATTGATACTTTACTCTCAAAGCATCCTTAAAATATTTGCATAGATTTCATAAGAACATGCATAATTCCATAATTTACCTTTCGAGGTTCATAATCCACTTTCAATCATCAACATTTAAAAAATATGAGATAGATATGGATTACATCATAAATTCATGTAAAGCTAGCAATACATGCTTAATTTTATAAAACTCTTCCTTCATAATCAAAATCCCACCTCATATGCTCATAACTTGAAAACATGGGGATTACATGGGTTTATGGAGGAAATCATCATAAAATCATAGTATTTCATCAATTCATGCATAAGAGATCATAATTAACCATATAAATCAATAATCAAGAGAACCAATGACAATTGAAGAAAACCTTAACTTAATTGGGAATTTCTACCTTTAAAAATAGAGAAATTTGGGAACTTCATGAATGGAAGGAATCCATGGATGAAAACTATCATACCTGACTAACAAAGCCCACAAATGCTTGAGGATTGGATATTTGACCTTGATCCTAGCTTCAACCCTTTCTTCTTCTCCAAGTTCTAGAGAGAGAAATATTTGAGAGGAAGAACTTGGGATTTCTTTTGGGTTTTGGAAATAATGACTTGAATGGGTGAGTTTTGGGGTTAAAATCACTTATATAGGGGTCCTAGGCTTGGGTAAAATGACACAGCTTTGATTTAATTAAAATCGAAAAAGACCCAAATCCCCTAAATTAAAACTGCCGAACCACCACCACACTTGGCTTCACGAGCCGTCAAGGGTCACACAGCCCATAGTGGTGCTTGTGGTTCCTTGACCAGTGGCTAAGCTTGCCACCACTCAACCTAAAAAAACTAACTCTTGACCACGACCACTCCCACGGCCCGTGGTGGCCTTCACGAGTCGTCAAGTGGCTCGTGGGAGGGTCTTGAGTTTTGGGCAGTGTGGGCTAGCTAATGCCTAGCTCACCACGCCCCTCACCATGGCCCGTGGTTCCCACTACGAGGCGTCATGGTGGTCGTGGGAGGTGAGCATGTCTTGGCTAGCCACTGTGAGCTTCCATGAGCAGCACCACGACTCTTGGTGCCCTTCACGACCCGTATGGGTCCTCGTGAGGGTTGCCCAAGCTCAATTCTTGGCTCAAGACTTGACACTTTACCCCATGCTTAGACTACTAGATTTCCGAGGCGTTACATTATCTCCCCCTTGGGAACATTCGTCCTCGAATGGATTTCTAGACACCTCTTGAAAGTAAAGACTCAATATTAGCAGCCCATCATGCATGCAATCTCATCTAAATGCACATATCAAGGAGGAAACATCAACTCCAAGCTAAACATACTCAATGCACCATAAGAGAGGTAGGAACTACACCTAGCAACCCAATATGCATGAAATTTCTAAATTTCTCATATTCAAGGAGGAACTACCTTCTCCAAGTTAAAAGCATGCTCAACACAATCTCATGGAGCCTATATGCAATTCATTCTGAAAAAGCATAGCTAAAAAATGTTCAACAACTCATCTGATGAAGTCTATGGCAACTCATACTCAATGCACAATCAACATGAGGAAAATCAATCATGTAAACTCATTTTATTTCAAAACACAAGTTTTCATGAACATGCATACCATAAGGAAATCATGGAAATATCTGAAACACACATGAAACCAAAACAAAGAGCAAACCATGAGGACCTCATTTCCTCAAGCTAGAGTAGAAGTAGAAGGAAAAAGATGAGGATATCGGGACATCATATCGGCCTCGACCTACAAAGTAGCACCTTCAACTAATTGATTCCTCCACAACACTTTCACGGAAGCTACTTCCTTGTTTCTCAACTTCTTGACTTATCGGTCTAAAATCTCAATCGGAACTTCCTCATAAGAAAGATTCTCCTTAACTCCCAAAACTTCTAAGGAAACTATGGATGTCGGATCACCAACACATTTCTTCAACATAGAGACATGGAAAACTGGATGCACCGATGCCAACTCATTAGGCAAAGCTAGTTCATAAGCAACCTTACCAACACGCCTTAAAATATGATATGGGCCTACATATCGGGGACTAAGCTTACCTGTTTTACCAAACCTCATTACACCCTTCATAGGTGAAATTTTCAAGTAAACCCAATCATGAACATCAAATTCAAGATCTCTTCTTCTTACATCGAAATATGACTTTTGTCGACTTTGAGCCGCTTTCAACCTTTCTCTAATAAGTAGAATCTTCTATGGCCTCATGTACCAACTTGGGACCTATTAGGAAAGCTTCACCCACCTCAAACTAACCTATCAATGCTTCAAATGAAGTCATACCAATACTCGAGTGATAGCTATTGTTATATACAAACTCAATCAATGACAAATGGTCATCCCAATTACCCTTAAAGTCAATCACACAAGTTCTCAACATGTCTTCCAAAGATTCGATAGTACGCTCCGCTTGTCCATCGTTTTGGGGATGAAAGGCCGTACTAAGTTTTACACGAGTACCAAGACCCTTTTGGAAAGACTTCCAAAACTGAGAGGTGAATTGGGTACCACGACTGGAAATAATGGACAAAGGCACTCCATGTAACCTTACCATTTCTCTCAAGTACAACTTGGCATAGTCCTCCACCGAATAGGAAACCTTGACGGGAATAAAATGAGCTGATTTCGTCATCCGATCTATTACAACCCAAATCGAGTCATGTTGTCGCCGGGTGCGAGGTAAACCAATAATAAAGTCCATATTCACATCTTTCCACTTCCTAGTAGGAATACTAATGTCTTGGGATAAACCTCCCGATTTCTAATGCTCAACTTTCACTTGTTGACAATTAGGACACTTAGTCACAAATTCCCTAATATCCTTCTTCATCCCATTCTACCAATTGACTTCTCGTAAGTCACGGTACATCTTGGTGGCTCCCGGGTGAATGGAATACCACAAACTATGTGCTTCTGACAGGATTTGTTCCCTCAAGTCATCCACATTAGGAACACACAAACGATCTTGATATCTAAGGACACCATCTCCCCCGGGAGAAAGCCTCAACGGATTTCTTAAGCACTGCTTCCTTTAAGTCGATCAAAATTGGATCAAGACCTTGCTTGGCTTTCACATCCGCCACTAAAGACGATTTTGAACCATTGTGGACCATAACACCACCATTGGTAGAATCCACTAACCGAACACCCAACCGGGCCAATCTATGAACATCTCGAACCAACTCTTTATTTTCTTCTTCAATATGGGCAACACTACCCATAGATAACCGACTAAGAAAATCCACCACCACGTTTGCTTTACCGGGGTGATAGAGAACACTCATATCATAATCTTTCAATAACTCAAGCCACCTTCTTTGGCAAAGATTTAGATCCTTTTGACTAAACACATATTGAAAACTCTTGTGATCGGTAAACACATCTACATGCACACCATACAAATAATGCCTCCAAATCTTTAAGGAAAAAACAACCGCCGCTAGTTCAAGGTCATGGGTAGGATAATTCTTTTCATAAATTATTTTCATGAACTTTAAGTTGCCTTAAGGCATAGTCAATCACCTTCCCATTTTGCATAAGCATACACCCTAACCCAATTCTCGAGGCATCACAATAAACAAAAAAATCATCGGTCCCTTCCGGAAAAGTCAACACCGGAGCGGAAGTAAGTCTATCCTTCAACTCTTGAAAACTCTTCTCACACCCTTCGGACCATATGAACTTAGCCTTCTTTTGAGTCAAAGCCGTCAAAGGAGAGGCAATTGAAGAGAACCCCTAAACAAACCTTCTATAGTAACCAGCTAAACCCAAGAAACTTCTAATATCTGAAGGAGTTAGAGGTCTACGTAAAATCTTGACCGCATCCATCTTTTTAGGATCTACCTCAATACCCTTGCTTGAAATAATGTGACCTAGAAAAGCTACGGACCTTAACCAGAACTCACACTTGCTAAACTTTACAAAAAGTTGTTGGTCCTTAAGAATTTGCAACACAATCCTCAAATGATCAATATTCTCATTCTCACTACTTGAATAGATCAATATATCATCAATGAACATAATCACAAACATGTCAAGGTATTGTCTAAACACCTTATTCATCAAATCCATAAATGTCGCCGGAGCATTAGTCAAACCAAATGACATCACCAAAAACTCCATCCATACCAAGTTTGAAAAGTCATCTTCGGGATGTAATCTCTGAAGGTCAATCTTAGAGACATAACTTACTCCTTGAAGTTGGTCAAATAAATCATCTATCCTCGGAAGAGGATACTTATTCTTAATGGGCACCTTGTTCAACTGATGATAGTCAATACACATACGAAGAGAACCATCTTTCTTTCTAACAAACAAAACTGGAGCACCCCATGGAGAGATACTCGGTCGGATGAAACCCTTATCCAACAAATCTCTCAATTGCTCTTTCAACTCCTTTAATTCTGCCGGAGCCATACGGTAAGGAGGAATAGAAATAGGTTGCGTATCTCGGAGAAGGTCAATACCGAAGTCTATTTCACTCTCGGGAGGAATACCGGGTAAATCATCTGGGAACACTTTTAGAAAGTCATTAACAACGGGGACCGACTCAAGAGTAGAGGTTTCGGAATCGACATCCCTCACCCTAACTAGATGGTAAATGCAACCCTTAGAAATCATCTTTATATCTTTAAGACAAGAGACAAACTGACCCTTAGGCCTAGAATTTCCCCCTTTCCACTCTAGGACAGGCTCATTCAGAAACTTAAACTTGACTACACGAGTTCTACAATCAGTAGAAGCATAACATGAGTGCAGCCAATCCATACCAAGGATAACATCAAAATCTAGCATATCAAGCTCTACCAAGTCAACAAGAGTAACAGTGGGGGAGATCTTGGTGGTAGGTGGAATGTACTCGGTGTCTATATCCTCAGCAAGCAGACATCGGGAAGGAGCGACATCTAACAACACATCAGGGAGCACATCAAATCTCATAGCCACATGTGGCGTCACAAAAGACAAGGTAGCACCGGAATCAAGTAAAGCATAAACATCAAGTTTGAAAACTTTCAACATACCGGTAACCACATCGGCAGAACCCTCTTGTTCACCACGAGTCTAAAGTGTATAGAATCGGTTTTGCTAAGGAGAATTGGGACCCGAATCACTAGGAGTAGCTTGTTTGCCCTCTCTTCCTTTAGCCATAAGCGTCGGGCAATCCCTCATTTTATGACCACTTTTTCCACAACTGAAGCAACCATCCGTGCCGGCTAGGCACTTACCCTCGTGCTTCCTTCCACACCTAACACACACATAGGCACTGAAGATCGACTACCATTCCATCCTTGAGGCTTAGGGTTAGACACCCTATCTTTGTTGAACTTAGGAGGATCATTGGAGGAACCTTGATCGGAAAACCTTTGTCGAAATCTAGAACGACCACGTTCATCGGACCTTGCATGAGAGAAATTACCATCACTAGTTTTAGCCCTCTTTGTCTCCCTAGACTTTTTCTTAAGTTTCTCCTCTTCAATCTGTTGTGCATGAACCATGAGACGAGAGATGTCCATGTCATTAATGAGCATGGCGGTACGACACTCTTTAACCACCATTTCGGACACACCCGAGATGAACTTACTCATCCTTGCCCTTGAATCGGCAACCATTGTTGGAGAATATTTAGACAATTGTGTGAACTTTAGAGCATATTCCCTCACACTCATACTCCTTTGGCAAAGGTTAATAAACTCAAGCACCTTGGCTTCCCTCATCTCAAGGAAAAATAACCTATCAAGAAAAATGACTTTAAACTTCTCCCGATCTAGAGGACCCGCATCTTCCGGTCTCCCTTCTTTCCATTGGTTAAACCAAATTTGAGCCATACCTTTAAGTTGATAAGCGGCCAAATCCGCCTTTTCCACCGGCGTTACTCCCATGATCATCAACACTTTGTAGACCTCATCAATGAACTCTTGAGGATCTTTCTCAACCTTAGAACCATGAAACTCTGGAGGATTCATCCTTGTAAAGTCCCTCACTCTAGATGTCGTCGTACCCACATTTGGGTTCACGGGGGCCACAACCTCCCTATTGGCTTGGGTCGTCACGGCTTGAGCCAACACTTGAAAAGAAGCCCTAAACTCTGCATTAGTCACTTGCTCGGCCAAAGGATCGACATGAACTTGAGGATCTTGGGGAGGAGATTTTTTTCCTCATTGTCCCTCATATTCCTTCTAGCATAAGCTCTTCGAGTAGCCATATCCTGTAGAGCATCGGATAAGGATTAGGAGAGACACCTTATAGGGTTAAACTCTATCGCACGCCTTTAAAGTAATAAAAGAAGTGGAGTTTACTAAATATCTTGTAGCCTCTTATTCATAAATGTGGCGCGCTTCACATTCATGAACAAGACTCTACTCGACGTGGCTTATGAGACACCCTTGGACCATTCTAAACCTTGTGCTCTGATTACCAAGTTTGTCACTACCCAGGGTACACCCTATATGTAAAATGGCGTATAGAACCCTGAGAGGCCCCATACAAGCCACTTAGCATTCATAACATAAGAAATAGAACAATAGAGGTAAAACAACAGTTCAAGTGCAATAGTTTTTTATAAAAGAAAAGCGGAAGTCTAAAACACTTGTCTCAATAACAATCTAATACAATCGAATGAAATTCGGACTAACCCATACATCATGTCCAAACTGAAATACAATAAGGAAACTAGGTACAATGAAAATCCTCCCTCAAATCATGAGGACTCACCAAAGCTTGAAATTCTCGAAATCAACCACTAGCCACGAAACTGATGACCCTGACTGTCGGACCCTACATTTGGGGAAATGTAGGCAAGAGTATGCGTTAGTACAAAATAATGTACCAAGTATGATAGCTATGCATAAAACATTTAAATCATGCTAAAACGGGACATTTCATGACATGCAATTGACCAAGCTAAAACATGATATAAAAGGGTTAGAAAACATAACTCATAAAACATGGTCAATGCAAGCTAACATCATTAAAACCGTTGAACACACATGAGATACTTCTTGAAGTAACCTTAGTTCATTATTAATGTGGAAAGTAGCCTTAAACGACATAGAGACCATGTGAGCTATAACATGATCCCCCGGTGTCTCCCACACCGAAAAGGATTGTCCTACTTGCCAAGGTAAGGACCATAACTTCTAGTTTAGGTTGATCCACTAGCTAATGTCTATATAGACAATCATCCAATGGGGGCACATAGGTAAGGGATAAGGATATTGCTTCTAGAAACCCGACCACTACTAACGGGAGAGCTTCCATCTCAATATCCTCTTGGTGCTAAGCATAAATCCCACAGAATAGTAATTTCTTACTTGACCTTATAATCCATGGAAAGGCACGTCATATTGTCAATCCAAGCTAAGTCATTATCTATGGAAAGATATCTTTCAAAAACCAATCCAAGCTAGGTTTCATCAGGATAGCACTTAATCTTTGATTCAATTAGGTGAGAAGACCTTTCAACCTAAGAATCCTTACTATGTGAGAAAACCTTTCACATCATGCTTTTATATGTATATGAGAACAATCTTTTCAACAACACAACAACAACAACATCATTGATACTTTACTCTCAAAGCATCCTTAAAATATTTGCATAGATTTCATAAGAACATGCATAATTCCATAATTTACCTTTCAAGGTTCACAATCCACTTTCAACCATCAACATTTATAAAACATGGGTTAGATATGGATTCCATCATAAATTCATGTAAAGCTAGCAATACATGCTTAATTTCATAAACCTCTTCCTTAATAATCAAAATACCACCTCATATGCTCATAACTTGAAAACATGGGGATTACATGGGTTCATGGGGAAATCATCATAAAATCATAGTATTTCATCAATTCATTCATAAGAGATCATAATTCAACCATATAAATCAATAATCAAGAGAACCCATGACAATTGAAGAAAACCCTAACTCAATTGGAAATTTCTACCTTCGAAAATAGAGGAATTTGGGAACTCAATGAATGGAAGGAATCCACGGATGAAAACTATCATACCTTACTAACAAAGCCCACAAATGCTTGAGGATTGGAGACTTGACCTTGATCATAGCTTCAACCCTTTCTTCTTCTTCAAGTTCTAGAGAGAGAAATATTTGAGAGGAAGAACTTGGAATTTCTTTGGGTTTTGGAAATAATGACTTGAATGGGTGAGTTTTGGGGTTAAAATCACTTATATAGGGGTCATAGGCTTGGGTAAAACGACACAACTTTGATTTAATTAAAACGGAAAAAGATCCAAAAACCCCTGAACTAAAACTGCTGAACCACCACCATGCTTGGCTTCACGAGCCATCAAGGGTCACACGGCCCTTAGTGGTGCCCGTGGTCCCTTAACCAGTGGCTAGGATTGCCACCACTCAACCTAAAAAAACTAACTCTTGACCACGACCACTCCCACGGCCCGTGGTGGCCTTCATGAGCCGTCAAGTGGCTCGTGGGAGGGTCTTGAGTTTTGGGCAATTTGGGCTAGCTATTGCCTAGCTCACCACTCCCCTCACCATGACCCGTGGTCACCACCACGAGGCGTCATGGTGGTCATGGAAGGTGAGCATGGCTTGGCTAGCCACTATGAGCTTTTATGGGCAGCACCACGACTCGTGGTGCCCTTCACGGCCCGTATGGGTCCTCGTGAAGGTTGCTCAAGCTCAATTCTTGGTTCAAGACTTTACACTTTACCCCATGCTTAGACTACTAGATTTCCGAGGTGTTACAACTACAATATTCAAGATCAAGCTCGAACCCTTTGAATTCAAGTAAAAGGCAAGATCAAGATAAAGTTCTAGTTCAAGTTCATCAAAGATTCAAGAACAACCTCGAAGCCCTTGAATCCAAGATCAAGTCCAAATTCTTCAAAGATTCAAGAACAAACTCCAAAGGCTCTTGAATCCGAGATTAAGTCCAAGAACACATTCAAAATTCAGGATCAAGCTCAAGAGCCCTTGAATTATATCTGAAAAGACGAATTAGAGGAATCATAGAGCCAATTTTATTGTCAACAAATTCTGACACGCCCAGTAGGGCCAAATCTGCCCTTCATCTCTTCTCTCAAAAATTAAATATGAAATTCTGAAGCTGCAAAGGTGGAAGAATGAGTACTTTAAGCCTCGTCTTTGAGTTTCATCAAGTCTACAATCCGACAAGCCTTTAATTAGGGGTATTTGTAGACATTGAAATTTTGTGGGACTTTACAAGACGTGTTCAATTCGAGGTGGGACTCTACAAGGTGTGTTCAATTCCAATTAGAATTTTTGGAGGTTACACAACCCTAAACCATAGTTCATTCCTATATAAAGAGTACTATATTCTCTTGAAAAGGCATCTCAAAAATTCTATCACAAATTCATGGAATATTCATAAAATGAGATCGAAATCTCGAATATTCATCTCTAATATTTCGCAAATTCATGAATATTTATAAAGAAATCAAATCCAAATCATCTTAATTCAAGAAATACGCTACTAACGGCCCTCGAATTATGAAGATCAAGTCCAAATAATCCTAGTTCGAGAAATACACCACAAACGGCCCTCGAGTTATGAAGATCAAGTCCAAATCATTCTAGTTCGAGAAATACGCCACTAACGGCCCTCGAATTATGAAAATCAAGTCCAAATCATCCAAATTTGAGAAATACGCCACTAACGACCCTCCGAATCATGGATATATCTTATGAGAGGAGAATCAAGGGAGGAACATATTTGTACCTACAATCTTTATCAATAAAATTATATTTCTTCATATTTTATTTGTGATTGCAATTTATTTTCTGTCACTTTAAAATTTGTTGCAAACAAATATATTTACCTTTGACTAAAATAGGTCTTTTTTAATGATTCAATTTTTAATTATAATAATCGCAGATTGAACGTCCGTCTACTTGACAAAATATGTTCACATCATATACGACAAAATCATAAATTATGGTTTAATTAGTAACACAGAGGGAAGAAGGACAATATCATTTTAAAGTAATTAAGAGAGTTGGGTTACCATTCACGTGAACTATTAAGAAACCTGAATGTGGTTAGTCCAATAAGAAATCAATAAATCAAAAAATAAAGCCAACTTGTCAAACAAAGGTAAATAAATTAATAATTGCACAGTTTTAAACTATAAAAAATCAAATAATAAAAAAAAATACTAGAAGAAGCATAATTTTTAATATGATTTGTGACCTATAATAATAATAATATATATAGTGTACAAACAAAAATTTAAAGAGAATAAAATATACATAAACCTTATATCTACAAATAATAAAATAAATACTATAAAAATAATATAAAACTATGAGGGGAAAACTCTCCTAAATTAAAAATAATTTTATGACTATATATACTATGAATGCGCGCTATTGAGTTATTATATGGAGGGAAAAATCCTCAATTCATAAAAGGCCACAACCCCTCCCCCACCCCCCCACACCTCAATTTTATTTTATTTTTCCTTTCTTAGACAAAAAGTTAAATTCTAATGACGTAATAGTCAATCTCGTTATTATAATCATCCATTTAACATATTTTATTATAACAACTTTATTTTCTCCGTAATTAATTTTAATGATATATTTTACTTTTTTATAACAATATAGTACCTATTATAACAATAACATTCACTATAAAAGTACACTTTTATAAAATTACTCTAATATAACAGCTATATTTAGATCTTATATAATACGGAAAAGGGCCTAAAATACCTCTCAATTATGCGAATTGGTACAAAATTACCCTTCTTCTACCTTTCGGGCTTAAAATGCCCTTGACGTCAACTCTTGGCTCTATTTTACCCTCATCTTTAACAGCCCAAATTCATTAATGACGTGTCACTATTTTATTGGCTACCCTAATAATTAATTTAATTAATTAAAAAACTCATATATCCACCCAAAAAAGCCCCACCCATTTTTAACCCAAATCTTTTAATCCAACTTTCATCCCCAAATCTTATAACCTAAAAGATTTTTTTAGGCTACCCTAATATGTTATTTTTAGGTTATAAGGTTTGGGGATGAAAGTTGGATTAAAAGATTTGGGTTAAAAATGGGTGGGGCTTTTTTGGGTGGGTATATGAGTTTTTTAATTAATTAAATTAATTATTAGGGTAGCCAATAAAATAGTGACACGTCATTAATGAATTTGAGCTGTTAAAGATGAGGGCAAAATAGAGCCAAAAGGTTGACGTCAATGGCATTTTAGGCCCGAAAGGTAGAAAAAAGGTAATTTTGTACCAACTTACATAGTTAAGGGGTATTTTAGGCCCTTTTCCGTATATAATAATATCATGAACGGAATATATTATGTATAAAATATACTAAAATATGTATGTAAATCATCATTAATATCATGCAATAAATTTCAAATATATTAGAAGAGGGATTGTATAAAAATTATTATCTACAATAGTTAAATTAATCACAATTAATATTAACAAATGTTTGTCCCGAACTTTAAATGGTGGCAAAATTATTTTATTTCAAATAGTTCAAGGGCTAAAATGACTCATTTTCCCTTGTTTTGAACAACCGTGAAAGGGAATGGTATTTTGATCCATTTGGATAGTTTGGAGAGTATTTGTGAGCAAAAAATGTAACGATGAGGGTAATTTTAACCAAAAAAATGTAATGGATATAAATATTATTTTGAATAATATAAATATTATTTTGAATAATATAAATATTATTTTGAATAGTTCAAATATATTTTTGACCTTTTTTATTAGTTTAAATTTTCATTGACATTAACTTACGTACAATGTTAGTGTAAAAGAAATTCTACACTATGAGTCTATTGGGTATATAGTAAGAATTAATAGAAAATGAAGGGAAGATAAAAGGAGAGAATATGAAGTGTTCTCTTAAGCTTTAGTAAAAAGCAATTCTCCCTCATCGGTAGTGGAAAGAAAAGTTCAAGTGCTTAAATAAGGAAACACTTCTACTAATTGTTAAAATGGTTGGAAAGAGGTACCCCTCGCACTGTCTTCGCTCGCTCGGCTTGGCTCCGGAATTGGAAAATGATCGAGGGATTATTTTTTAACAAAGTTTATTTTAATTATTTAATTAATTATTAATTAAGTAATGACCTACGCGATTTTAATTATTTAATTAATTAACCGACACGACCCAACCCAACTCGGATCCGTGCGATCCGTATTTTAAAGCGTCTTTCCATTTTATTTGAATTTCCCACCGTTTGAAATGACTGTTCTGAATGGTTGTAACTTTCAAGAACCATGACTGTTCTGGAAGGTTGCAAACTTTCATGAACGGTCGTGTGGTTTCTGAAAGTTGCAAACTTTTGGAATCAGTGCTTCTTGGCTAAAAATACCTATGATTCCTCAGACTTTTTACTAAAAAAATTTCTGAACTTCTTCTTCTTCTTCTTCTTCTTCACAATTAAATATTCGTGTATTTACTCCCGTTGAGTGGCTCGTTGACATCATTGTTTTTTGGATCAATACACTGGTGAATAGAATCTTTTATCCTGAGAGGATTTATTCCTTTAAACCTCGGATACTAGAGGTGAATAATTTCCTTAAGGAGACACTGTGCATTCAGTCAGCTCAATTTTCTTTCCTTTTTATTTCATACAATTGTTACAGATTATGGTATGTTTTACAATCATTAATTTCCATTGATGTTATTAATTTCTGTATATTTCACTAGATGATTTAAACTTTGTTGTTTATTTTTCTGCAAATTTATTGTTATCATTAGTATTGTTCTTTAATACATATTGCATAACATAGTCCACCTAGAAAATAACTATTTGTAACTGTTCATATAAGTGAAACTAGCATCCTGAAAAAGAAGGCATATAACTTGCTATAACATGTTAAATTTCACAGATGGATGAAAAATTCTTTACACGGTAATTATGGTGTATATAAGTTGAATCTATTTTTATGATGTGCAGAGAGAAAATAAGTCATCATATATCTGGCCAATGCACTTAAACATAATACTATTAATTGTCCAGCAGATTGAAGTATTATTTACCCATAATTTGCTACCAGAAATGGCCTTGAAAAGATGTATGCAGCTGAAGGACATATGTGATGTTGAACAGGGTAACATAATTAAACTGTTGCCCCGATCGAGTTGCATCTATATATGTCGATGCTAAAATCCACCAGTTACATGTAACAGATTTTTTTTTTATAGAGTAGTGCATCTCCGAGCGGTGTGTTAAAGCGGGCAATACAAGATAAGAATTAGTAATAGGTTCAGCCTGGTGTTTTTACAGCAATGACAAGTTATAATAATGATAGATTCAATTAGCATAGTTGTGGTGCTCCATCTACCTGCAGAAGATGGAGGATTTCGTCCCCAAATGACCCGACCACGTCCTTGTTGTGGATATCTCAATTCTCAGGCCAAATGAAATGTACCTGTCTTGACAGTTGACAAGGTCAGAAAGCATACTTCATTCATGTCATGCAACTGGCTAGGCTTGCTTGGTGCCGAAAGAAAATTCAAGATTCACCCACGAAGATAGTCCTAATTTCCAATTCCTCTCAATTCAGAAAAGTGATGATTTAGTCATTGCATAAACGACAGGGAAACATATATATATCAACAACAGCGAGGCCAACAAGAGAAAAATGAACACCAACTTTTCTCTGCTACTTTAGGTTGTGATTCTGATGGTTTTTGTAGATCCTGTTTATCAGGTTGGAACGCTGGTTGAGGTTGAGGCTCAGATTTTTCTACTTTCTCAGACCTACTTTTCAGCGAGTTGCTTTTCCCACCATCATTTACTAGTCTGGAATGTAGAAAAAATTAATCACCTAGAGTTCAAATGTATTTCATGCATCGCATACACTTGTACATATGTATTTGAACCGAAAAAAATAAACACAACAACTGAAAATTCTATGTTTCTTGATGTTACGCACGTCTCTTCTTTTAAGTTTTAGGTGATGGTGATAAAATAAGTTGATGCTTTAATCTTTTGTCCTAGATGTTAATTTGACAAAAGGGTAGCATTTATCATAATTGCCAAGTATCCTCATACTTTTAGAGGAACAAATTGTTCATATACAAAAAATCTATATGAAATCCTGAAAGGAGAGCTTACACTGGGAAAACAAAGGATTTGCTGCTGTTTCCACTCGCCTCGGAGTAGCAAGGTGAAGAAGCATGAACAGGTGACGAAATATGAGTTTCCTCAATTGGAGGAATCACTCTATCATCAGGCCTGTTGAAGTTGGTGGAAGTAGGCTCTTCAATGATATTAGTAGGTGCCTTTAGTATGATATTATTCACAGTTTTTTCCTCTGGTACCACTTTGAGGTTCTCGACATTCTTCTCTTGTATACCAGGACCTTCGGAAGGTATTGTACTTTTTCCATCGTTATCTCTGCTAACTTCCATAAGAGGGCGGAGAGGGGAAGATAAGCTCTTATTTTCATTGGATTTAATTTCAGATGTGTAATATGGATTGGCTGTTGAAGTTTTCCATTCCTCAGGGACTTCTCCTGATTTAGGTAACATGTAAGAATAATCTGTAGAGAAGCTACTAGCTCCCATCTGAATGCTAAACAACGACTCGTTTGAAGCAGTACTCCAGTCTGTGGTGGTAGGCTTGCTCGAAAAAATGGATTTTGGAATACGATTAGGATCATAACCTGGAGGATGATCCATAGTATATGAAGGAGGGGATTTCATTGGCTCAACATTCTGAGGAAAAGCATCAGGAAATAACGGATTTCCTGTTTCTGCATGCGGAGATGAACTCATCATGCTCCATTGAGGTGCCTGAGAAGAAACATCAGGGGAAGACAAGGCTGTTGGAGTTGCAGACACAAAAGCATCTTGTTCAGGCTTGGTATATACATCTCCAAGAGACTCCTTTGGATGAGTACTTAGTTCGAGAGATGAATCAGAGGACGACGAAGCTGATAAATGAGAATCAGAATGCTGCCTTACGCGCTTCACATTCTCCATTTTTTATTTCCCTTTTGATCAAACACAAGTATCGACAAGTCAAGCAAATTGTTCTCCTGTAAAATGACGACGATTCAACAAAACATGTATGATTATTCAATGCTATTTTCCTAGTTTCATCATTTTTCATTTTTGATAACTATGGTGCCCAAGCCAGCTTGAATGCACTAGACCTACTCACCAGGTAATTGTTACCTCCAACCAACACATGTACCGCATAACTCTATCCACCCAAGCTTTTAATCAGATGAGCAAAAATCACTCGTCTAGACTTGAACCCTGATTTCCAAAACTGCTGAGCTACAGCTTTGGGTGTGCCGGTTTCATACTAAGTCCCATGAGACGCACCAATTTCGTTTCACCAAAAATGGCAATTACAAGGTGACTTTAAAATTATATGAGAACATTAAATTAGACAAAAAGAAATTAACATTTCATGGTTTTCCATTGCACTTTCTACCTCTAAATCTCAAACTAGTTCTGGTCAGCTATATGAATCCTTTGATTATCCTTTCTTTCACCGTATAACTCTAGAGTAACAAAGTTATTTTCAAATCCTGAATTCGCAAACCCGAATTAACGTTCATATAACTTTAAGATTGAAATTATACATAACATAAACTATCATTATGTAAACAATTAAATAGGTGTATTTCTTCGTGGCTCGGACACCACAATTATAAAAAAAAATCTACTCACCTCCAAATCAAATGTGCTTTTGAGAGACAGAGAAACAACATAATATTATTGGATACAATTTCACAGGTTGTAGATTTGTACAAAATTCATATTTCAAATAGACTTTAAGAGAAAAAAGAAATATGAAAGTACCTAATATATCCGTAGCACCTTCATTGGAATCTTATTAACTAGTTGTTTCATATTTGAAAGTAAATAAATGTAAATTACAAACATAAAAGTGAAACTTCTGCAAACAAAAAAGGAAGAGATTGAAGATCAACAATTTGAATATACAAGAGGGCATTTACCAAAATCAAAATGCAAAACAAAAATGGATTTAGGTAGGGTAGATAGAAAAAAGGAAAAAAAAGGAAAATAATTTTAATTTTTGGGTAAAGTGTTTTGCATAGAATACTAATGGCCAAGCGGTCATTTCGGTAATGTCTGTTTCGTAACCAATCATTGGCCATTTCACCATATGGACTTTGTTGGGGTTACTACTTTACTATTTAAATTTCTCACACTTTGGATTGAATTTTTGGGTGAATCCTAACTTTGCTTTAAAAATCTAAGTCCCTCTTAATTTTTGAACAATAATCAAATTCCCATTTTTATTCAATGCATTTTTCATTTTACCCTTCTTATATCACATATATATTTATTGAACTTAAATAATTAATCAGATTATATTAATCCACAATATTTAATTGGACTAATATTTTCATAAATTTAATATAATCCAAATCATCTTATAAATTTATATTTAATAAATTTTAAATGATTACAACTATCTCCTGCTTTGAGAGTTGTCGAGATATTTAAACTTTTTGAGACTAGTCTTTGAAGTATTACAAGATTTTTTTTTCTCTTCTTCCGGGGAACGTGACAAAAGTGTAACCCCAACTCATAAGCTTTGTCCTAGTATAATTTGGTTACCGTAAAACAACACTCCCTTTTAAATACTCCCTCCGTTCCATTTTATGTGAGGTACTTTGACTCGGCACGAAGTTTAAGAAAGAAAGAAAGACTTTTAAAACTTGTGGTTCAAAATGAATGATAGAAATTTGTGTGGCTGTAAATCATTTCATTAAGGGTAAAATATATATTTTATAGTTAAATTGTTGCTTAATATAGAAATGTGTCATTCTTTTTGGACTGATTAAAAATGAAAGTAAGTCACATAAATTGGGACAGAGGGAGTAGTAATGGGTGTAGGATAGAAATTATTTCCACTGCCTTGCATCCTTTCTTTCCAATAAGAATTTGGACTTTTATCCAATTTTTTGTTACAAACTTGACAGCTTCTCTTAATTCTTATCCCACCAGAGTCAAAACCCATATAATTCTTATCTATAAATAGACCTTATGTCTCCATTTTGTGAGAACACATTCCGAGATCATGGAATCCATTTGTAGACGATAAAATTCGCGTCGATAAAACAATAATAAAAAATGGAAAAATATCGCAATAATCGTATTTATTGATTTCAAAGTGTGAGTGTTACAATCTCTATGGTTCCTCTGAATTCGTATTTTCAGATATAATTCAAGGACTTTGAGCTTGATCTTGCATTTGTCTTGAACTTAAACTTGATCTTGAATTTCACTGTAACTTGATCTTGGATTCAAGGGATTTAAAGTTTGTTCTTGAATCTTCGATGAACTTGAACTTGAACTTTATATTGACTTTTACTTTAATTCAAGTGCTTCAAGCTTGTTCTTGAATCCGCTGGTCAAGATCTTGATCGTTCTTGAACTTGAATGCTTGAATTCTTAAACTTGTAGCTTATAGAGAAATTTATGGTATTTGTACCATGAGCTTTCTCTAGTTTCTTGTTTAGAATTTTTAGTCCATTTTTCTGAATTACGATGACCCTTATTTATAGTTTTAGAATAGAGGAGTTGTGATTGGAACATGATTTTCTTCTGCTCATCAGATTTAAGTGACATGACATATGAACTTTATGGAATGGACTTGTCATTTTTGACACATGTCATGATCCTATTGACCTCTTGTTTGACTTGACATGCCATGTCATTTGCCACGTGACATCAAAATGGGCCTCTAGGATGAGATGAAATAGGCCTTAGCAAATTGAGATAATCTATTGTAGCCCAAATCTATTAATTTGGACTTTAATCGAATCCATATTTATTAGACTTAAATAATAAATCCAATTATATTAATCCATAATATTTATTTGGATTAATATATTTATGAATTTAATATGATCCGAATTATTTTATAAATTTATATTTAATAAATTTTAAACGATTACAAATGCCCCCTGTTTCAAGTCTTATCAAGGTGTTTTATCTTTTGAAGACTACGCTTAAAGTATTAAATCAATTTTGAATCAAACTATAAATAAATAAATAAATCGTCCATACAATTTACTATTTGTTTATATTTACTCGTGTATTTACTATTTATTTATTTATATTTACTCGTGTATTTACTATTTATTTATATTTGATCGTGTAATTGCTTGGAAGACTCCTAAGCATTATAAGATTACACACATTGCCAAGACTTCCAATACGTAGGAAATTTTAAATTCTTCAAATATATGGGTCCCACCATGCACCTTTCCTTATTTGTCTCCAAAAGTAATAGCCCCCTTCTTTTTTTCGGTTCTCCTTTATTTTTTTTCAGTTGGACTATGCAACATATTCCAATCCTATTTGAATTGTGATACTTGCACCATCATCAATTAGGAGTGAACAATCTTTTAACACCAATTTGTGCACTCTTGGAACTGATTCACAAGCGTCAACCATGAGGTAATTCCTCCTCTTTTTTTTGTATTTTCTTTTATTATGTGGTTTTGTTTATAGGTCAATAGAAACAATGTGGAGGCTGCACAATAAATAGTATTTTTTTGTTTGGCCTTAAGATGTGAAGGGATGTGTTTAACGTTCACGTCTTAAGATCACTAATTTGAGACTTTATGAGATCCCGAATATTTAAGCATAAAGTGTGAAAGGACAAATTTTGTCCACCTTAAGACATGAAAATTTAAATACCCTTTTAAGGATAAATTTGTGAAAAGATCATCTTAAGGTGTAAGGCATGGAAATTCAGAGATTCATTTTAAGGATAAATCCGTGAAAAAGTCAGCTTAAGATGCAAAGGGACAATTTTGTCCACCTTAAGTCATGGGAATTTAAAGATCCATTTAAGGATAAATCCGTGAAAAGGCCAGCTTAAGGTGCAAAGGGAAAAATCTCGTCCACCTTAAGACATGAGAATTTAAAGATCCATTTAAGGAAAAATCCATGAAAAGACCAGCTTAAGGTGCAAAGGCACAATTTTGTCCACCTTAAGGAATGAAAATTTAACAATGCGTATATTTGGAGGATTTGAAGATTTCAACATGTATACTTGGAGGATTTGAAGACTTTTACTTGCATACTTGAAGAATTTGAAGACTTCAACTTGCATACTTGGAGAATTTGAATACTTCAACTTGCATACTTGGAGGATTTGAAGACTTCTACTTGCATACTTGAAGAATTTGGAGACTTCAACTTGCATACTTGGAGAATTTGAATACTTTTACTTGTGAACTTAAAGGATTTGAAGACTTCAACTTGCATACTTAGAGGATTTGAAGACTTCTGCTTGCAGACTTGAAGAATTTGAAGACTTCAACTTGCATACTTGGAGAATTTGAAGACTTCAACTTGCATACTTGAAAGATTTGAAGACTTCAACTTGCATACTTAGAGGATTTAAAGACTTCAACCTGCATATTTGGAGGATTTGTCACATCCCAGAGGTACACCCTAGATGTAACGTGGCGTATAGGACCCCAAGAGGCCCCATACAAGCCACTTAGCATTCATAATATAAGAAATATAAGCAAAAGAGATAAAGATAACATTTCAAGTCCAAAGTTTTATAAAAGCAAAGCAGAAGTCTAAACACTTGTCTCATTAGCCATCTAGTACATAAGAATGAAATTGGGGCTAGCCCATACATCATGTCCAAAACTAAAAGTAATAAAGGAAACTGAAAACAATGAAATTCGTCCTCGAAGCATGAAGACTCACCCAAGCTCGAAAGTCTTGCAAATCAACCTCTAGCCACGAAACTGAGAACCTTGACTGTCGGACCCTATATTTGGGGAAATGTTGGAAATAGTATGTTTTAGTACAAAATATGTACCAAGTATGATAGCCATGCATATAAACATTTAAATCATGCTAAAATAGGACATTTCATGACATGCAATGACCAAGCTAAAACATGATATAAAAAGAGCTAGAAAACATGAGTCGTAATACATGGTCAATGCACGCTAGCATCTTTTAGAACCTTTGAACACATGTGAGATACTTCTTGAAGTAACATTAGTTCATTATTATTGTGGGAAGTAGCCTTAACCGACATAGAGACCATGTGAGCTATAACATGATCCCCCGGTGTCTCCCATACCGAGACGGGTTGTCCTACTTGCCAAGGTGAGGACCATGAACTTCTAGCTTAAGTAGATCCACTAGCTAATGTCTATCTAGACAATCATCCTATGGGAGCACATAGGTAAGAGATAAAGAGATTGCTTCTAGAAACCCGACCTATACTCACGGGAGAGCTTCCATCTCAATATCCTCTCGGTGCTAAGCATAAATTCCATGAAATTGTTATCTTCTTACTTGTTCTCATTATCCATGGAAGGGCACGTCATCTTGCCAATCCAAGCTAGGTCATAAGTCATCCATCGAAAGGTATCATTCAATAACCTATCCAAGCTAGGTTTCATTAGGATAGCTCTGAATCTTTGATTCATTTAGGTGAGAAGACCTTTCAACCTTAGAATCCTTACTGAGAAAACCTTTCATAATCATACTTTCAAGTGTTTATGAGAAAATCCTTTCAACAACACAACAACATCATCATCATTGATACTTCACTCTCAAAGCATCCTTAAAACATTTACATAAATGTGATAAGAACATGCATAATTCCATAATTTACCTTTCAAGGTTCAAAATTCACTTTCAATCATCAACATCTAGAAGACATGGGTTAGACATGGGTTCGTAGAAATTCATCATAAATTCATGCAATTCTACCAATTCATGCTTGATTTCATATAATCTTCTTTCATAATTCAAGACCCACATTATATGCTCATAATTGCAAAACAAGGGAATTACATGGGTTCATGAGGAATCATCATAAAATCATAAAATTTCATCAATTCATGCATAAGAGATCATCCATCAATTAAATCAATAATCAAAAGAACCCATAAGATAAAACAAAACCCTAACTCAATTGGGGATTTCAAGCTTTAAAAATAGGAGAATTTGGAAACTCCATGAATGGAAGGAATCCATGGATGAAAACTATCATACCCCAATGCTAAAATCTTGACTTCAATGGTGGAATTGGAGACTTGTCTTGAAAATCCTAGCTTTCTTCTTAATCTTCTAGAGAGAGAAATATTTGAGAGGGAGACTTGTTCTTCTTTTAGGGATTTGAGAGAATCCTTTTAACTTGGGGGAAATTTAGGGTAAAATACTTTATATAGGTCTTTAAGTGAAGGGTAAAACAATATGGTATTGAATTAAAATAATCTGAAAAGACCCAGAAGTCCCTGACTAAAAAAACTTAAATCGAGACATGCTGGAACTCGGCGACACGCCGAGTGAGCCTTTAGCTCACCGAAATTTCCAGTGAGTCAGCTCAAGGACTAGGACAATTAGGCGATGGGGAGTTCATCTTGGTGACTCACCGAATGGAATGGCGAGCTCGATCCAGCTCGCCTAAAGTTCTAGAACACTAGATTCAGAAATCAAATTCAAAAAGGCGAGGAGTTCTACTCGGCGGATCGTCGAGTCATTCGGCGTCCTCGAGCTACTTCGCCGAATTGGTTGTAAAATGAATATTTTTCCCTTCTCTGAATTCGAGGTGTTACATTATCTCCCCCTTGAGATCATTCGTCCTCGAATGAGATTCAAGACAACATAAGGAGGGTAGGAACTTAAACTTAACAGCCCAATCATATATGCAATCACATAAATACAAATATCCGAGGAGGAAACATCAACTCCAAGCTAAAGCATGTTCGAAACATCATAACATGAAGTCTATATGCAACTCATACTAAAATGCACATAAACACATAGAAATCAATCAAATTGACTCATTTTCTCAAAACTTAAGCTTTTCATGAACATGCATAAATGAGGAAATCATGGGAATATCTAAGACATATGACACCAAAAAAGTAAACCATAAGGAACTCATTACCTCAAGCTAGAGTAGGGGTAGAAGTAAAGAGATGAGGATATTGGGACATCATATCGACCTTGACCTCCCAAGTAGCACCCTCAACTAATTGATTCCTCCACAACACTTTCACAGATGAAACTTCTTGACTTGCCAGTCTAAAATCTCAATCGGAACTTCTTCATAAGAAAGATTCTCCTTAAGTCCCGAACCTTCTAAGGGAACTATAGATGTCAGATCACCAACGCATTTCTTTGACAAGGAGACATGGAAAACTGGATGCACCGATGCCAATTCATTAGGCAATTCAAGTTCATAAGAGACCTTACCAATACGCCTCAAAATCTGATATGGGCCTACATATTGGGGATTAAGCTTCCCTTTCTTACCAAACCTCATTAGACCCTTCATGGGTGAGATTTTCAAGTAAATCCAATCATGAATATCAAACTCAAGATCTCTTCTTCTTACATCGGCATATGACTTTTGCCGACTTTGAGCCGTCTTCAACCTTTCTCTAATAATTCAAACCTTTTCCATGGCCTCATGTACCAACTCGGGACCTATTAGGGCAACTTCACCCACCTCAAACCATCCTATAGGAGATCTACACCTCCTACCATAAAGAGCCTCAAATGGATCCATACCAATACTCAAGTGATAACTATTGTTATATGCAAACTCAATCAAAGGCAAGTGATCATCCCAATTACCCTTGAAATCAATCACACAAGCTCTCAACATATCTTCCAAAGTTTGGATAGTACGCTCCGCTTGACCATCGGTTTGTGGATGAAAGGCCGTACTAAGCTTAACACGAGTACCAAGACCCTTTTGGAAAGATTTCCAAAACTGAGAAGTGAATTGAGTACCACGATCAAGAGATAATGGTTAAGGGCACTCCATGAAACTTTACCATTTCCCTCAAATACAACTTAACATAATCCTCCGCCGAATAGGAAATATTGACAGAATGAGCTGATTTTGTCATTTGATCCACTATAACCCAAATTGAGTCATGTTGTCGCCGAGTGTGCGGAAAACCAACGATGAAGTCCATATTTAGATCCTCCCACTTCCAAGTAGGAATGCTAATCTCTTGGGATAAACCTCCCAATTTCTGATGTTCAACTTTCACTTGTTGACAATTAGGACGTTTGGCCACAATCTCCGCAATATCCTTCTTCCTCCCATTCCACAAATAGATCTCCCTCAAGTCACAATACATCTTGGTGGCTCCCGAGTGAATGGAATACCGAGAACTATGGGATTCTGACAAGATCTGTTACCTCAAGTCATCAACATTGGGATATATTTATAAATTTAATATAATCTGAATCATTTTATAAATTTATATTTAATAAAATTTTAAATGATTACATCATCTTCATGGCAAAGAGATTCTTGTGCTCATTTTTTTTTAAATTGTTTTTTTTTTAGATAAATGGAAGAATTATTTATATTGGAGGCCACACAATGGAGAATTTATCATAACACCAAAAAATTGATCTCAAGGTGTGAAGGAATGCGTATAACGTTCCCACCTTGAGATTAAATTTGAGGTTTTAAAATATCCCAAATACTTAAGCATAAGGAGTGAAGAGATGTGTTTAATGTCCCCGCCTTGAGATCACTAATTTAAAGCTTTATGAGATCCCGAATACTTAAGCATAAGGTGTGAAATGATAAATTTTGTCAACAAAGACATGTAAATTTAAAGATCCTTTTAAGGATAAATTTTTGAAAAGACCGGCTTAAGGTGCAAAGAGACAAATTTTTTCCACCTAAAGACATGAAAATTTAGAGATCCTTTTAAGAATAAATCCGTAAAAAGGCCATCTTAAGGTGCAAAGGGACAACTTTTTCCACCTTAAGACATGAAAATTTAAAGATTCATTTAAGGATAAATTTGTGAAAAGACCAACTTAAGGTGCAAAAAGATAATGTTTTCCACCTCAAGGCATGAAAATTTAAAGATCCTTTTAAGAATATATCCTTAAAAAGATCAGCTTAAGGTGTAAAGGGACAATTTTGTCCTCCTTAAGGCATGATAATTTAACAACATGCATATTTAGAGGATTTGAAGATTTCAACTTGCAGACTTGAAAAAATTTGAGGACTTCAACTTGCATACTTGGATGATTTGAAGACTTTGACTTGTATACTTGGAGGATTTGAAGACTTCAACTTGCATACTTAGAGAATTTGAAGACTTATACTTGCAAACTTGAAGAATTTGAAGACTTCAACTTGCATACTTGGAAGATTTGAAAACTTCAACCTGCAAACTTGAAGAATTTGAAGACTTCAACTTGCATAGTTGAAGGATTTGAAAACTTCAACTAGTATACTTGGAGGATTTGAAAACTTAAACTTACAAACTTGAAGAATTTGAAGACATCAACTTGCATATTTGGAGGATTTTGAAAACATCAACTTGTATACTTGAATAATCGGCAGACTTAATCTTCTATATCTGGAGGATTTGAAGATTCAACTTGTATACTCTTGAAGACTTCAACTTGCAGACTTGAATGATTTGAAGACTTCAACTTGCATACTTGAAGAATTTAAGGACTTCAACTTACAAACTTGACTGAATTTAAAGACATCAAGCATACTGTCAAACAAGCTCATATTTTATAAGGGTTTGCCCCTTTTTGACCCATCAATACTTTGTGCAAGTCTGAAGTTTGATGAAACAAATAAAATACTAATAGCCTTAACTTTCATGTGACATATCAAGTGGGACAATGTAGATTATTCATGCTCATGCAACTGAACTTAGAATATAACTCTAAGCGCCTACATACCGCAATGAAAAGGATCAAGTCACAACGTAGTTCTAGGAGAGTTTTTTTTTTCATATTTGTATTGGATGCTTTTTTTTAAGAGTGTTCTTTTGTTTTTTTTTTTTGTTGAGGTCGCCTTACAAAGTTTATACTTTTGCAGGCTAGGAGTGACATGTAGTTTCGGCTCGTACCTTAAGGAGCATCATCTTGCTTCAATGGTAGTACCTCTTTAGAAATTTTGCATTAATGGGATCGATCCTCACGCCATCTGCATAAACAAGCTTCTAAGCACCATTTTAATACGCTTCTTGTACAACATATGTTCAATCGCACTTTGAGGTAAATTTTCCCCTAGAGTTATGCGAAGTAATGATTGATCTTCTTACTGCCAAGACTTTGTCTCCAACTTGGAAGCACCTTAAGCGAACCTTCTTGATAAAAGCACGCGATAGACGAGCTTGATAACATTCAAGATTTTCTTGAGCTTCTAGCCTCTTGCCTCTATTTATCAAGTTCTTCTAGCTTGGCAAGACATAGTCAAGCATTTTCTTCTTTAGTTATCCTTCTTGAATAATGAGTCTTAAGGAAGATAGTTGACGCTGTTTACATCCCTACTTTATTCAAATAAGGTGATAAAAAATTAATCTAATTAAATTAATTTTAAGAAGAATTTTAAGAAAAAAGAGTTTTAAAGGAGCCGCCATCTAATTTCAGGAAAAACTAGGAAAAAAATTAATTAATTACAAAAATAAGTCTATGAAACTAATAAATTCTAGGTAAGGATTCAAGTAATTCCGAAGGAAAGGTATTAGGCATCCTTCGAAATCCACTACTGTAGGTCTCGACTGAATTGGTCTTTTCAAATTGAGGAGGAGATAAAAATAATATACAAGTATAATAAGCATGCAATATACACAAATAATAAAATAAAATAATATTATAAGACACGGTCTAAGGTTTGTTTAACGTCAATAATATAAGCAAATATGAATAAAAATGATAATTCAAACTCCATTGGAATAGTTTCAATGGGAAGAGACTCCGAGGTACCTATAAGCACACTTAGTAAAAGTGTTAGTAATAAATAAATATTAATAAAAACAAATGAATCAAATAATAACTTAAAAATAAAATCCGTCTTATGAACATGGGAGACCTTGGTAATCGACGGTAATTTCTTCATCGGCCAATTTTAACATACAATATATATAAACTTAAACTAAATTTCTGTCTTTTAGAATGGGGAAGCCTAAAAAATCGTCAGAGAGATTTTTTCATTGTCCAATTTTAACATACAAAATATATAAACTTAAACTAAATTTCCATCTTTTAAAAATAGGGAGGCCTCAAAAACCGACGGAGATATTTTTTCATTGGCCAATTTTAACTTGTAAAATAATAACACCGTAGAGGAATAAAAAGCAACATTTTAAGACACTAAACAATGACTATATAATAATAGAGCCAATCATAATTATTGCAACATTCAAACATAAAAATATAGCAACAGTGAAACACGAATGGATAAGAGATAATATTCCACTAACAATACTGACTAGAAGAAACATAAAATAGTAAGAAAAATAAATAAAAATAAAGAACAATTAGTAAATAATAAGATAAAGAACCTCAATAATTGAAACTCACTCTAGAGTAAATAAACCAACTATAGTAACTCACTCAAACATGAAAATGATTATAGAGTTGTTCCAACATCAGCAACATCACAAAATGAATATGGAGTCAAAAGAAAATTAGAGTCTAACAATCAGTAAAATATAAAAAAAAATACTACCCCAAACAAATTAATAGTAGATTTCGAAATAATACGGAATACTATGACAATGTTGCCGGAGTTTTGAACCTCCGACTCTAAAGTGAAGCTCGTGGATTTGTTGTACTTCTTGTTCAGTGGGGTTCCTGAGCCTTCTAG
The DNA here is from genome assembly GCA_029582245.1 of Solanum etuberosum. Lineage (NCBI taxonomy): Eukaryota > Viridiplantae > Streptophyta > Magnoliopsida > Solanales > Solanaceae > Solanum > Solanum etuberosum. The sequence goes on along the minus strand of JAJONR010000231.1, from coordinate 276,086 downwards.
CTCGCCTGAGCTTAACCTTATCGAGCCGAAACACCTGAAAAAAAACTAGAATAAATAGTAAAAAGGGAAAGGGAGGGGGATAAGTGATGGTTACTGGTTATCATTCGTCGGAGTTGTTGTTCGCGAGCTTCGAGCTCGCCGGTTTGATTGTTGTTGTTGGATTGCCTCGCTGGAGATTCTGATGATTTCTAATGATTCACTGGAGATGGGGTTTGTTCGAACGGCAACGAGTCACCTGTAAAAAAAGAAATATTGTAAAGGGAAAAGGGGAAGGGAACGACTGTTTGAAGTCACCGCTGGTCAGATTTTGTCGGTGGTGCTGGCGGTTTCCCAGCGGCTGGAGGAGAATAAAGTGGTTGCGATGATTGTTGTTGTCCCCGTTGTGAGGAGTAAATGAAGAAGAGAAGAGGCTGACGGTTGATTGGGTCTATGCGTGGTGGACTAATGAGGGAGAAAGTTGGAGCTTTGATCATCTGTGTGAGAGTGCTGCGAGCTTTGGTCATTTTCTGTGAGAGAGCTGTTGGTAGCAGCATTAAGCTTAGAAGTATTGAGGGACTGGTTAGGTGTTTTTCTTAGCTCGTTGGTTGAACTTACTGTGAGGGAGAATGGTTGGTTTTTTCGTGGTGAAAAATATGGAGAAGAAAGGTTTTGGTGGTGGCGGCTAAGGGCGAAAAGTGGGAGAAAGAAAATTAGGGTTTTTTAAATTTAGAAATATTTCTTTCTAATCTCAAAAATATTATCCACCACAACTAACTTAATGACCAAGAAATTTTTTACATAGAAAATCGAAAAACCGCCTTAGTACAATGCCATTATCTTAATATCAGGGGCTAAAACCACCGGTTAATAAAATATTTATGTGTCCAATCTTATTCGTATTTAAATGTATTGCTAGACTGCGCTAAAAATACAAAACATAAATATTAATAAAAGTAACAAATAAAATGAATATTAAAAAATGTAACGAATAAAATGAATGACATGTAAAATTTTTAATTTAACATAAAATAATGATTTAATCAAAGACACGATATTCACAACATATTCAATTGATTGTGACAAAAAATAATGTAATCAAAACTAACTGATAAAAAATTCTGAAATTTTGAGAAATTAGGATAAATATCGATAAACTTATTTAAAATTATAAAAATATATTTTGAACTATTGAATAAACAAAACATAAAAGTTACGAATTTTGAAAATGTTAGGCCAAAATTGGGTGTCAACAGCTGTCCCTTCGTTGGGTATGATTGATGAGAGAAATTATGGACAAAGAAAATTGACAAACCCAATTTTGGCTGAACACATGACCTTCATATAAAAGTGTGGTTGGAATGTGGTGGAAGTTGATCCTCAACTTGCTTCCAAAAGGTTCCACGTAGTCTGCACCTGTGACTTAATTGAGAATGCATCTTCATGGATGTTCTCGAAAAGAAAAAAATAAAACTCATTAGTAGAGACAAAATTAAAGAAAAGGTAGCATATCTTACGATACTTTCTGCCATCTTCTTTGCTTGTTTTTGTGGATAAGTTGTTGTCTTAGTGAATTGATGTCATTCTTGCTTCAAAATCCATGCATGTTGACAACCTTCGTCTGATTGTTAAAGCGTGGTGTGAGTCTATTGAAAAGACAAAGAATACTCATTGGCAGGAAATGGGTGTGGTGGCAAAATGATTGTTAGTCCATTGATAGGACAAATAAGAATCCATTAGTAGGATATTCGAAAAAATAAATGCTTGTCCATCGGTAGAATATTTTACACTATAATTGTTTGTCCATCGGTAGGATGAATGAGTATGATCCATTGGTAGGATATTAATGCAAGTCCATCAGTAAGATCTTTTGGGAAAAATAAATGCATGTCCATCGGTAGAACGAATAAAGATAATCCATCGGTAGGATATAAATATATTTCCACCGGTAGGACGAATAAAGATAATCCATCGGTAGGATGTAAATATATGTCCATCAGTAGGATGAATGAAAATGTTCCATCGGTAGGATATAAATATATGTCCATCAGTAGGACGAATGGAAATGATCCAACAGTAGGATGTAAATGTATGTCCATCGATAGGACGAATGAAAATGATCCATTGGTAGGATATGAATGTATGTAAATCGGTAGGACGAATGAAAATGATCTATCAGTAGGATGTAAATGTATGTCCATCGGTAGGACGAATGAATATAATCCATCGGTAGGATGTGAATATATGTCCATCTGTAGCACAAATGAAAATGATCCATCGGTAGGATATGTACGTATGTCCATCGGTGGGACGAATGAAATTGATCCATCGGTAGGATATAATTATATGTCCATCAGTAGGATGAATGAAAATGATCCATCGGTAGAATATGAATGTATGTCCATCGGTAGGACGAACAAAAAATGATCCATCGTTAGGATATAATTATATGTCCATTGGTAGAACGAATGAAAATGATCATTAGGTAGGATATGAATGTATGTCCATTGGTAGGACGAATGTGTAACACCCCAAAAATTTATAAGTTTAAGACTTGAACCATTCTTCGTTTGTGAATAAGGTCGTACCGGGTGATTCTTAAATTACCCATATGTGTATAGGTAAATTATTTAGTGTGGGAATAAATTTGGATATGAATTAAGGTCACTAGAATCCCCTAGCACTAAGTTGAGTTGAAATCTTCCAGACCGATTATGTTTTGATGTAAGATTCTATCCGAGTCAACTTAAAACGACTATATCTCTTAGAGTATAAAGATTCACGTGGACCATAACCTATCAAATTAAAGATATTTGAATCTTCTTTTCAATGCCACCAATTTCGCAACAATCCGAGTTTTGAGTAAAACGTTATGACCATTTTAGTAATATGCTACAGTGCAGTGACGAATTAGGAGACGGGAAAACATTAAAAATGGCCGTTTTTATCTTTTTACCACTAAGAAAATCCTAAACAGATTTCTTGACTAATTAAAGGCCCAAAACAATCAGATTTTCATCCCTTAATCCCCTAATCTCTTCTCTCTCAAACCCTAAGGCAAAATCCTAAGGAACAATCAAAGTAGAAGACTTCAATTCAAAATTCTTTCAATCTTTTTCAAGATTCTTCTTCAAGGTTAGGCCTTCTCCAATAATTTCATTCTTTCTAACTCAATTTTCTTCATACAATTATGAATCATTAATGAGAATCCTAATTCTTGGCCATAGAGTTTCAAGAAATTAATTCAAGAATCTCAAGAAAAGTTTTCTTGATTGTTCTCCTTGAAGGTAGAGTTTCAAGGCTTCTAATCAAGTTCTTCTTCAAGATTTTTCAAGAACCTTATTCTTTCAGTTATGTAAGACTATCATAGTATTGGACTAGTTCATCCTCACGCCCTACATCTACTTTCAAATCAGTAAAAGTGTAATCTTGGGTTCGTTCCTTAGATTTGAGTATTCTTGAGATGAGTTGATTTTGAGTTCTTGAGTTCCTAATTCTTTTTGAAATTCTATTCCTAATTATTGGATTGTTAAATGTTATGCATTGAGATTATTGAGTTGATTCGTTCATGTCTATATGTCAACATGAACCCTATGAATTGAGTATTCTTGAGATGAGTAGTATCGTTGAGTTCTAAGTTCGTGAGTTCTAAGTTCTTGAGTTCTTGAATGATGAGTATTGAGTTTTTCTATATTGTTATTGAGATTCTTGAGTTGAGTTGTTCATGTCTATATTTCAGCATGAACCCTATTTTGAGTTATAAATTTTGCGAATCTTTTAAAGGCAACATATTTGTTTTAAACTGAGTGTTTGAGAAAATAAAGAAGAGTTTGAGAAAGAGTTTTAACCAAGATTTGAGCAAGAGTATAAGAGAACTAAGTATTTCCCAAATGTTTCATTTTTACATTGAGAAGAGAACTATGATTCATCATTAGTATGATAGTCGAGTATGCCATCAATGTGTAAGCAATATGATATCTAGATATGTCATCAATGTTTATGCAGTATGACTTCCCGAGTCATTAATGATTAGATCAAAATAAACATTTGTTTTAAACTGTTTTTTAGAAAGTAAAACAGAGTTGAGTAGAGTTTAAAAAGAATTTTTGAGTAAAGTTTAAGGGAACTAATTGATTCCCAAATGTATTAGTTTTACATTGAGAAAGAGGAACTTTGATTTCTAAATGAGTTTATGAGTTCAGAGATATTTCAGAGCATTACCTCTTTTAAGAGGTTATTTTGAGTAATTACCTCAAAACAGAGAAAGAATATGTTTTATACATTTGAGTGTGAGTATATTATTGGGAGTAGATTTGAGCACCGATATGGGGATCAGTTCAGACAATTAAAATTCCTCATAAACCATGTTTTCCAACATGGGTAAAGGATCATACTTTTTAGATGAATACTTAGTGCCTTCGGGCAAAGCTTAGTGGATCCATTTAGTTGCGGTGTCGTATATCCCAACACGGTATAAGATAGTTCTGGCAGTGTGGGCGAGACGCTGTATCATCACGTAGCTCATAGTGATGGTTTTCGGTTAGAGAATCTCCCAAATAAAGTTAAAAGTTTATTTTTATTATATTACTTAATATGTTGAGTTTAGAGATGAGTAAGTATTTTTGTAAAGTTTTAATGATTTCACTCCTTTATTTCTTTGCATTCAGTTAGGTATATATCTATATCTACTGTAGTCCTTTCATTCAGCTGTATTACATACTCGTACATTCAATGTACTGATGTAATTCGACCTGCATATTTTAATGATGCAAATACAGGTTCTTATGATCCTCAACAAGTGTCCGTTGAGATCACTTCATCTGCTTGTCAGCTTTTGAGTAAGACCTCCTTGCTTCTGGAGCACTCCATTCTTATTAGTTGTTGGTAGTAGTTCCCTTGAGGAGTCGTGTGTCTTGTCCCGACACTCATCTTTGTATAGTGGAGACTTCATAGATAGACAGTTTAGGAGAGTCTTTCAGTTTTCATACCTAAATTATTGAGAGTGTGAGTTTCATACCTAAACTATTACTTTTTAGTTTGAGAAACACACCTCTCTCTTTTATTTCACTCTCTTCCTGATGTGTGTACTACACTCTCTCTTTTATTTAAAAAAAAATTGCCACATCACACTCCACATGGACAAAAGATTCCACCATGGAAAAAATTAAATAATTATTAGTATTAGTTAAACTTAAAGATTAAAGAATTATTATCCCAATTTTTTTTAAAAAAAATAAAATGTAAAATATTTTTCTTACCCACTCCATCTTTTCCTCATCACCGTACCCCCCCCCCCCCATTTTCTAGTTTTTTGTTTAAATTTCTTTTATAAAAGTATTTAATTTTTTTACCTCACCCCCCCCCCCCTTCAAATAATAATTTATATATTATTTATTTTCTTATAAAAAATAATTCTATCCCACTTCACCTATTCCTCCGTTTTCAATTTTTTTTCTCGTTTTGTGTTAGATATATACATTTCTTTTTAGGAAAGTATTTTTTTTATTTGTCGCAAGACTTTTTTTTAAATAATTTTTTTCTTTATGTTATGTTATATCTGGTACACCAGTAGAAAAAAATTCATAAAAACATATGTACATATCTAACGAGAAAAATGTAAAAAAATAAAAATAAAAATAAATTAGGAGCGGAGGATTAGATAAGGTGGGGTAGATTTTTTTTTTTGTGGGAATGAGTGGGTGGTTTGGGTGGGTGGGGGGGTGGTGAAGTGTGAAATTTTTTAAAATATTTTATGAAAGAAATAAAAAATAAATAAAGGACGGGCGATTGTCCCCGGTGGGGTGGGGGGTTGGGGATAATAATACTTTCATATTTAATTTTTAATTAATACTAATAGTTTATTATTTAATTTTGGTCAAGGTGGAATATTTTATCCATGTGGAATGCCATGTGTCAAGGTTTTTTTAAATAATAGATAGAGTGTATTACACACACCACTAAGGTGTGTTTCTCAAACTAAAAAGTGATAGTTTGGGTATGAAACTTACACTTCCAATAGTTTAAGTATGAAACTAAAAAAAAGAGATAGTTTATGTGTGTTTTTGATCTTTATCTCTTTATTTAAACTTATGATTCATACTCAGTATATTCAGCAAAATTTTGAGATTTAGTTAGTTGTTTTAAACATTTCTTTCAATTTGATGCTTATGTATGCTTGAGTTAGTCCTCCGTTTGTAGTCAGCCAGGATGAGGGTTCGCTTGGGGACCAACAATGGTTCTCGAGTACCGGTCACGTCCTGGGTGTAGGCTCGGGTCGTGACGGAATAAAAATGATCCATCGGTAGGATATGAATGTATGTCTATTGGTAGGACGAATGAAAATGATTCATTGGTAGAATATAAATATATATCCATCGGTAGGACGAATGAAGATGATTCATCGGTAGGATCTTTGGGAAAAAGAAATATATGTCTATCAGTAGGACGAATAAAGATGTTCCATTGGTAGGATGTGAATGTATGTCCATCGGTAGGACGAAAGAAGATGATCCATCGATAGGATCTGTGGAAAAAAGAATGCATGCCTATTGGTAGGACATATGAGAACCCATTGATAAGATATATGTGGACCCCACCACTTCCAGTAATGTAATATGAATATGCTTCAACGCCAGCCTCCTCTGACTTCAATGTGGAATAATGGTGCACATCCTTCATCTCCCAATAAATGTGACTTAAAAATATCTTTCAACGTCAGCCTCCTTCGACTTCTACGTGGAATAGGTACGGTGCATATCCTTCACCTCCGAATAAATGCGAGTTAAAATATCTTTCAACGCCATCCTCCTCTGACTTTGACGTGGAATATATAGGGTGAACATACTTCACCTCTGAATAGATGCGACTTAAACGCCAGCCTCATTCGATATTGACGTGGAATAAATAGGGTGCACATCCTTCACCTCCGAATATATGCGACTTAAAATATCTTTCAATGCCAGCCTCATTCGATATTGAGGTGGAATAAATAGGGTGCACATCCTTCACCTTCGAATAGATGCGACTTAAAATATATTTCAACCCCGCCTCCTCCGACTAATGATGCAATGAAACTCTCAGCAAATGAAGAATGCAATGACCCGCTCGACAAATGAAAAAATTCAATGGCCCTCTCAACAAATTAAAAAAATCCAAGGCCCTCTCGGCAAATGAAAAAATGCAATGGCCCTCTCGGAAAATGAAATGAAAATAATGAATGACCCGATTATTGTTGACTGTAATGAGGTGGATGGATCGATAATTGTCCAACTGTAATGAGATGGATGACTCGATGATTGTCCAATTGTAACGAGGTGGATGACCCGATGATCATCCAACTGTAATGTGGTGGATGGCTCGATTTCTTAAACGTGTCGTCCGCTTGATGCTTTCATCTATTTCTGTACTCGAAAAAGAACGATTAGTAGACACAGTATCGCTTTAGCTATTGACTTGATCAAGAAAAATTAAGGAAAGATTATTGAGAAAATGTGTACAAATTCCTTATCACTTTGACAGATGTGAGAAAATATCATTTTGCTCTTGAACACTTTGTGTTCGTTGTAACTCATATCTTGTAGGGAAATTTGTATGAGGCATCAGTGCCTCGTATCTTGAATTTTTTTTCCATTATGCAATGCTGAAGATTTTGAAGTTGACTTTGAACTTAAAGCGATGTTGGAGATCATTTGAAGTTGATTATCAAACTTCTGACAGTACTTGTTGGAACTTTTGAGGTCTTCCTAAAAAATCTGTGCCAATTAGATCTCTTGACAAATCTTGAAATGATATCCAATTTTGACTTGTTGAAGATAGCATCTTTATTGTGAATTTTGAGATAGATCTCAAAAATTCTGTCCCAATTTTTATTACAAGGAGAAAAGATATCACACTGGGTACATGACCGAGCCATCGTGGCGCCTACATATCCCTTTGAGCCAGAAATCAAGTCAAATATAGTTTCAATCCTATAGATGATGAATACTACGAAGAATCTGAGACAAGATCATGAGTAGAAAATGTACAATATGAACATGATGAAATATGTAAATGATATTTCTTGCGATATTCATAGCCTAAAGGCAAAATATATGTCACATTTTTGGGACGAACGACCCAATCAAGTAAAATAAGCTTCTTACACTAACGAGATTAGCCTAACGTCACATCTTACAATGGACAACCCAAAAAAGGAAATGCAAATTATTATTTTTTAAATAAAGAATCTAAAAAAATGCTTTGAAAAATATTTAAGGGTGGGTGCTTGCTCACCCTTTTTTGGAAGAATAAAGAATGTGAAGAGATAGTCAAGTCTTGACTACAATTGGTACTAGGAGTTTGGATCGCATGTAAATCTCTCTCCTTTTTTTTCTTTTCTAACTAAGACTGAATTCAAGGTAATTCCTACAGCTTCAAGTGGTATCTCAAACATACTTAAGTATCAACAAGATTTGTTCATCTTTCTTCAAACAAAGGTATTAAATTGTACCAATCCTCATGTTTCAAGTGCCCTTACAACAAGAAAAGTCCTACTTCACACATATTTGAAGTGTTTTATTTTAGGACATTTTTGAAAGTGCACTCACACTCACAAGAATATTCAATGCATGCAACCTTGATGCCATATGCTTGATCTTTATATAAATCTCCACTAATGTAAGAACATTTGGAATGAGATCATGTAGGGCTTGTCATTGTCTTGTAATGTAGGCTTAGGGACGAGTAGGATATTTATTTGGGATAAGAGTGACTTAATTTCTCCTTGAGCGTCACACTGAATTTGTGATTTTGACAATTCGTTGTCCCTTTCTTTTGTTACGACTTCTTTTGAATCCTTATTTGTTGGAGTTTTCCCTTTTTTCACCCCTTTCTTTTGTTTAGACTTCTTTTGAATCCTTATTTCTCGAAGCTTTTCCTTTTTTACCCCTTTCTTTTAAAGTTTTCTCCTTTTTTGTTGAAGTATCTTCCTTCTTGTCTTTCACTGAACTTGTAGGGGTGTTTTTGTGTTTCTTTATTTCTTTCAACTTTTTAACACCTCGGTTTTAGAAAGAGCTAAATGGGAAAGAGCTAACTTGAGATTTGCACAAGTTAGACTTCAATTGTGAGTTTTGGGTCAACTTCAAACGATCATAACTTTCAGTACAAGATGAGTTAGGTGGACCATGAGATATCAAATGAAAGATCTTTGAGTCCTCTTTCCAACACCACCGAGTTAGCTCAATTCTGATTTCAGATGAGGGAGATATGCCCGTTTGAGTTTAGCCTGTCCAGTTTAGATAATTCATCCGAATTGTGGAGGGTTATTTTGGTCTTTTTCTTACCCCACTTAGTCCACACGTTTTTACACCCAAATTAGGGGTCAAAGATGATTAAAATCAGTTTACGCTTAAGTCTAAAATGTTTGGAAAGTTGGGGCAAAGTTCAAGAGGAGAAAAGAGGAGAAAAAACTTCAAGCGTTCAAAATTCTTGTGAGCTTTGAGGATTGTCGCCAAGAATTCGATTCTTTGAGGTATGTAAGTTTTCATAGTGTTGGGTTTGTTCTCCCTCATGCCAATCATGAGTTTCCAATTTTGAATTCATCCATGAGATTGATTATATTGAGTTCTTGATTGAGTTCATTGAGGTTTTGTTGTTTCATTCTTGAATGTGAAGTTTTGATGAGTTCTTGAGGTGAGAGTCTTACATTTGAGGGTTGTTATTGAGGATATTTGAGTAGATTTTGGTGTACTTATGTTGGCTATACGAATCTAAGAGAGTTTTGAAGGAATCAATCGATTCTAGATGAATTAGGACAAAAAACCGAGAAGAAAAATTTGTCAGATTCTTCTGGAGGAGGGTTCACGCATCGCGCCCCAGTTGTGCCTGAGAGGCTGGCGTGGAGTGGCTGCAGTGCGCCAGATCTGAGCTTTTGAAGTTTGGGGCTGGCACCCTGCGCCAATAATGTGCCAGGGTTGCCTGCCCCCGTCCGTTTTCCGTCGTTTGTTGTGTCTATGTTCTTTTAAAATGTATCCTTGCTCTCTTCCTGATTATAACTATCCAAACTACATCTAATCATTGAGAAATCCGTATATCCAAATCACAATTCTCTAATTCACATTTTCAAATTCAAGATAAAATTAAGAGAAAAGTTCGAGGGAGTTCTTTGGAGTCATTTGAGAAGTCTTTTGCAAACTTTTAAAACTTGTTTTAAGACTTGATTACTTGAGTATGAAGATGAGGATAATTGAGTTTCTTTTTTTTCAAAATGAATAAAAGGAAACTAAGTATTCCCAAGAGTAAATATTTTTACATTTAAAATGAGAGGAAACCTTGATTTCCCAATAAGTTCATGAGGAGTTTTTGAGCGCTATCTCTTCTAAGAGAATCTTTTGAGTAATAATCTCAAAGTTGAGGATGCGGAAATATTTTTAGACACATGAGCATGAGTTATATTATTGGATGTAGTATTGAGCACCGATATGGTGACGAGTTTAGACAACTCAAAGTCCTCATAAACCATGTATGCCAACATGGGTAAAGGGTCATACTTTTTAGATGATTCCTTATTGCATTTTAAGCATAGCTTAGTGGATCCACTTAGTTGAGTATGTCTTATACTCTGGCAAGGTATAGGACAGTTCTGGCTGCGTGGGCAAGACACTGTATCATCCCATAGCTCATAGTGATGGTTGTCGGTTAGAGAATCTACCAAATAAGAGTAAAAAAGTTTCGTGCGATAGAGTTCAAATCTATAAAAGTTTCTTTCTAATTCGTGCTTTCACGTATCTTTCAGATCATGCCTCCACAAAGAGCTATTTGAGATCGTCTTGATAGGAGGAATGTTAATCCTCAAGATCAAGAGGTACCCAATGCACCTGAAGTGCAACCCCAAGGAGAGGTCACTAATGTTGAGTTCTAAGATGTTATCCGGATGTTGAGTCAAGTGGTGGCCAATCAAGCTGGTCAACAAAGAGGTAATTGACATCATGTGACTGATATATCCAGAATCTGTGAGTTCTTGAGGATGAATCTTCCAGACTTTACAGGGTCAAGTGTCACTGAGGATCCGAAGAACTTTATGGAAGAGTTGCAGAAAGTGTTTGAGGTGATGCATGTTTCAGATGCTGAGTGTGTAGAGTTAGCTGCATACCAACTGAAGGGTGTTTCTAGGGTTTGGTATGACAAATAGAAGAAGAGTAGAGCTGAAGGGGCACCAATTGTGAGTTGGGCTGTGTTCGAAGAGGCCTTCATATGGAATTTCTTTCCCCGTGAGCTGAGAGAGGCAAAGGTAAGAGAATTTCTCACTCTTAAGTAGGAGTCCATGAATGTGCAAGAGTACAGCCTCAAGTTCACTCAACTGTCTCGCTATGCTCCGGAGATGGTTGCGGACATGAGGAGCAGGATGAGTCTATTTGTATCTGGGTTGTCTTGCTAGTCAAGTAAAGAGGGTAAGGCAGCTATGCTGATAGGAGACATGGACATAGCACAAATTATGACCCATGTGAAACAAGTTGAGGAAGATAAGTTTAGAGATAGGGAAGAGTTCTGAAACAAGATGGGTAAGACTGCAGGAAATGAGCCTGGATAACAGAAGATTGGAAATGCGAACCGATCATCCTTTCAATGAAGTCCAACTGGACCTGCTCCATCATCTGCTAGTGCACCTGTACCAAATAATAGAGGCGAGTTCAAGAACCAGAGTTCCCAGAACATCAGAGCTAGACCTGCTCAATCTCAAGGTAGTGTGGCACAAGGAGGTAATGGGACTCCAACTTGTGCTAAGTGTTGTAGAAACCACCCAGAAGCATGTCGTGATGGCTCCACGGGCTGTTTCAAATGTGGTCAGATAGGTCACTTCATGAGAGAGTCCCCTATGAGCAAGCAAGGTAATGGTAATGGGGAAATAGAGTCCAATCTTCTTCAGCGGCTTCGGCAGACAGAGCTGCACCTAGAGGAGCTACTTTAGGGACAGGCGGGTGAGCGAACCGTCTGTATGCTATCACCAGTCGCCAAGAGCAAGAGAATTAACCTAATGTTGTCACTAGCATGATCAACATCTTTACATTTGATGTATATGCATTATTTGATCTAGGTGCGAGTCTATCTATTGTGACTTCCTATATTGCTATGAGATTTGATATCCTTTCTGAGTGACTTCTTGAGCCCTTCAGTGTTTCTACACCTGTTTGTGAGTCTATTCTAGCTGAGAGAGTTTATCGAGATTGTGTGATTTTTTCCAATCACAAGGACACCATGGCTGACTTAGTCGAGTTAGACATGGTGGACTTTGATGTTATTCTAGGTTTGGACTTGCTTCATGCCTCTTATGCCTCAGTTGATTGTAGAACTCAAGTTGTAAAGTTCCAGTTTCCTAATGAGCCTGTTATAGAGTGGAAGAGTAGTGCAGCAGTGCCTAATGGTCATTTTATTTCATACCTTAAGGCCAGGATGTTAGTTTCCAAGGGGTGCATCTATCACTTAGTCCGAGTTAATGACTCTAGTTTTGAGACACCACCTATTCAGTCAGTTTCAGTTGTGAGTCCAGATGATCTTCCCGAAGTCCCTCCTGAGAGAGAAATTGACTTCCGTATATATATCCTTCCTGATACTCGACTTATTTCTATTATGCCATATAGAATGGCTCTAGCTGAGTTGAAAGAGTTAAAAAAGTAGTTGAAATATCTCCTTGATAAGGGTTTTAGTTGACCTAGTGTCACACCTTGGGGCGCTCCGGTCTTATTTGTGAGGAATAAAGATGGTTCTCTTAGAATGTGTATAGATTACCGTTAGTTGAACAAGGTTACTATCAAGAATACGTTTCCCCTTTCGAGAATGGATGATCTATTTGATCAACTTTAGGGTGCCACTTATTTTTCTAAGATAGACCTCAGATCTGGCTATCATTAGTTGAGGGTAAGAGAGAGTGATATTCCCAAGACAGTATTCGGGACCCGCTATGGTCATTATGAGTTTCTTGTCACATCCTTTGGTTTGACTAATGCTCCTGCAACGTTCATGGATCTTATGAACAAAGTGTTTAAGACTTATCTTGATATGTTTGTTATCGTATTCATTGATGACATTCTAATTTATTCAAGGAATAAGGAAAATCATGCTAGTCATCTCAGAGTAGTTTTCCAAACTCTAAAGGAGAAGGAGTTGTATGCCAAATTTTCTAAGTGTGAGTTTTGGCTTGAGTCCGTGGAGTTCTTGGGCCACATTGTGTCTGTTGAAGTGATTCGAGTTGACACTCAAAAGATTGAGGTAGTGCAGAACTGGCCTAGACCCACATCTTTGACAGATATAAGGAGTTTCTTGGGATTGGCTGGTTACTATAGGAGGTTTGTCGAGGGGTTTTCATCTATTTCATCCTCGTTGACTAAGTTGACTACTAAGACATCAAAGTTTCAATGGTCTGAGGCTTGTGAGAAGATCTTTCAGTAATTGAAAACCCGGTTAACTACGGCCCCACTGTTGACCTTACCAGAGGGTACACAGGCTTTGTTGTGTATTATGATGCGTCTAGAGTTGGAAATGGTTGTGTATTGATGCAAAATGGTAAGGTTATAGCCTATGCCTCTAGATAGCTTAAGATTCACGAGAAGAATTACCCAACCCATGATCTAGAGTTGGCTGCTGTAGTGTTTGCTTTGAAAATATGGCGTCACTATCTTTATGGTGTTCATGTAGACGTGCTCACCGATCACAAGAATCTTCAGTATGTATTCAGTCAGAAAGAGCTTAATCTCAGATAGAGGAGGTAGTTGGAGTTACTCAAGGATTATGACATGAGTATTCTATATCACCCAGGTAAGACTGATATTGTTGCTGATGCTTTGAGCATGTTGTCTATGGGTAATACTTCCCATGTTGAGGAAGGCAAGAAAGAGTTACCCAAAGACATGCACAAACTTACACGGTTGGGAGTCCGATTGTTGGATTCCAATGAATGTGGAGTGGTGGTGATGAATGGGAATGAATTATCACTAGTGTCCAAAGTGAAACAGAAACAAGACCGAGACCCTGTTTTGCTTGAATTGAAGGAAAATGTTTATAAGCAAAAAATGATGGCTTTTGAACAAGGGGAAGATGGTGTGTTGAGGTATTAAGGTAGATTGTGTGTACCAAAGGTGGATGAACTCCAAGAGAGGATCATAGAGAAAGCTCAGCTCCAGATACTCTATCCATCCTGGTTCCACAAAGATGTATCGTGACTTAAGAGAAGTCTATTGGTGGAGTAGTATGAAGAGGTGTATTGCAGAGTTCGTTGCTAAGTGACTGAATTGCCAACAAGTCAAGGTAGAGCACCAAAGGCCTGGTGGTATGATTCAGAATATAGAGATTCCAGAATGGAAGTGGGAGATGATCAAAATTGTCTTTATTACTGGTTTGCCACGGTCTCGCAGGCAACATGATTCAATTGGGTGATTGTAGATCGAATTACTAAATCAATCCACTTTTTGTCGGTAAAGATTACCTATTTAGTAGAGGATTATTCCAGGTTATATATTCAAGAGATATTTAGACTTCATGGAGCTCCGGTGACCATCATTGAAGATAGAGGTGCGCAATTCACTGCCCAATTTTGGAAGTCTTTCTAGAAAGGGTTGGGTTTGAAGGTGAATTTGAGTACCGCTTTCCATCCTAAGACTGATAGTCAAGCAAAGCGTACAATTCATACCTTAGAGGATATGTTGAGGGTGTGTGTGATCGATTTCAAGGGTAATTGGGATGATCACTTACCTCTAATAGAGTTTGCTTACAACAACAATTATCACTCTAGTATCCAGATGACTCCTTATGAGGCTTTTTATGGGCGATGATGTTGATCTCCTATTGGATGGTTTGAGGTTGGTGACGCTAGGTTGATAGGACCAGACTTGGTTCATCAAGCTATGGAGAAAGTGAAGATCATTCAAGAAAGATTGAAAATAGCGCAAAGTCATCAAAAATCCTATACAGATGTTAGGAGAAAAGACTTGGAGTTTGAGGTGGATGATTGGGTTTATTTGAAGGTTTCACCCATGAAAGGTGTTATGAGGTTTGGTAAGAAGGGGAAACTTAGTCCCCGGTATATTGGTCCTTACAGGATATCCAAGAGAATTGACAATATAGCTTATGAGTTGGAGCTACCGCCAAAGTTAGTAGCAGTTCATTTGGTATTCCACATTTCAATGTTGAACAAGTGAATGTGCGATCCTTCACTTATTATACCTACTGAAAATATTGGTATTAAGGACAACCTATCTTATGAGGAGATACCCGTTGAGATACTTGATCGTTAGGTTCGCAAGTTGAGAACCAAGGAGGTATCATGAGTCAAGGTCTTATGGAGGAATCATTTTGTTGAGGAAGCTACTTGGGAGGCTGAGGAGGATATGAAGAAGAGATACCCACATCTCTTTCCTTCCAGAGAAATTCCAGACCAAGGTAATGACTTTTTCTAAAACACTCTTTAAATTGATATTCTATGTTGTGCTAAATTGCATGTTGGGTGTTTGAGTTGGGTATTAGATGTTGCCCCCTTAGTCCTAATCATAGTGATCTCCTTCAAGGATGAATTTTCCCAAGGGGGAGATATTGTAACACCTCGGTTTTAGAAAGAACTAAATTGGAATGAGCTAAATTGAGATTTGCGCAAGTTAAACTTCAATTGTGAGTTTTGGGTCAACTTCAAATGACCATAACTTTCAGTACGAGATGTGTTAGGTGACCCATAAGATATCAAATGAAAGATCTTTGCGTCCTCTTTACAACGCAACCGAGTTTTCTAAATTCTGAGTTCGGCTGAGGGATATATGCCCGTTGGAGTTCAGCCTGTCTAGTTAAGGAAATTCATCTGAATTATGGAGGGGTATTTTTGTCTTTTTCTTACCCCACTTAGTCCACACGTTTTCCCACCCAAATTAGGTGTCAAAGGTCATTAAAATCAGTTTTCTCTTAAGTCTAAAACGTTTGGAAAGTTCGGGCAAAGTCCAAGAGGAGAAAAGAGAGCAAAAGATTCAAGCGTTCAAGATTCTTGCGAGCTTTGAGGATTGTCGCCAAGAATTTGATTCTTTCAAGTACGTAAGTTTTCATAGTGTTGGTTTTGTCCACGCTCATGCCAATTATGTGTTTCCAATTTCGAATTCATCCATAAGATTGATTATATTGAGTTCTTGATTGAGTTCTTTGAGGTTTTGTTGTTTCATTCTTGAATATGAAGTTTTGATGAGTTCTTGAGGTGAGAGTCTTACATTTGAGGGTTTTTCTTGAGAGATTTGAGTACATTTTTGTATACTTATTTTGGGTATACGAATCTAAGAGAGTTTTGAAGGAATCAATTGATTCTAGGTGAATTAGGGCCAAAAATAGAGAAGAACAATTCGCCAGATTGTTCTAGGGGAGGGTTGGCACGTCGCACCCCAGTTGCGCCAGAGGGGCTGGCGTGGGGCGCCTACAGTGCGCCAGATCTGAGCTTCTGAAGTTTGGGGCTGGCGCCCTGCTCCAGGAATGCGCCAGGGTCGCCTGCCCCTGTCCTTTTTCCGTCGTTTGTTCCGTCTATGTTCTTTTAAAATGTATCCTTTCTCTCTTCCTAATTATAACTATCCAAACAACATCTAATCATCGAGAAATCCATATATCCAAATCATAATTCTTGAATTCATATTTTCAAATTTAAGATAGAGTTAAGAGTAAAGTTCGAGGGAGTTCTTTAGAGTCATTTGGTATGTCTTTTGCAAACTTTTAAAACTTGTTTTCAGACTTGAGTACTTGCGTATGAGGATGAGGAGAGTTGAATTTGATTTTTTCAAAATGAATAAAAGGGAACAAAGTATCCCAAGAGTAAATACTTTTAAAATTAAAATGAGAGGAAACCTTGATTTCCAACTGAGTTCATGAGGAGTTTTTGAGCACTATCTCTTTTAAGAGAATATTTTGAGTAATAATCTCAAAGTTGAGGATGAGGAAATATTTTTAAACACACGAGCATGAGTTATATTATTGGGAGTAGTATTGAGCACCGATATGCGGACTAGTTCAGACAACTCAAAGTCCTCATAAACCATGTATGCCAACATGGGTAAAGGGTCATACTTTTTAGATGATTACATATTTCTTTTTAAGCATAGATTAGTGGATCCACTTAGTTGAGGATGTCTTATACTCCAGAAAGGTATAGGACAGTTCCGGCAACGTGGGCGAGACGCTGTATCATCATATAGCTCATAGTGATGGTTGTCGCTTAGAGAATCTCTCAAATAAGAGTAAAAGAGTTATTGTTGTATTTTTAGATACATTGAGTTATTATCTATTGTTTAAGAACTTTCTGTATAATGCATATTTATTGTTGCTTTTATATTGAACTGAGTTGAGTATTTCTAAGTTTGAGTATCCTTGAGTTGAGTTGAGTTGAGTTGAGATGAGGTGAGTATGTTCTTCCTTTTTATCAGTTCAAGTTTATGTCTGTCCTTAGAGTTCCCCTTGCATACTTGTACATTCCATGTACTGACGCCATTTGGCCTGGATGTATCATGATGCAGATACAGGAGTTCAGGGGCATCAACAAGCGCTTCGTTGATACCACTTGCAGTTCGAGTTAGCTCTGGTGAGCCTCCTTACTTCCGGAGGATTCCATTTATATCTTTTAGTTTTGTTAGGATGCCGTGGGTCTTGTCCCGACTTGCATCACATTATTTTAGAAGATTCATAGACAGTATTAGTTGAGGAGTCTTTTTCTCATTTCCTTGTTGATGTTTTAAAGACTGTGAGTTGAACACTTATGTTCATAAGTATACTGAGTAAACTATTTTATTTATGATATCTTATGAGTTGAGCTTGTTTTGAGATTTCTATTGTTGCGAAAGTCTTCAGCTGGGTATTGAGCCAGGCCAGGGGTTCGCTTGGGGATGAACAATGGTTCTCGAGTGCCAGTTACATCCAGGGTTTAGGCTCGGGGCGTGACAAACTTGGTATCAAAGCACAAATTTATTTTTTTGATTGGTTATTAATGTCTTGTGAAATACAAAGACTCAGTTTTCGTGAGTTTTCTTGTTCATTGTCGCTCCCGATAAGCAATAACCTTGAAGCTATCAAAGAAAAATAACTCAATAGGTAAAAGTGACTTGATATTTATGTCTATAAAGCTCTTGAAAAAGAATGGACTAGCATAAAATATATTCACATATAACATATATATCACATAACCCACAAACAATGAATGCATGTCTCATACAATGTTCCTTGAGTGTTGAGTCATCTCAGGTAAATGCGCTAAATTCAAGATTTTAGCTTCGCTCTACACTAGTTGACTAAGAGTGGGCTTTTAAAAGGGATGAGGTACCCGAGTTGGACAAAATACAGGGTGAAGATATTAAACGGCATTCGATGACCACAAACCAACTACTCGTTTACTACTCCGACAAAATATGGTGTTTTTCTGAAGGAACAGTCGTGGATAACTACGTAACCGTCTTTTTCCTAATGCATTCTATTTGCCATTTGGTGAAAACCATGCCATGAAATGCAATTACAATATACATAAAATTAAATATATAATGAATAAACAACAAGTACAATAAACAAATAATCAACAAAATATACAAAATACAAGGTATAACATAATAAAAAAAAAGACTCCTCAATTTGAAAAAATGAACTCATAATCGTTAAAACCTGTATATCCCTAGTGGAGTTGCCATTCTGTTTACATCCCTACTTTATTCAAATAAGGAGAAATGTCATCGTGACTCAAAAAATAATCTAATTAAATCAATTTTAAAAAGAATTTTAAGAAAAAAATGTTTTAAAGGAGTCAATTTTAGAAAAAACTAGGAAACCAATTAATTAATTATAAAAACAAGTCTACAAAACAAATAAATTCTAGGTAAGGGTTCAGTAATTCCGAAGGAAAGGTATTAGGCATCCTTCAAAATCCACAACTGTTGGTCCCGACTATATTCATTTTTTCAAATTGAGGAGGAGACAAAAATAATATACAAGTATATTAAATATGGAATATACACAAATAATAAAATAAAATAATAATAAAAGAAACGACTTAAGGTTTGCTTAACGTCAATAATATACACAAATACAAATAAAAATGATAATTCGAACTCCATTGAAATAGCTTCAATGGGAAGAAACTCCGGGGTACTTATAAACAAACTTAGTAAAAGTGTTAATAATAAATAAATATGAATAAAAATAAATAAATCGAATAATAACTTAAAAATGAAATCCGTCTTATGAACATGGGAGGCCTTGGAAATAGATGGTAATTTCTTCGTCGACCAATTTTAACATACAATATATATAAACTTAAACTAAATTTTCATCTTCTAAAATAGGGAGGCCTCAAAAATTGATGGAGAGATTTTTTTATTGGCCAATTTTAACATACAAAATATATAAACTTAAACTAAATTTTTGTCTTTTAAAAATAGGGAGGCCACAAAAACCGGCAGAGAGATATTTTCTTTGTAGAGGAATAAAAAGTAATATTTTAAGACACTAAACAATGACTATATAATAATGGAGCCAATCATAATTTTTGCAACATTCAAAGTTAAAAATATAACAACAGTGAAACAACAATGGATAAGAGATAATATTCCACTAACAATACTGATTAGAAGAACCATAAAATAGTAAGAAAAAATAAAAAAATAAATATATAACTATTAGTAAATAATAGATAAAGAACCTCAATAATTGAAACTGACACTAGAGTAAATAAAAAAACTATAGTAACTCACTGAAACATGAAAATAATTAGAAAACAATAAGAAATCAAAAATGCATAGAGTTGTTTCAACAACAACAACACCACAAAATGAATATGACATCAAAAGAAAAATATAGTTTAAAAATTAGGAAAATATATAAAAAAAATACTACCCCAACCAAATTAATAGCAGATTTAGAAATAAGACGGAACACTATGATAGTGTTGTCGCAAGTTCGAACCTCCGACTCTACGGTGAAGCTCGTGGATTTGTTGTGTCATTTGAGTTGGTCACTTCTTGTTTAGTGGGGTTCCTAAGCCTTCTAGCTTGCCTAAGCTTACCCGTATCGAGCTGAACACCTGAAAAAACTAGTATAAATCGTAAAAAGGGAAAGGGAAGGGGATAAGCGATGCCTACTGGTTGTAATTCGCCGGAGTTGTTGTTCGCGAGCTTCGAGCTCGCCGATTTGATTGTTGTTGTTTGGTTGCGTCGCCAGAGATTCTGGTGATTTCCAAAGCTTCACTAGAGATGGGGTTTCTTCAAATGGCAACAAGTTACCTGTAAAAAAAGAGAATATTATAAACGGGAAGGGAACGACTGTTTGAAGTCGCCGCTGGTCAGATTTTGTCGTGCCGCTGGCGGAAAGGTGTTGCGATGGTTTTTGTTGTAACCGTTGTGAGGAGGAAACGAGGAAGAGAAGAGGCTGAAGCTTGATTGGGTCTATGCGTAGTGGACTAACGAGGGAGAAAGCTGGAGCTTTGATCATCTGTGTGAGAGTGCTGCGAGCTTTGGTCGTTTTCTGTGAGAGAGCTGTTGGTAGAAATATTAAGCTGAGAAGTATTGAGGGACTTGTTTGGGGTTTTTCTTAGGTCGTTGGTTGAGCTTACTATGAGGGAGAATAATTATTTTTTTCCTAGTGAAAAATATGGAGAAGAAAGGTTTTGGTGGGGCGGGTAAGGGAGGAAAATGGGAGAAAGAAAATTAAGGTTCCAATTTAGAAATATTTCTTCCTAATATCAAAAATATTATCCACCATCACTAACTTAATGATCAAGAAATTTTTTAAATAGAAAATTGAAAATCCACCTTAGTACTATGTCATTATCTTAAAATCATGGGCTAAAACTACCGGTTAGTAAAATATCTGTGTATGCAATCTTATCCATATTTAAATATATTTCTAGACTGCGCTAAAAACACAAAAAATGAATAATAATAAAAGTAAACAATAAAATGAATATTAACAAATGTAACGAATACAATGAATTACATGTAAAAAAATCAATTTAACATAAAATAATGATTTAATCAAAGACACGATATTCACAACATATTCAATTGATTGTGACAAAAAATAATGTAATCAAAATTAACTAATAAAAAATTCTGAAATTTTGAGAAATAAGGATAAATATCGATAAACTTATTTAAAATTATAAAAATTTATTTTGAACTATTGAATAAACAAAACTTAAAAGTTAAGAATTTTAAAAATGTTAGGCCAAAATTGGGTGTCAACAGACGCTCAAGTGGCAGGACTACTTCAACTCCAAAAGCTAGTGAATATGGTGTTGCTTGAATCGATGTGCGTATGTCGTCCTATATGACCAAAAATATTCTTCCATTCATTCATGGCAATCTCGTTTGGACTTAGAGACAACTTTCTTCAGCAGGTTGCATAGAGTCCTATTGAATGCTTCAACCAGACCATTGGTGGTAGCATGATACATAGAAGATTTACGCTTCTTGAAGCAAAAGAGATCACAAATATTGTTCATTTACTTGTTATCAAATGACTTACCATTATCTGTTATAATGTAGGAAGGGATGCCAAAAGTATATATGATATTCACTAGGGTGAAATCTGTAATATTCTCTTTGTTTACTTCCTTAAGAGCAACATCTTCGGCCTATTTTGAGAAGTAATATGATTTGGCTAAGATGTACAGGTGTCCACCAGAAAATTTTGGTAGTGGCCCAACAACATCCAATCCCCAAGCGTCGATGGCCAAGATGCGATAGTTGGGTACAATACTTTAGGCCGCTGATATATGAAATTTTCTTGAAATTTTCAAGCCTTACACCTTCGAGCGTAGTCTAAGCTATCTTTCACCATGGTTGACAAATAATACCTTATTCTTTTTATGTGAAAGTGGAGTTGGGGTCCAGATTGATGTGATCCAGATACTCATGAGTGTTCATCTTGTAGAGCTTGAACATTTTCTTTCATTCCCAAACATCAAAAGATTACTCCTTCAAATGATCTTCTATATAAGGTGTCCTTGTAGTAAAGGAAGCATGGTGCACGACGATGAATATCAATCCTTCTTTCCTTCTATTTTGTTGAAGTATTCCATAGAACAGTTAGTCGATAATGGGTTGTCTCTAATCTTTCTTCGCAGCTTCAGAAATAACGACTAGATGCTCAAGCTCACTTTCTTTATATTAATTCTCATTTGGTGGCGATACTGTCCATTTTTGGAAGATAGTAACTTGTGTCTGATTAGAAAGAGTTAGCATTCGAGCTAGGGCATCCAACACATCAACTTTCTTGTTTTCCATTCTAGGCACTTGTTGGTGGGTTACATTTCCAAGCCATTCTTTAGCATAATCATGATAAGGGAGCAATTCTAGCTTCCTTACCTCATAACTTCCCAAGAGTTGATTCATCACCAACTGAGAGTCACCGAAAACTTTTAAGTGTAATTGCTTCCATGTTAACGATAATTTCAAGTCCAAGTATCAACACTTGGTTGTTAGTGACATTGTTGGAGCATTATTGTTTCAAAGTAAAGGAGAATTGTAGAATCTCTTCTTGTGAAGTGAAGAACACCATGCTAGCCCCAACTCAGCCAAGATGTGCAGCCCCATTAAAGTACATCTTCCAAGGAGGTTAAATTTCAATAGCCATCACATATTCATCAGGAAGCTCATCGATTAACTCCCAATCATATGGTATCAGGTGGTCCGCCAAGAATTTTGCCAATGCTTGTTCCTTCACAGTTTTCTGATGGATGTAAACGATCTCAAACTGTTTGAATTGGAGGTACCACCTTGCTAATCAGCCACTAAGGACAGGTTTCGACATAAAAAAATTGATGGTATTTTTTCTAGAAATAAGGTGAACAACGTGAGCTTGAAAATAATTTTTCTTCTTTTGAAATGAGAAGACTAGCACCAAGGACAAATTTTTTATTGGAAAATATAGTTCAACTGATGTTGTGTCATCGTTCTACTCAAGTAATAAATAGTGTTTTCTTTGCCTTTACTATTTTCTTGAGCTAACAAGGATCCTACAGATCTTTATTCTGCTGTAATGTAGAGTATCAATGACTATCCAAGTATAGGTGTTGCTAGAACGGTAGGTTTTGCCAGATACAATTTGATACTTTAAAGGCATCACTACATGTTTGGTCCCAGTTAAAAGGATCACCTATCTTAATGAGATGACCTAATGATTGTCATCTTCCTGCTCGATTTGAGATGAACCTCCTCAACTAAGCTAGCTTTCTTTGCAGACTTTTTAACTCATGGATATTTTGAGGGTCGGGCATCTTTGAAATTGCATCAACTTTGGCTTGATCAATTTAAATTCCTAATATCTCACAATGAAGCCAAGGAACTTGCCAGAAGAAACTCCAAAGGGACATTTCAACAGATTCATCCTCAGTTAGTATATTTGGAGCAACTGAAACACAATTCTTAAGTCTTTTAACTGAATGCCTCTCTTTCTCAACTTCAAAACCAAGTCATCAATATAGTATTCAACATTTTTATGAAGCAAGTCATAAAATATATTTTGCATAGCCGTTTGATATGTAACACCAATATTTTTTAAGCCAAATGGCATCACCTTGTAAAAATAAATCCCTTTAGGTGTGCGAAATTTGGTGAGCTCTTCATATTTTGGTGCCATAAGGATTTGATTATATCCAGAAGAACCATCCATGAGTAACATTACCTCATAACTAGTGGCAGCATCACTCATTAGCTCTAGAATGGGAAGAGGGAACTTATCCTTAGGGCATGCATTTAGATCCCTAATGTCAACACAAACTCAATTTTGGCCATTTATTTTCCTCAAAGGAACAATACTTGAAATCCATGTAGGATATTTGACTTCGCGCATAAAGCCTGCATCAATGAGTTTGTTAATTTCATTTTCTATCAATGGGACTAAGTCTGGCCTAAAACATTTTTGGGTCTGCATAATAGGACGAGCACCACTCTTGACTGCTAAATAATGGACTGCAACTTTAGAATTCAAGCCAACCATTTATTTATAACTCCAAGTGAAAAAATCTGTATATTCATTGAGTATATTCATATAGGCGATTTTTTCATCAACTTCTAGAAAGGCACTCAGTTAAGTTAGCCTTGGGTCTTCATCAATGCCAATCCTAACTTTATTTAAGGAATCTATTATAGTCTTTACTCCTTCAAGTTCTGGTGGAGCATCTCCAACATCTTCCTCTACTTGAGGATCATTGTCATTGATGTAATTGTCACACCTCAAATCCCATTGAGATGGATAGGCACACGATACAATAAAGGCCCGGGAGAACCCACACATAACTAGTGCTTACCATTCATACAACTATGACAACCACGAAACTCTAGCAAGTATGCGTATAAGCCACAATAATAAAAGACCAAAATATATATACATGACTTGGCCGCTGAGGCCACAGCTGTTAAGGAACCAAACACAACTCCACCTCATAGATTAGTCTACAAAGCCTCTATACAATAGAAAAACTTAGAGTAGGTCGGGACAGACCCCGCCTTACACTTAATACAATATAAAAATGAATCTACCAAAGACTCGGTAGAGCTCCGTATAAACCGAGAGCTCACCAAAAATAGCTGAGTGTCGTGCGCTCCTACTATGGAGGTTTATTAGCTGGATTTGTTGTGCCTACAATATGAAATTTAGCGTCCCCTGCGAGGGACGTTAGTATGAAAAAATGTACCGAATATTTAAGGTGATAGCATAAGTAAAATAACGGCTCAAATGAAATCAAGTATCAATATATAAGTGCATAGATCAAAATAGAAGACCAGCTCTGTTTACGCTTGTGGGATAATGTATGTTACATTCATTCTTTACTTTTCTGTGCATTATAATCTTTTTAAGGCATGTGATACAAATGACTAGCTGATCAGTGGTTGAAGAGGATGATCCATGCTAGGCATTTTAACCCCTGGGATGTTGTCCTCATAATTATACAAATTGGGATAGGCCCATGCTAGGATTTAACCTTTGAGCTTCAACCATTCTATACCAATTAGGATCGATCCATGCTAGGCATTTGCCCATGGCTGCCACCCATAATTATAGAGATTTCTTCACTTAGTTTTTTTAGTCTTTGAGATTATTGTTTTGATGGTCATAATCATTGTTGAGATTTGGAACTATGGATCAGTAGTAGAAGATATGAGAATAATAAGTTTAAGGCAGTAACAATGACATAAGAAGATGTGAAACATCAATGTATTACTTATGAGCTTAAATGACACAATTGACTTTAATTGACTAAGAGGAGAATGCACCAAGCTTGCTGTTGCAAATACCATTTCTAATACTAGCACATAGGAGGATAATTATAAAAATGTAGAGTAATGAACATATAATGAAGTAATTCGACACACTAGTAAGAGAGGAAAAATACTGTTAGCTATTTGGAGATCGTACACTGCTACTATGTTTCCCTTACTAGGGATAGAGCCTAGGAAATTCACTTTGTTGATATTAATTACAAATACAAGATTTCATACCAAGGAATA
The DNA here is from genome assembly GCA_029582245.1 of Solanum etuberosum. Classification (NCBI taxonomy): domain Eukaryota; kingdom Viridiplantae; phylum Streptophyta; class Magnoliopsida; order Solanales; family Solanaceae; genus Solanum; species Solanum etuberosum. Next base: position 250,635 of record JAJONR010000231.1, on the reverse strand, counting down.
TGAAATCGAACAACCTTACATACCTTATTTTCTGACCAATACAACTATCACGAGCCAACCTCCCTTTTTGGGTGTTAATCTACAATACAATTCATGATTAAACTAATGTTAGCTGCTAATCACATTAAGGGCATCGTAAATCAGTAGCTAAACACTTGACGGAGAGTAGGCCCAAACAACCCTTGTAAAAATGGTGAATCACCACACTCTTCTTCTATACAGTAATACAACTTCATACATCCTTTGCCAAGATACCCAATCTGCCCCAACAACAATATAGATAAGGCAGGCCCTATCAATCCCCAAAACTCCTTAAGCATAATAGGAGAATATTGAACTCAAGGATTTATCACCATCCATGAGTTCTTGACAAATATATCCAAAATTCTCCACCCCAATCCTATATTTAAAGAGAGGCAAAAATGGGCAGTAGCCTTACCTTAGTTTCTGAAAATTTATCCTCTAAACTTGTACTTCAAGAACTTAAACTTTACTTCAAACTTTTACTTGAAAACGGGGACAATATTCAATAACCCTAAGGTGTTTTAGGGCTGCTGTGTAAAGCCAAGAAAGAACAAGAGGGAAACTTAATAAATCTGAAATTTTACAAGTTAAAAATGAAGCAAAGTATCTGATCTTTATCCCTTTAAAAGAGAGGTGCATTGGCTGACTTTCTTGGCCAATTATGGTCCATATATTTTCAAGTAGGTGACCCACCTACTTGGCCTTTTAACTTGGGCCTTTGAGGACTTCAACACTTGTTGGGCCTTGCCGCCAATTATCCCTCTATTCTACTCAATTTGGTCCATAATTAATGCAAGTAGGTAGTAGTGTACTTGCCCAATAATCTGGTCAAACGAGTCTTATTAGGTGATCCACCTACTTGGTTCTTTAGGCTGGTCAATAAGTCAAAGTAGGTGATGCACCTACTTGTCACCTACTAGCTTAGTTAAGTCAAGCAAGCATCTCACTTATTTTATTTAATTTTTTAATATTACTCCCTTTTGCTGTAACTTAATACTTCACTTTGAACCTTAAGCTCAAATGCCACCTTACTATCTCAAGTTTAAACATTTCCGTCGAGGTTAACTTAGACATATATCCGCTGAAGCGTGTTGGCATCACATCATCTTCTGATTTAAATTCAAACCATCACTGCTCATATACGAAACTTGGTTCCTCACGTATATGACAATTCTATGTCAAGTGTCATATGAATAGAACCAACATATGGAGAATAGGGGGTGTTACATTCTCCCCACCTTAAGAACATTCATCCTTGAATGTTAGCATAGTTAGTCATTGCCATAAAAGTTCAAGCTTAAGTTAGATTCTATTATTAGCCACATAATTCATATAAACTTATACTTACTTGTCAATGCATCAACTCAACACTTTGACCTTTTTCTTCAGATTGAAATAAATGAGGATACTTGGACTTCATTGCTTCTTCCGCTTCCCATGTAACCTCTTAAACTTGCTGGTTTCTCCATAACACTTTGAAAGAAGCTACATCTTTATTTCTTAACTTCATAACTTTTCGATCCAGAATAGCAATGGGAACTTCTTCAGAAGTGAGATATCCTGTCACTTGTATATCTTCAGTAGGAGTAATACGATATGGGTCACCTATGCATTCGAAGCATTGAGACATGAAACACCGGATGAACTGTTGAAAGCTCTTGAGGTAGCTCTAACTCATATGCAACTTGGACAACTCTTCGATTTATCTTATATGACCCTATATAGCGTGGACTCAGCTTTCCCTATTTACCAAATCTCATAACCCCTTTCATTGGTGACACCTTCAAGAACACCGAATCTCTTATAGAAAACTCTAGTCCTCTCCTTCTAACATCTGCATATGATTTATGTCAACTTTTAGCTATTTCTAGCCGTTGTTGTATCACCTTGACTTTTTCCATAGCTTGATGTACAAGATCTGGCCCAAATAAGGCCTTCTAACCTACTTCAAACCAGCCAATTAGTGATCTAAATTTTATCCCATACAAAGCTTCATAAGGTTCCATTTTGATACTTGAATGGTAGCTATTGTTGTATGTAAACTCGATCAGCGGCAAATGATCATCCCAGCTACCTTTGAAGTCTTATATACAAGCTCGTAGCATATCCTCAAGTGTTTGAATTGTACGTTCTGCCTGATCGTCTGTTTGAGGGTGAAAGGTTGTACTTAAATTCACTTGTATTCCCAAACTCTTCTGAAATGACTTCCAAATTTTTTTATTGACTTGAGCTCCCCTATCAGATATAATAGAGATTGGCACTACATGTAGCCGAACTATCTCTTTAATATACAACCTTGCATACTCTTCAACTGTATAAGTAGTCTTAACCAGCAAGAAGTGCACTAATTTGGTCAGTGTATCAACAATTACCCAAATAGAATCAAACTTCCAAAATAAACGAGGCAAACCAGTGACAAAATACATATTGATCATGTCCCACTTCCAAATTGGAAGTTCTATACGTTGCATATAACCTTCGGGTTTTTGGTGCTCTACTTTAACTTGTTGATAGTTTGGACATTGAGCCACAAATTCTGCAATGTTCTTCTTCATGTCACCCCACCAATACACTTCTTTCAACTCATGATACATTTTGGTTGACCCCAGATGGACATAATATCTTGAAAGATGTGCTTCCATCATAATCCTCTTTCTTAGTCCATCTATATTGGGTACACACAATCTGTTTTGGCACTGAAGTACTTCATCTTCCGTAAGCTCAAATGCTATTGTCATACCTTTTTGTACATTCTCTTTAATTTGTGATAGAATGGGGTCCTTATATTGCTTCTATTTCACTTCAGCCACTAATAAAGATTTTGCCGCATTCTCCATGATAACCCGTTCATCTGGAGACTCAAGAAGGCGAACACCCAAAATAGCTAGTTGGTATAGATCCTTTGTTATTCCTTATCTTTCCATGGACTGCCCATAAGTACTTGCAATTATTTTACGACTTAATGCATCAACTACTACATTTGCTTTCCCAGGATGATATAAGATATCAATGTCATAACATTTTAATACCTCAAGCCATCTTCGCTGCCTCAGATTTAGGTCCTTTTGCTTAAAGATATATTGCAAAATCTTGTGATCAGTATATATGTCAACATGAACTCCATACGAGTAGTGGCACCATATCTTCAAAGCAAATACAACTGGTGCTAACTCTAGATCATGAGTTGGATAATTTTTCTCATGTGGCCGCAACTGCCTTGAGGCATAAGCTATTAGTTTTCCGTGTTGCATCAATCCACATCCTAATCCCACTCCTGAAGCATCACAATACACTGCATAGCCTTTTGTGCCCTCTGGAAGTACCAATATATGTGTAGAAGTCAATTTATTCTTCAGCACTTGGAAGCTTCTTTCACATGCATCACTCCATTGAAACTTATTTTCTTTGTGTGTTAGCTTTGTTAAGGGTGCTGAAATGGAAGAAAATCCTTCAAGAGTCTCCTATAATAACCTGCCAATCAAAGAAAACTACGAACCTCTGTAGGCGTTGTAGGTCTTGACCAGTTCGTCACCGCTTCTATCTTCTAGTTATCAACCCTTATTCCTTAATCAGATACAAAATGACCTAAGAATGCCACAAATTTCAACCAAAAATCACATTTAGAGAACTTTGCATACAACTTACGATCATGAAGAAATAGTAAAACCCGTCGCAAGTGATTAGCATGGTCGTCTTCTGATATTGAATACACCAAAATGTTATCTATGAATACGATCACGAACACATCTAGAAATGGCTTGAACACTCTATTCATCAAATCCATAAAAGCTGCTGGTGTATTTGTTAGCCCGAATGACATGACTAAAAACTCAAAATGACCATACTATGTTCGAAAAGTTATCTTGGGTATATCTTGATCTTTGACCCTAACTTGGTGATAACCCGACCTCAAGTCGATCTTTGAAAAATACTTAGCACCTTGTAACTGATCAAACAAATCATAAATTCTAGGGAGGGGATATTTGTTCTTAATTGTTAGCTTATTCAACTGTCGATAGTCAATGCAAATTCTCAACGAGCCATCTTTTTTACGTACAAATCCCTTTTCTAACAAGCCTTTTAATTGCTTGGTCAACTCCCGTAATTATTTCGGGGCCATCCTACACGGAGGGATGGAGATAGGTTAAGTATCTGGAATCACATCAATACCAAAATCTACTTCCCCGTTCTGGAGGCAAACTCGGAAGATCTTCAGGAAATACATCGAGAAATTCATTCACTAACGGAATAGATTGAAGAGTTGGTGGCTCCACATCCTTATTTTTGACTCTCACTAGATTACATATGTATCCTTTGGACATCATCTTCTTAGCCTTAAGATAAGAAATAAACTTACCTCTTGGTGCCCCAATATTACCTTTCCATTCGAGGACTGCCTCCTTTGGAAAATAGAAATGCACCATCTTAGTTCGGCAATCTACCATGGCATAACAAGAAGCTAACCAATCCATACCCATTATAACATCAAAATCTACCATATCTAGCTCAACAAGGTGAGCCAATGTATCATGATCACAAACAGTTACAACGCAATTATGATAAACCCTTCTAGCTATAATAGACTCACCAATCAGTGTAGACACTTCAAATGGCCTCACTAATATTTCTTGTGTTTTATTAGACTTCCAAATAATCAATGGAGTAACATACGATAATATAGACCCAGGATCAATTAATGCTTATAAATTATGTGAAATGATGGAAAATGTACCTGTAACCACATCCAACGAAGCTTCCAAATTTTGTCGATCCCCTAGAGCATATGTGCGATTCTGAATTCCACTAGAATTAGCTGCTCCCCTAGATTCTCTACCACTACCAGTAGGCATCTGTACCCTACCTTAATAGGATGCCGATGATGATGATGCAACAAATGATCTTGTAGGTTGTGCCACACCCCATGCCCCTATGAGGGCAATCTCTCACCATATAACCTGGAGTACCACATAAAAACAAGCATTTGTCCCAAACCGACATGCAACTCAATGATTTCTTCCACATTATTTACAAGACTATCGAGGAGGTCTTGATTGGCTCATACTTCTCTGCTGTTGGTGCCTCACTGTTCGTGAACTTTGGCTTCCAACTCTTTGCCCAAACTGAATGCCCCTAGACTTTTGAAACCATGGTGGGGCACTAGCTGTAGAGTAGGAAGATGATGGCATAGGTGGTCTATTAAAGAGCTGAGGCCTAAACTCACCTTGGGATGACGTTAATTGCCCTGTTGATTTGGCTCTCTTGGACTTCCCTCTTTCCGACTCTTGGGTCCTTCTTCTTTGTCTTTGATCCTCTAACTTTTGTGCAAAAGCTTGCATTCTTGCTATATCTATGTCTTTATTCAAAGAAGCAATGATACAATCTCTATCCAGATACAAATCCAATCTATCCACATATCGATGAACTCTATCCTCCATAGTAGCTGCAACATTAGGAGCGCACCTGGAAAAGGAATTAAATTGGAGATTGTACTCCCTCACGCTCATATTCCCTTGGTGGAGATTTAAGAACTGATCTGCACGGGCCTCCCGAATATCTAATGGTAGATAATGGTCAAGGAATGCCTTTTGAACTCTTTCCAAATAATTGAAGGTGCACCTGTACCCCTAGATTATTTCCAACCCTCATACAACAAAATGGCCACGTATTTTAATCTTTATACTGCTAGATCTGCTTCTTTATCCGATACATGCATAACATCCAAAGTTCGCTTGATTTGATCGATAAAGTCTTGTGGGTCTTCATTAGGATATGACCCGGTGAATGATGAAGGGTCCAAATTAAGAAAATCACGTATCCGCACACTAGGAGCCCTATCTTCACCTCTAGTACCTGCAATTGGACCCTCTTGACCTTGTCCAACAACTATACGAGTCAATAATTGGACTGCATACTTTAAATCTTGCTCTATAGCATTAACAGGGGGTTCTCAAGGTGTTTCTTCCCTCCTTAGATCTTGTGAAGATGGAGGCGTTGGGGAAGTCTATGATAGAGACTCATCGTGAGCCTTACTTTGTTCAGCATGCCTAGGTGGTGATTGGCTGGTCCCTTCTCCAACAGCCATATCTATTTTCTTACCTGTACTTTTACTCCTTCTCGTAACCGGCATCTTTGCTATAATAAAGCAATTCAGAAGTTAGATACAATTCACCTACAACATTGGTTTCTATTGCCCGATCTAAGAGATGAAAGAAAAGAGACACTCGTAAATGTCTCGTAGCTTCCTGCCTATAGATGTGGTGCACAACACATCCATAAGAAAGACTCTACATAGACACGACTTTGTAGACTCCCTAGAATGATCTTCTCTAATACTACTTTTGTCAAACCTCAAAAACCATTGAGACGGATAGGCACCCGATGCCATAAAGGCCCGGGAGAACCCACACATAACCTGTGCTTACCATGTATACAACTATGACAATCATGAAACTCTAGCAAGTATGCATATAAGCCACAATGACAAAAGACCAAAATATATATACATGACTTAGTCGTTGAGGCCACAACTGTTAAGGAACCAAACATAACTCCACCTTATAGATTAGTCTACAAAGCCTCTATACGATAGACAAACTTAGAGTAGGTTGGGACAGACCCCGCCTTACCCTTCATACAATACAAAAATGAATCTCCCAAGGACTCGGTAGAGATCCAAAGAGCTCACCAAAAGTAGCTGAGTGTCGTGTGCTCCTACTGAGGAGGTCTACTAGCTGGATTACCTGTGCATGCAACCTGAAATGCAGCGTCCCCCACGAGGGACGTCAATACGAAAAAAATGTGCTGAATATGTAAGGCGATAGCATAAGTAAAAAAATGGCTCAAATCAAATCAAGTATCAATAAATAAGTGCATAGATCATAATAGAAGACCACCTTTGCTTAATCTTATGGGATCATGTATGTTACATTCATTTCTTTACTTTTCTGTGCGTTATATCTTTGTAAGGCATGTGAGACAAATGACCAACTGATCAATGGTTGAAGAGGATGACCCATGCTAGGCATTTTAACCCCTGGGATGTTGTCCTCATAATAACACAAATTGGGATCGGCCCATGCTAGGATTTCACCCTTGAGCTTCCACCCTTCTATACCAATTGAGATCGACCCATGCTAGGCATTTTCCCCAGGGCTTCCACCCATAATTAAATAGATTGCTTCACTTAGTTTCTTTAATCTTTGAGATTGTTGTTTTGGTGGTCATAATCATTTTTGAGATTTGGAACTAGGACCATTAGTAGAAGACATGAGAATAATAAGTTGAAGGCAGTACCAATGACATAAGGAGCTGTGAAACATCAATGCATTACTTATGAGCTTAAATGACACAATTGACTTCCATTGACTAAGAGGAGAATGCACCAAGCTTGCTGTTGCAAATACAATTTCTAATACTAGCACATAGGAGGATAATTATACAAATGTAGACTAATGAACATACAATGAAGTAATTCAACACACTAGGAAGAGGGGAAAAATATTGTTAGCTATTTGGAGATCCTACGCTGCCACTATATTTCCCTTACTAGGACAGAGCTTAGGCGAGTCACTTTGTTGATATTAATTGCAAATACAAAATTTCATGACAAGGAATATGGAATCAAACATCCTTACATACCTTATTTTCTGACCAATACAACTATCATGACCCAACCTCCCTTTTTTGGTGTTAATCTACAATACAATTCATGATTAAACTAATGTTAGCAGATAATCACATTAAGGGCCTCGTAAAACAGTAGCTAAACACTTGACGGACAGTAGGCCCATACAACCCTTACACAAATGGTGAATCATCACACCCTTCTTCTATACATTAATATAACTTCATACATCCTTTGCCAAGATATCCAATCTGCCCCCAAAAATAATATACATAAGGCAGCCACTATCAATCCCCAAAAATCCTTCAGCTTAATAGGAGAATATTGAACTAAAGGATTCATCACCATCCATGAGTTCTTGACAAATACATCCAAAATTCTCCACCCCAAACCTATATTTTAAGAGAGGCAAAAAATGGCCAGTAGCCTTACCTTAGTTTTTGGAAATTTATCTTAATAACTTGTACTTCAAGAACTTAAACTCTCGTTCAAACTTTTTCTTGAAAAGGGGGACAATATTCAAGAACCCTAAAGTGTTTTAGGGCTGTTGTGTGAAGCCAAGAAAGAACAAGAGAGAAACGTAATAAATCTAAAAATTTTCAAGTTAAAAATGAAGCAAAGTATCGGATCTTTATCCCTTTAAAAGAGAGGTGCATTGGCCGACTTTCTTAAGCAATTTTGGGCCATATATTGTCAAGTAGGTGACCACCTACTTGGCCTTTTAAATTGGGCCTTTGAGGACTTCAACACTTGTTGGGCCTTGCTGCCAATTATCCCTCTATTCTACTCAATTTGAGACATAATTAATGCAAGTAGGTGGCAGTGTACTTGACCCAATAATCTGGTCAAAAGAGTCTTAGTATGTGATCCACCTACTTGGTTCTTTAGGCTGGTCAATAAGTCAAAGTAGGTGATGCACCTATTTGTCACCTACTAGCTAAGTTAGGTCAAGAAAGCACCTCACTTATTTTATTCAATTTTCTAAATCTTACTCCCTTTTGCTTTAACTTAATTTTTCACTTTGAACCTTAAGCTCAAATGCCACCTTACCATCTAAATTTTAAACACTTCTGTCGAGGTTAACTTAGACATATATGATAGTATGAAAAATCGTCTCAAGCACACGTCATCCAATTCTAGGTGTAAACGATCGTTAGTAAGTATAAAACCCAACGAAGAGTTGGGGTCGAACCTATAAGGAGTGGTACGTGTCTAAAATTCAGTTATGAAGTATAAACGTGTTCTAAACGGTTATAGGAATAAAAATTATCAAAAAAAAATAAATAAATCTAAAGGGGTGACAACGAATGTCAGATGGGGCTTTGGATTTGCAGTGAACAACTGAAACAACAATGAAAACAGGGGAAAATAACAATATAGAGAGGTGTTCTTGGGATTTGATCGTTTATAAGCTAATTATGCTATATGGGTAATTGAAATCTAACAATGAATTGCTGAAACACTGTTGGTAGGCTAGACTTTAAGTTTAATAGCTTTCTCTGGAACCACTATAACAGTTCATGTGATTTCTTTCGAACATCAACAAGCTTAACAAGGTAATCAACCCACAACCTTAATACATCCACTCTCTCGAGCTAGATGGGTAGGATTGGATTTAAGATTCACTCTCTCGAGCTGAACCCATGTTGACCCAATACCCAGAAATCATTAATCAAAAGCTTTGGTTCCAAAACCCCTTTCTCAAGCAAATTAAGAACTCAAATTAGAATTGCATTTGCAACTACGATTCATAAATTAAAACTCAGCTAATGATTAAACCCACATTAAAACAACAATTTCATTATCAAAGAACAATACCCATAAGATAATTAGACAAATAAACACATGATCACACTCCAAGAATTGGGGTTTTAGCTACACATCATAAAAACAGAGAAACAATTACCAAATGCATTAGCCATGATCTGGGTAAGAGTTTCAAGCCTTTACAATGTTTTCCAAAGATGAAATTCAAAGACCCACTTTTAAAATCCTCCAAAATTATAGAATTTGAACTCATAAATTTTAGAGAAAACTCTAAGTCGAGAATGAGAACTGTAATAACTTGGTGAGAACTCTGGGACCCTCTCTTTTCGGAACTCCTCAAAATTCCATTTAAAATACAATTTATAGTTTCCCAAAACATAGCCTGAAAGTCCACTCGGCGGAATAAGTCGCGCCTCACCGAGTGGATCGGTGATCCGCCGGTTGTCCTCCTCCATCGCCATTTTGCATTGGCCTTCAACATCTTAGGTCCTGTAACTTTGAGCGATCCAATTTGTTGTCGTGGAACCGATTGGCTATCCGCCGACTGCCCATTTCTGTCGCCAACTTGGTTCTTCCCCAGGGCTAGGCTGCTGAAACTTTAGGTGAGCTAAAGAGCCACTCGGCGGTGCGCCGAGTGGTCTTGGCGATCTCTAGGCTTGCTTTTTCTTCACTTCTTCAGCTCTTTAGTTCCTTTTTGTCCCGTTATGTCCTTGCCTTGCTCTTTAGCCTTCATAGCTGTAAATTAACAGTTTAACATCAATTTAGAGCATAAAATAGGCATTTGAGGACACTTAAACTATCAAAACAAAGCCAAATGAGTCAAAATCTCGGACTCATCAACACCCCCAACTTAAACTTTTGCATGTCCTCAAGTGAAACTCAATATCAGTAGTTCAATAAGGATGTCTACCAATAGTGCTGCATAAGAATCAACATAAATGCACACAACAAGGTTCAAATTACTCATACAATGATCAATTATGCACTCAAAGTTTCAAATTGTGACTCACCATCATCAAGAGTACTCAAGCTCACAATGCTTGCTTCAAATGCAAGTTCAAGCTCAACAAAGGTATTCAAATGCCCTCACAACAAAGATGATTCCATATTCACACAAAATTTCTCAATAATTTAAGGCTCTGGAATCACATATACTCTCAAACTCACAAAGATGAACACATGCATGACTCCACCCATAGGCTTGCCCTTTATTTCCAATCAACATTCGTTTAAGCTCACTCAAGATCAAAAAGGTCTTTTTAAGGCTTTTAACGGGGCTTAGTGTAAAGGTATGGTCATCTAGTCTTAGTGGCTTCTACCTTCATGGAGTATGGTCTGAATATCACTTTCCTCTTCTTTTTTTTTTAACATTTCAAACATGTTCAAACTCCACCCCATTATTCAACTCATCATGAATCACCGGATACCCCATTATTCTTCATTCTTTTCACAAACTTTGTTTCACAACTCTTTCTCTTTTTCAGTCATTTTCTTGCTTCTTTTTCATTCATTTTCTCTTCTTTTTTTTTTACATGGAGGGGTTCCATTTTTTTCACAACGATTCAAAATCAAAGGGGGGGGGGATTTTTTAAAACTTCTTGACTTCCCTTCTCTTTCACCACACCCCCAACTTAGGCTTTTGGCCTAAATTGGCTATTCAAACAAACCATACCCCATGAAAGTTATAGGTGAAGGGATAAAGAGAGGTCACAATTTCTCAAGTTTCTTCCAAGAAAAGGCTAGGCTCAATGGGTGCCAAAAAAAGGTCACATATCTCACGGTTGGCCACAAAAAGGTATATTGTCAAATTTGGCTCACTCTTCAATATTCTTGCCTAAGATCATTTCAATTGTTCACTTCACTCAGTCAACCGGACCAACGGGGCAAGTTCTAGGTGTCATCAAATGCAATGTTCAAAGTAATCTTACCACACAAGGCATTGATACCAATATCAAACAAGACTTCACACTTTCTAGCTAGCGTGCGATGTTCATCACTAGAAACTTCATCAACAATCGGCTAGTCACAACAAGATGCTAAAAGTTCACATATTGCTTATGTAACTTCGTTTGCCTCATCGTAGCCGCACATTTATTTTGTTCGATTAAGAGCACCATTCAAGTCATCGGTATTAATCACCACCAACACTCAAATTTGCACAATAACAACCAAATTCACACACACAAGAGGTGGTAAAATTTTAGAATTTGGTTCAAAACCATTTTCATTCAAAATGATGGGCCACAAGCTAAAAACATCCACAACACAATTCAACAACCAAGATATATATATCAAAACCAAATAAGCCCAATATTCACAAAATAGACAAAAGAGGTAGGTATGGAAATACATAACCCCATCCAACAAAATAAGCAGTTGTCCTCAAATGTAACTAAATAAAACAACAATCAATAAGACACAACAGAGAGGGAGGTAAAAATAATCATCCTGCCAGGCTAGGCCTGGGGTGTAGTTTGCATCTCAGTCGCTCTGTCTGTCGGGGCATCAATGCCCGGTGTCTCATCAACCTAGGCTCCAGTAGAGCCCACCATGGATACATCTCTTAGAGAGGCCTGAACAGCTGAATCTACCATGGACTCTTCTAAATCAGTCAGGCCCTCAAAAATAGCCTCCTCACGTACACCAAGCTGCTCTTAATCAGTCTCGGCCCCGGACTCAGCAGTAACAATATCAACCCTAATCTCATCTTCGGTAGTAGCCGGAGGCACATCATCACAAGATGGAACATCTGCACTCTCATCATTGGGGATCTCCACTGTCCTGAATAGCAAAGTAAAGTCTATGGACTTCAGCTGGTCCACATCCTTCCTCAGCCCAGTAATATCGGCCTTCAAGGCCGTCATCTCCTCAGAAACACTCTGTCCTCACTCACACACCACTACTCTCGTTGTGAGGGCATCAATAGAAGCCTAGAGTGGTGTCAAAGCATCGGAAATAACTCTCTCAATCATCTAAGGAACCTCGGCCTCTAGCCGGGAAGCACGTACATTAACAGAATGGCTAGGTGCCCCATCTTGAGAAACATTGCCTGAGTGATCGAAGGCCTAAAGGCAGAAGTACCAGCAGCAGACCTAGAGGGAGGGGGAGCAGAAGAAGTACCCAGAGTGCTAGAAGGAACAGAGCTGGAAATACTTAAAAGCCTAGTGGCCGGAGTGGGCAAGGATGCCTCTACAGGTAATGCATCAAGATCAACCTCCGGGGACGTGTCCACTGGAGCTGCTCTCCTCATATCATCCTCGTCCAATGAGTACTCGACCTCAATACGCCGAATGTCTGTAGAAGAAGTTGGTGTAATCTCAACATCCGTCTTCTCATCTCGAGGAACTCCAGCCCAGCGATATAACTTTGTGATCAATACCGGGAATGGAAAAGACCCCTGGCGCTGCTTGGCCCTCATGGCCATCTCCTGCTTGATGATCAAGCCTAAATTTAGGCTCTTCCTGGCGATGATAGATCCAAGGTAGGCCGCTTTTGGGTGGCGGAGAATGGACTCATTCTGCGACGGCATGATAATGCTACTGATGAACCCAAACCAATATCTAGCAGCTACATTTAAGTCCTTCTTCTCAATAGGTGCTCCGGCCTCAATCCACCTCAGGGTGGTGTCAGAAATCAGGGGGATAGCCAACCCTTCAGGTCATCCATTGTCTTTATAGTGATCATACTCTGGTACAGGTTCTCAAAATCTGTAGGCCTCTCAAACACAGTGTTGATATCATCACTGTTACATCTAATTTTGCTCCCTCGGACCATCACGAAGTCTATTGGCTTGAAGGCACTAGCCTTCTTCTTCCCCTGAGGTACCAGGTCATTGTAGGCAGCATAGAACACCCAGACCCATGTAGGAATGTATGGCTAATCTCACCGCCAAAAGTTCCAGTGTGCCAAGCCCTGAAGGAAAAAACTAAGTCGGCGACGAAAAGGAGCAGTCGGTGAGTCACCGAACAGTTCCGTGATGCAAAGAGATATCGCCCAAAGTCACAGGACTTGAGGATGCTGAGTTCCAAGACAAAAAGGCGATGGAAGAGATCAATGGGCGGCTCACTGAGTTGTTCGATGAGCCCGACTTACTCCGCCAAACGGCCCTTCATGGCTTATTTTTGGCGACTATAAATTAGTTTTAAACAGTTAATTTAGTATCAAATTTTATAGACTTTGAGAATCAAATTTAGTCTAGAACAATTTTTTCTTGAGTTTCTTAGTAGACTTGAAGGTTTTGAGACTCAATTTGGAGATTTTGCAAGTGGGTTTCGAATTTTCTTCAAATTAGAGCATTGTAAAGCTTAAATTCCTCTTACCTAGTTGATGGCTAATCGATTTGGTAACAATTTTTATTTTTTTATGATGTTCGGCTAAAACTCCAATTCTTGGGGTGTGATCATGTGATTATGGGTTGAATTAGTGTATGGGTATTGTTAATTACTAGTTTATATGTTGTATTGAAGTGGGTTTAATCATTAATTGTTATTTAATTTATGAATTGTAGTTACAAATGCAGTTCTATTTTAGTGTTCTTAGCTTGCTCGAGAGAGAGGTTTTAGAACTAAGATTATTAATTAATGATTTGTATGTATTGGGTTGATTTGGGTTCAGCTCGAGAGAGTGAATCCTAAACCCAGTCCTACCCATCTTGCTCGAGAGAGAAGATGCATTAAGGTTATGGGTTGTTCTTAATTGCTATGCTTGTTGATGTTCGAGAGAAATCACTTGAAGTGAAATAGTTGTTCGAGAGAAAACTATTTCAATTATAGTGCCTACCCACTGATATTTATCTAATTTCTAGTAGTTTCAATTACTCATATATCGAATTTGCCTATAATCGATCACATCTTGACAAATCCCCTCCTTATTGTTATCTCTTTACTATTTGACCGCGTTGTAGTTGATAATTGCAAACCAAAACCGCCCATTTGACATTCGTGTTACCCCATTTATTTGTTTTATATCTTTTTTGATAATTTCTATTCCTATGGCTGATTAGATCACATTCATACTTCTTGATTGAATTTGAACATGTACCGCTCCCTATGGAATTGGACCCCAACTAATTTGTTGGGTTTTATACTGCTTAACGATCATTTACACCTAGAATTGGATGAGGTGTGCTTGAAACGTTAATCAAAATGGCGCCGGGGAGTGGTGTTTTTTAAAATTCTTTTATTGAAGTTGAATTGTGATTTCTTTAGCTGTAGTTGAATCAACTTATTTTGTTTTTGGTTTCGTGTTGTTTGTGTTGAACATAGGAGGAGATGAGTGTCAACAGAAGTAATGGTAGCCAAGTGGGCCACGAAGACGACATTAGGAACCTCAATGACGTCAATGACCCAAACAAAGTGGGTGGTGTTGGTGCCATTCATTTACCTCTAGCTGAAGGAAACACTGTTTTTCACATAACAAGCACAATGCTTCAGCTCCTCCAATTGAAAGGACTATTTGGGGGGCTGGCTCATGAGGATCCCAATGAGCATATAAGGAACTTCTTGGTTGTTTGTGGGCCGTTCTCATTTAAGAACATATCGCAAGAATCAGTCCGTCTCAGGTTGTTCCCATTCTCTTTGATAGGTGAAGCGAAAAAATGGTTGGCTGAATTACCAAGGGACTCTATCACCTCGTGGGATGAGCTGACCACATCATTTCTAGTGAGATTCTTTCCCCCATCGAAGATGATGACTTTAAGGGATGGTATTCAAGGGTTCAAACGCTTGGAAGGCGAGACAATCCATGAGACATGGATGAGATTTAAGAAGCTGGTGCTTCATTGCCCAACTCATGGACTTCCAGATAATGTGCTGCTGCAATATTTCTATAGAAGCCTTGATTCGTAAACAAAGGGGTGGCTGACCAACTTTCTCCTGCTTGTATAATGCAACAGTCCTACGCAATAGCTTGCCAACTCCTTGACTGCATGACCAAGATCAACAGGGCATGGTACACTCGAGAAGACCAAATCTCTCCTCTCAATTATAAATTGACAAAAGGAACTGATCGAAAAAGATCAAGAGAGAGACCAGAACATGGCTAAAATGATAACATAGCTGGATATCTTGGCTAAGAACGTCATGGGTACTGGTTCAAAGAGTGTTAATATTGTGGGTGTTGGTGGAGTGAACCCCGATGATGCAAGGTTTGAAGCGCTTTACAATGAGGAAGTGAACTTCCTATCCAACCAAGGAGGAGGTTATCGTGCTAACTACCCAAGGCCGGATAAAAACCAAGGATGGAATAAAGATGAGGGTTGGAGAGACCGTGACAGAGAATGACGTGATCATAACGCCACTTGGAAGTATAGAGAGGGGGAGAAGGATAGGTATGTTCCTCCCCTTGAGCGTCAAAAGCCCAAAGATTCTGAGGGTGGACGGACTGAAGATATGCTCTCACGCATTCTTACCAAAGTTGAAAGGTCCGAAAAAGTGTTGAAAGAGGTGAAAAAGGATGTTTCGACTCTCAAACAGACGGTGACCTCTCACTCTGTCTCTATTAAGCAGCTGGAGACCCAAATGGGTCAAATTTCTTCGCATATGAATCCAAAACAACAAGGGGGGTTACCTAGTGATACAATGGAAAACCCTAAAAATGAAGCTTGATTTGGTATCCTCGTCGTGCCACGACGTTAACTAAGGCGCTTCTTGGGAGGCAACCCAAGTTTTTAATGCTTTAAGTTTGATTTTGAATAATGGGTGTTGATTGTGCAGGTTGAAAAGTGGAGTGTGTTTGAGAATGTGCAGTTTAGCGAGCCAAAGAGTCCAGTCGCCGACTCGCCAAAGAGGTTGGCGTGCCTGACTTGGACCGCCGTTGGAACCATATAACAAGAGGTGGAGGTTTGTAAAACTCGGCGTGCTAATTAATTAATCAGCGACTTGCCGAACAGGTCGGCGAACCCGATTTTGTCCGCCGTTTGGACCCCCAAGATAGCTGGTATTCCTGTAAAACTCGGCGAGGTAATTTACCGCTCGGTGCATCACCGAATGGTTTGGCGTCGACAACTTACATTGCCGAAAGGGCCGCAAACTGAATGGTTTTAAAAGGCCAAACGGTTTAAAATTTCAAAATCTTTCATATTCTCTCATTTTTAACCCAGTACACTCTCACCCACACTTTAGATTTTCTATATTTTGTTATTGTATTCACTTTGTGTGTGTGATCTCGTGCTCGGAATTAGATTTCTTTGCCGCCTAGCTTTTCAAATTCTCTATTCGGCACTCAGGTTGGTTTTCCAAACCCCGCACCTATGATTAGTGGTTGAACTCAAATGATATTGGTAAATTTGTGTTAATGTGTGTTGGATAATTGTTTAAATCATGTTTTATGTGTTGGATTGCCCGTTTTGTGTTTCGAAATTGTGCCTAAATGCTTTAAAATATGATTTCCCGAGTGTTATGTGTTAAAATTGATCTTAAATTATTGGGTTGCGGTTATTTTATGTTGGGTCTAGTTGGGTGAAGTCTAAATAACCCCCAATTATGCTAAATGACGTACTTTGCCCAATGATGGAGCGTTTGATGTCATTCTTAAGGGCATAAGTCGTCAAATGGCCAATTTTGGCCAAATCGGGGGAAGTCTGAGTACCCCAGAGGCATGGGTCGATTCGGTCTGAGTCTAATTGCATAGTGTAGGTGTTTGATTTTGATTTCGGGGGCTGCGGGCTTGATTTTGGAAAATAGAGTTGAAAATTGGCACGTTGGGCAGCTAGGTGAGCTGGGTCGAGCTCGTTGAACGGTTTGACGGTTCACCAAAGTCCCCCTTTGATCACCCTTAATTTATTGAATTGGCTTGGTTGATTTTGTAACTTTCGGTGGGAAGCCTGAGCTCACCGAGTTCACTCGGTGACTCGCCAAAAGGTCCCTTTGATCACCCTTTCTGCGCCCCTAACCCTTAAAATGCACTGTAATATTTGGCGGGCTAGTCTAAGCTCACCGAGTTGTGTCGGCAACTCACCGAAGGGCCCTAAGTATTGCCGACATGCCTTATTTCTGAGAAATTTTTGAGCTGGCCCTTTCCGCGATCCCGATCTGGCTCACCTAAGCGACTCGGTGACTGGTTCGGCGAGTCTTTCTACAACTTGAATTTCTGAAATTTTCCTTAACGATTTCTAATATTTGTCGATGTTTTTTACAGATATGGCTAGGAAAAATTTAGATGATAGTGGCATGCCGCCCCACAAAAGAGCACGGGGCATTGTAATAAATGAGGGAGCAGCTGCTTTTACAAAACAGGGCAAGAAAGCACCTCCGAAGGGAGGCAAAGGCAAGGGCAAAGCGCCCGTAGCTGAGAGACGGGAGCACAACTACGGCAGTGATGAGGAACCTTTTGGTTCTCAGGTCTCACTCTCCGAGCCTGAGGACGACGAACCACTACAGACCCGGGGATCAGAGATTCGTGTAAGGGTTCGTCAAGGTCCGTCTAGGATCCCGGAGTCTACTCTTCCTGCTGCTGATATAGTGCCAACTCCGGCACAGATGGTGATCCCAACACTACCAGTTCAGGGTCCTCCTCCCTAGTTATTCAACCGTTTAAAGGTTGAGGGATTGAGGAACATTCTGAAGGAGAAGTGATTGTCCACGGATGGGGTGGTGGACAGGTACCCTCTTATGTGGGACACACTTCGGTACCACAGGTTCGACATATTCACCAGGCCCCATGGCCCATACATTCCCACCTGGGTTAGAGAGTTCTACACTGCATATGGCGATTTAGTACCCCAAGGGAAGAAGAAGGATAGTACCTTCAGACCGGTGGAGTCCATGATGGTTCGGGGGAAGACGGTGGGGTGCAGTAGCGATCATATTAATGCTCTACTTGACAGGACCACAGACATCGAGCACGCATATGAGAGTATGGTCACTTTACAGACTTTAAATAACCTTAAGGGATGGTTAGCTCCCCTCATTTCGGACACCACCCCGAGGTGGATTGAGGTCGGAGTCCCTATTGAGAAGAAGGAATGGAACATAGCAGCTCGGTATTGGTTTGGCCATCACAGAACGAGTCCACTCTCCACTACCCAAAGGCGTCCTGTCTCGGATCCATCATTACCAAGAAGCGGCTGAACTTAGGACTAATTATAGAGCAGGAGATGGCCATGAGGGCCAAACAGCCAGACATCCCTGCCATTCCCAGTGCTTATTACAGAGTTGTGTCGGCGGGCTGGATTTCCTCTAGATGAGAAGAGGGATGTTGAGGTTACACCTACATCCTCAATCGACATCAAGCACATAGAGACCGAGTACACACAAGATGAGGCGGATAGGAGGAGAGCAGCTCCGGTGGACACATCCCCAGAGGTTGATGTTGATTCTATATCTGTAAAGGCAGCTTTGCCTACTCCGGCCTCCGGGACTTCAGGTACATCTACTTCCACTCCTTCTCAGGCCCCAGGTTCCTCTATTGCCTCCCAGCCTCCTAGAGCTGCTTCAGGTACCACTACCTCCAGGCCTCCGATCACTCAGGGCATGCTCCTCAAGATGGGGCACCTAGCCCATTCTGTAGATGTGCAGGCTTCTCGGCCAGAGGCCGAGGTGCCCTGGATGATTGAGAGGGCCATCACAGCTGCGATGATACCTCTCTAGGCTGCCATTGATGCTCTCACTACGAGAGTAGTGACTTGTGAGAGAGGACAGGGGGTTACTACTGAGGTTACAACTTCGAAAGCCGAGATTTTTGAGCTTAGAAAGGATGTGGACCATCTGAAGTCCACACACTTCACTTCACTGTTTGGTTCAATTGAGATCCTCGAGGATCTGAGTGCTGAGATTCCAGCCCGTGCTGAGGTACCTCCGGCTTCCACCGGAGATGATATTATGGAGGATGTTGTTGTTGCTGAGGCCGAGACCAATGAGCAACAGCTTGAGGAGCGAAATGCTGCTGTATATGATGATCTGGCAGACCTAGAGGGTGCCATGATTGAGACTACCCGACAGGCCTCCTTGAGGGATATTTCTATGGCAGGCTCCAGTGGAGCTAATTTTGAAGCTACTCCAAGCACTGATGCCTAGCCCCAGAGTGTGACCCTAGGCATGGATACCCTGACAGACAGAGCGACTGTGTAGACAGGATCATTCTTTACCTCCCTCTCTGTTATTTTTATTGATTGATGTTATTTTAGTTGCATTTGAGGACAACTGCTTTTATTTTATGGGTGGGGTGAGGTATTTCTATACCTACCTCTTGTGATGACAGTTTTATTTGTATATATTGGGTTTTGTGATCTATAATTGTGTTTTGATTATGTTTGGATGATGATTCTTGCGGTTGTTTGAGCTTGTGGCTCCTTGTTTTGAATGGAAATGGTTTCAACATATTTTTTTTTTAAAAAAAATTGTGCCACCCCTATTGTTTCTGATTGTGGCTATTCTTATGCAAATTTGAGTATCGATTATGATTAATACCGATGACTTGAATAGTGCTCTTAATTGAACGAAATGAATATGCGGCTACGATGAGGCCAAATGAAGTTGCATAGACAATGTGTGAACTTTTAGCATCTCATTGTGACTAGCCGGTTATCGAATGAGTCTCTTGTGATGAACATTGCACACTAGTTAGAAAGTGTGGAGTCTCATTTGATATTGGTGCCAATGCCTTGTGTGATGAGATTACCTTGAACATTATGTGTGATGACACCTAGAATTTGCCCCGTTGGTCCGGTTGACTAAGTGATGCAAGCACTTGAAATGATCTTAGGCAATAATTTTGAAGAGTGAAACAATTTGACAATATACCTCTTTTATGGCCAACCTTGTGAGATGTGTGAACCTTGCTTGAACCCTATTGAGCCTTATCCTTTTATTGGAAGAAACTTGAACAATTGTGATCCCTCTTTATCCATCTACCCATAACTTTCATGAAGTGTGGTTTGTGTGAATAGCCAACTTAGGACAAAAGCCTAAGTTGAGGGTGTGGTGAAAAGAGAAGAGAACTCAAGAAGTGTGAAAAATCCCCCTTTGAGTAATGGTTTTGAAAAAGATGGAACCCCTCCATATGAAAAAAAATAAAGAGAAAAGAAAAGAGAAAATAAGCAAAGAAAAAGAAAGAAAAAGTTGTCAAATAAAGTGATGAAAATTACAAAAAGAAATGAGGTATCTGGTAATTCATATGAAGTTGAATAATGGGGTGGATTATGTGCATGTTTAAATTGTTAAGGAAAAGGAAGAAAGTGATATTCAGGCCACACTTCATGAAGGTAGAAGCCAATTAGCCTAAATGACCATACCTTGACACTCAACCCAGTTACAAGTCATGAAAAGACCTTGGTGATCTTGAGTGAGCTGAAACAAATGTTGATTGGAAAATAAGGGCAAACCTATGGGTGAAGTCATGCATGTGTTCATCTTTGGGAGTGTGATAGTTGTATGTGATTCCGGAACTTGAAATTGTTGAGAAATTATGTGTGAATATGGAATCATCTTTGTTGTGAGGGCATTTGAGTACCTTTGGTAATGGTGAGTCACAATTTGAATCTTTGAGTGCACCATTGATCATTGCATGAGTTAATTGAACCTTGTTGTGTGCATTCATGTTGAGTCTTATGCAGCACTGTTTGAGACATCCTTTTTGAACTGCTGATCTTGAGTTTTACTTGAGGACAAGTAAAATTTTAAGTTGGGGGTGTTGATGAGTCCTAGATTTGCACTCATTTAGGGTTTTGTTTTGGTAGATTTAGTGTTTTGGTAGATTTAGTGTCCTCAAATGGCTAATTTATGCTATAAACTGATGTTAATGCATTGATTTTCAGGTATATGGATTGAGGAGCAAAGCAAGGACACTAACAGGCAAAAAGGAACAAAACAAGCGAAGAAATGAAGAAGGGTAAGCCTGAAGATCGCCAAGAGTACTCGGCGTGTCGCCGAGTGGCTAATCTCACCGCCTAAAGTTCCAGTGTGCCAAGCCCTGAAGGAAGAAACCAAGTCGGCGATGAAAAGGAGCAGTAAGCGAGTCGCCGAGCAGTTTCGCGATGCGAAGACACATCGCCCAAAGTCACAGGACTTGAGGATGCTGAGTGCCAAGACAAAAAGGCGATGGAAGAGATCGATGGGCGGCTCACCGAGTGGTTCGGCGAGCCTAAATTACTCCGCCAAACGGCCCTTCGTGGCTTATTTTCGGCGACTATAAATTAATTTTAAACAGTTAATTTAGTATCAAATTTTATAGACTTTGAGAATCCAATTTAGTCTAGAAAAGGTTTTTCTTGAATTTCTTAGTAGACTTGAAGGTTTTGAGACTCAATTTGGAGATTTTAGAAGTGGGTTTCAAATTTTCTTCGAATTGGAGCATTGTAAAGCTTAAATTCCTCTTACCCAGTTGATGGCTAATCGATTTGGTAACGATTTTTATCTTTTTATGATGTTCGGCTAAAACCCCAATTCTTGGGGTGTGATCATGTGATTATGGGTTTAATTAGGGTATGGGTATTGTTAATTACTAGTTTATATGCTGTATTGAAGTGGATTTAATAATTAATTGTGATTTAATTTATGAATTGTAGTTGCAAATGCAGTTCTATTTTAGTGTTCTTAGCTTGCTCGAGAGAGAGGATTTAGAACTAAGATTATTGATTAATGATTTGTATGTATTGGGTTGATTTGGGTTGAGCTCGAGAGAGTGAATCCTAAACCCAGTCCTACCCATCTTGCTTGAGAGAGAAGATGCATTAAGGTTATGGGTTGTTCTTAATTGCTATGCTTGTTGATGTTCGAGAGAAATCACTTGAAGAGAAATAGTTGTTCGAGAGAAAACTATTTCAATTATAGTCTAGCCTACCCACTAATATTTAGCTAATTTTTAGTAGTTTCAATTACCCATATATCGAATTTGCCTATAATCGATCACATCCCGAGAATTCCCCTCCTTATTGTTATCTTTTTACTATTTGACCGCATTGTAGTTGATAATTTCAAAGCAAAAACCCCAATTTGACATTCGTGTCACACCTTTTATTTGTTTTATGTCTTTTTTGATAATTTCTATTCCTATGGATGATTAGACCACATTCGTACTTCTTGATTGAATTTGAACACGTACCGCTCCCTGTGGGATTCGACCCCAACTCATTTGTTGGGTTTTATACTGCTTAACGATCATTTCCACCTAGACATGGATGAGGTGTACTTGAAACGTTAATCACATACCACTATCAGTCAAGTTGGTTTTAGCCATATCTTCAAAACAACGAAGAAACACTTAGAAAAATTTCAAGAAAAAGTGCAGAAAAATAGTTGCAGACAAACTCGCCGATCCGTTCGGCGAGTCGCCAAGTTACTTTGGCAAGCAAGATCGGGCTTGCTGAAAATATCAGCACAAAAACATTCGAAACTCAAGCAAGGTTGGCGATGAGCAGGGCCTATCGGCGTATCACCGACACCAATCGGCGAGCTGGAAGTAGTCCGCCGAAAGTTAAGTGCATTTTAGGGATTAGGGACGCAGAAAGGGCGATCAATAAGTACTCTCGGCGAGTCGCCGAGTGAACTCGGTGAGTCGCCGAGTGAACTCGGTGAGCACATACATATCGCCGGAAGTTACAGACCACAACTCAACATAATGAAGAAATTAAAGGCGATCTAGAGGGACTTTGGCGAACCGCCGAACAGTTCGGCGAGCTCGACCCAGTTCGCCAAACGGCCCAATGTGCGAGTTTTCTACCCCTATCTTCAAAATCTAACCCGCAGCGCATGAAAACAAAATTAAACACCTACACTATGAAATTAAAGCTAGACCCATACTACCCATGCCCGCGGGTACTCAGACTTCCCTCGATTTGGCCAAAATTGGCCATTTGATGACTTTTTCCCTTAAGAATGACGTCAAACGCTTCATCATTGGGCAAAATACGTCATTTAGCACAATTCGGGGTTACTCAGACTTCACCCCACTAGACCCAACACATATTTACCATACCAAACAATTTTGACTCGATTTTATAAGCAAGAATATGGGAATCGATCAATTTAAGCCAATTTGCACACATTTAAACAAATTACGGGAAATCCAACACTTAAACACAATTAAAGTATATTACCTACCAACAATCAACACCAATAAACCAATGGCATTTGATTTCAACCACACAATTAAGGTACGGGGTTCAGACAACTAACCTGAATGTCGAAAATAATAGTTGTAACGCTAGGCGGCAAAGTTCCACAATCCGAGCAAAGAATTCACGCGATAAGGGAGTAAGAACAAGGAAAATATGAAAGATCTAAAGTGGGAAGTGAGAGTATGGGGGTTAAAAATAGGAAAAGATGAAAGATTTTGAAATTTTAACCCGTTTGGCCTTTAAAACCTTTCAGTTCGTGCTCCCTTCGGCAGAGTAAGTCGTTCCCGCCGAACAACTCAGTGATGCGCCGAGTGGTATTTTCCTCATTGAGTCTTACAGGACTCCCAACAATTTTGGGGGTTCAAACGACGGACAAGGTCGAGCTCACCGACAGAGCTTTTACCTCGCAGAGTTTTACAAAACTCTCCTTCAAGCTAGAGGGTTCCAACGACGGTCCAAGTTTGGGCTCACCGACCTGTTAAGCGTGTCACCGACTGGACTTTGGCTCGCAAAACTACCCATTTCCAACATTCTTCACTTTTTCAACCAGCACAATCAACACCCGTTATTCAAAATCAAAAACTAAAGCATAAAAAACTTGGGTTGCCTCCCAAGAAGCGCCTTATTTAACGTCGTGGCACGATGGAAATACCAATTCAAGCTTCATTTTTGGGGTTAGCCGTTGTGTCACTAGGCAACCCCCCTTTTTGTCTTGGATTCAATTGGGTCGAGATTTGACCCATTTGCGTTTCTAGCTGCTTAATAGAGATTGAGTGAGAAGTCACCATCTGATTGAGCGTTGAGACATCCTCCTTCATCTCTTTAAACACTTTGTCTGACCCTTCAACTTTGTTGAGAATGCGTGAGAGCATATCTTTTGTACGGCCACCTTCTGAGTCCTTGGGCTTTAGACACTCAAGGGGTGGGACGTACATGTCCTTGTCACCCTCTCTCCTTCCTAGTGGCGTTACGATCATGCCAATCTCTGTCACGGTCTCTCTAGCCATCATCTCTATTCCAACCCGGATTTCCACCTGGCCTTGGTTAGGTTGAACGAAATCCTCCTCCTCGATTTGCAAGGAAGTTCACTTCCTCATTGTACAACTCTTCAAATTATGCTTCATCGGGGTTTACTCCACCAACACCCACAGCGTTAACACTCCTCAGACCACTACCCATCACATTTTTCGACAATAAGTCCAGCTGGGTCATCAGTTTTTCCATTTTTTGGTCTCTCAGTTGATCCTTCTCGATCTGCTCTTTTGTAATTCTAAAGGTACGAGAAGACACTTGGTCTTCACGAGTGTGCCATGCCCTATTGATCTTGGTCATGTAATTAAGGAGTTAAGATGCCACTTCATAGGATTGTTACATTATGCCACAAGGAACAAGTTGATCAACAACTCCTTTGTTCACCGAATCGAGACTCCTATAGAAGTGTTGCAGCAACACGTCATTTGAAAGTTCATAAGTTGGGCATTGAAGCACCAGCTTCTTAAATCTCAGCCACTTCTCGTGGATTGGTTCACCTTCCAAGCGTTTGAAACCTTGGATGCCATCCCTTAGCGTCATCATCTTCGATGGGGGAAAGAATCTCACTTGGAACGCTGTGGTAAGCTCATCCCAATAGGTGATGGAATCTCTCGGTAACTCAGCCAACCATTTAGTAGCTTCACCCATCAAAGAGAATGGAAACAACCTTAGACGGATTGATTCTTGTGATATGTTGTTAAATGAGAACGGACCACAAACATCCACAAAGTTCCTAATATGCTAATGGGGATCCTCATGAGCCAGCCCCCCAAATAATACTTTCAATTGTAGGAGCTGAAGCATTATGCTAGTGATGTGGAAAACAACGTTTCCTTCAGCCGGAGGTAGACAAATTGCACCAACACCACCCAATTGAATTGGGTCATTTACATCATTCAGATTTCCAATATCGTCTTGGTGGCCCACTTGGCTACCATTACTTCCGTTTACACTCATCTCTTCTTCTGCTCAACACAAACAACACAAACACAAACCAAAGTAAGACGATTATATAACACAAAAAGATCAGAATTCAACTTCAATAATAGAATTTCTAACAACACCACTCCCTGGCAGTGGCGCCATTTTGATAGTATGAAAAATCATCTCAAGCACACCTCATCCAATTCTAGGTGTAAACGATCGTTAGTCAGTATACAACCCAACGAACAGTTGGGGTCGAACGCACAGGGAGTGGTACGTGTCTAAAATTCAGTTATGAAGTATAAACGTGTTCTAAACGGTTATAGAAATAAAAATTATCAAAAACAAATAAATAAATATAAAAGGGTGACGACAAATGTCAGATGGGGGTTTGGATTTGCAGTGAACTGCTGAAACAACAATGAAAACAGGGGAAAATAATAATATAGAGAGGTGTTCTTGGGATGTGATCGCTTATAAGCTAATTATGCTATATGGGTAATTGATATCTAATAATGAATTGCTGAAACACTATGGGTAGGCTAGACTTTAAGTCTAATAGCTTTCTCTCGAACAACTATTACAATACATGTGATTTCTTTCGAACATCAACAAGCTTAACAAAGTAATCAACCCACAACCTTAATACATCCACTCTCTCGAGGTAGATGGTAAGATTGGATTTAAGATTCACTCTCTCGAGCTGAACCCATGTTGACCTAATACCCACAAATCATTAATCAAAAGTTTGGTTCCAAAACCCCTTTCTCAAGCAAATTAAGAACTAAAAATTAAAATTGCATTTGCAACTACAATTCATAAATTAAAACTCAGCTAATGATTAAACCCATATTAAAACAACAATTTCATTATCAAATAACAATACCCATAATATAATTAGACAAATAAAAACATGATCACACCCTAAGAATTGGGGTTTTAGCTACACATCATAAAAATAGAGAAACGATTACCAAATGCATTAGCCATGATCTGGGTAAGAGTTTCAAGCCTTTACAATGCTTTCCAAAGATGAAATTCAAAGACCCACTTTCAAAATCCTCCAAAATTATACAATTTGAACTCAAAATTTTTTAAAAAAACTCTAAGTCGAGAATGGGAACTATAATATCTGGGTGAGAACTCTAGGACTCTCTCTTTTCGGAACTCCTCAAAATTCCATTGCAAATCCAATTTATAGTTTCCCAAAACTTAGCCTGAAAGTCCACTGGGCGAATTAAGTCATGCCTCGCCGAGTGGATCGGCGATCCTCCGGTTGTCCTCCTCCATCACCATTTTGCATTGGCCTTCAGCATCTCAGGTCCTGTAACTTTGAGCAATCCAATTAATTGTCGCGAAACCGATCGGTGATCCGCCGACTGCCCATTTCTATCGCCAACTTGGTTCTTCCCCAGGGCTAGGCTGCTGAAACTTTAGGCGAGCGAAAGAGCCACTCGACGGTGCGCCGAGTGGTCTTGGCGATCTCCAGACTTGCTTTTTCTTCACTTCTTCAGCTCTTTAGTTCCTTTTTGTCCGGTTATGTCCTTGCCTTGCTCTTTAAACTTTATAGTTGTAAATCAACACTTTAATATCAGTTTAGAGCATAAAATAGGCATTTGAGGACACTTAAACTATCAAAACAAAGCCCAAATGAGTTGAAATCTCAAACTCATCAATATACCTACTGAAACGTGTGGGCAGCACATCACTTTCCGATCTAAATTCAAACCATCACTGCTCATATAAGAAACTTTGTCCCTCACGTATATGATAATTCTATGTCAAGTGTTATATCAATAGAACCAACATATAGAGAATACAGGGTGTTACAGTGATAACACCGTACATTCCAACTCTTTATTAATATTTTTTTAGAGATAATGAATTGTGCTCATTCTGGATCGTAACATGATAAGAGGAGCCTACACTTTCTTCATCTTCCTCGCACTCCTTGGTGAAAACCATAGTGTTAGTCTTTGCCGTTATTTCCTCTTTACTGGAAACCACAAGTTTCACTCCTTGCCCCATTTTATAAGGAATCAAAATTTTGAAATCCTTCTAAATCACAGGTGCAGAAAGCATTGTCACTCTTAGATAACTTCTCTAATTCTTTTATTCTTCTTCTTCAATGGAACTAACCTCTCAAATATAGAAGTTCTTGTAGTTGACTTTCCAAGTCGATCAAAGATGGAAAACATTTTGTTTGAAGCAATGACCTCCTCTTCTATAGTGATATAGTTATTGTTTGCCCTTCTTATGGAGATGCAAACTGGCGGCGGTTGGCTATAGCCTAGTCCTTCACTTGATTGTCTGGTTGTATCTTCCAATGGGAGTTTCCTTAACTTTGATAGAACATTAGGGTTGTATCTAGCCTTCACAAATAACTTGTAAGCATTGAGATCAAAGCCTTATCTTGTGCATTTTGTAGGAAGTGCCACATCTTGCTCTTGATTTTGAGCGATTGACTTTCCTGTTAGGTTCAAAGACGAGTTTATTTCATTTATCCATCTGATAGGAATAATTAATCCTCTTAATGCATTTTCTTGGATGTTAGATGATTGACCTTCTTATTTCGTCACCTTTGGAACGTAGCTAAGTACAAAAGTCACTTCTTCTTTGAAGACATGATCTTTCCTTCATTCACAATGGGACAAGGTTCTTTAGTGTCAACTTTTACCTTTCGGACAACCACATTGATTCTTTTACTTGCAATCTTGCCAGACTTGATTGATTTGACGTCATTAGATTTTTTCCCCTTGACAACATAAATCTTCATATAGAATTTTGCATTTGTGAAGTGTGTCTCCACTTCAGTGAAATGATTATCATCCACAACTATCTTCCTTTCGATTCCGCCTTCAACATACTTCAAATATTGATAGTAAGAAGATGAAACAATTTTAATGTCATGTAACCAAGACCTACCAAGAAATATGTTGTATGAAGTCTTTGCATTGATCACATGCATCCAAGAGCTTGATCACAAAATTTCCATGTGGATTTCTAATTTAATAGATCCCATGGACCTCTGCCCCCTTGATTAAATCGTTGTATCAACAAATGACTTTCAGTAAGTTCTTCGATCTTGATGCCGAGTTCCTTCAATGTTTGGATAAGCATAATGTTGACTCTAGATCCTTCATCTATTACGATTCGCTTTATCTTCTTCTATAGCACGTGACCCACCATATATAAAAGACGATTGTGTAGTGTTTCACCAAATAGAAGATCATTATCAATGAATATGATTTTTGTATCACATGCATGTACTTCTAGGGGAGAAGGTTCAACAAGCTTTTCAGAAGGCGAAGGAGACATCATTGATGAGATTTATCTCGTTGCTTCTTCTTTTCAGTTGGAGAAACCTTTGGAAAGTATTCATTTGTCATTTCTTCTTTGTCAGTAGGAGACACCTTTCGTGCGGTTTCACTCACTATTTATTCTTTTTTAAGCATTGAAACATGTTACCTCGACATTGTCTTGAGTAGACATTGTGCATAACCAACTTGGTAAGAATTCCTTTAGTGTAACACCCCATACCCGAATTAGGAAAAGCTAGAAAATTTTCAGAACCTCCAGGTGTCACCCACGAGGGCAAACCACACCCCATGGTTGGACCCACGCCACGTGGGTGAGCCTTTTGGTGAACACCTTGGAAATTACCGGAGGAAGTGAACCACAAGACCAGGACCCACTCCATGGGGATGGGTCCACGGTCTGTGGGTAGCGAGTTGTGGGTCCAGGTTTTGAAAATCAAGTCCCAGACCACAAACCACTGTTCACCAGGATAGACTGTAGGTCCATCCACGGTCCGTCGGCGTGGTCTCGTGGGTGGGGTTTGTGGGATGGTTAAGTGAGGACATAAGGGTATTTTTTGGATTTAATTAAAACCAAGTGGTGTCGTTTTGACCAAGTGGTGTCGTTTTGCACTACTATTAACCTAGCCACGAGAATGGAATTCAATATTGCCGGACCCTACATTTGATAAGAATGTAGGCAAGAGTATGCGTTAGTACAAAATGTACTAAATATGATAGCTAGCATAACATCATAAGAGCATAACATAAATGTTAGCCAACATAAGACATAAGCCCTGAGCATAAGAGATAATAACATAATCATGAACATAATCTCCAACATAGACATAATATAAGCATTAGTCTGCATAAGACATAATCCATAAACATAGGAGATACAACATATTCATAAGCATAGTAAACCCCTAGATCTTCATAACATAAGAGAACTACTTCTCAAGTAACCTCCAAACATACTTGTGCAATGCATGAATAAGACCCCATAATCTCATCCATACTAAGTACCACTTTTAGGCCGTCATAATCATACTTACCATCTTTTGATCTCATCCTTAGCTTAATCCTTATAGAAAAGGAGCGAAAAAGCTGAAGAAGTTGAAGAAAGGCATTTCTGGTGATCGCCAAGACCACTCGGTGAACCACCGAGTGGCTCTTCAGCTTGCCAATATTTCCAGCGTGCCACCCCTGGGGGATAACCAACTTGGCGATGGACAAGGATGGTCGGTGGACCACCAAATGGATCGGCGACCTCGATAGTGATCACCTAAAGTCATAGAACCCTTAGGTTCAAGAGCTAAGGCAAACTGGCGATGGAAGAAGACCATTGGCACATCGCCGACTTGGTCGGCAATGCTCGACTAACCTCGCCTAATAGTCCTGAAGGTCAAAATTTGGGCAACTATAAATTAAATTTCATAAAAAATCTGATAAGAATCCCAGTCTGAGTACAATTAATTTCTCCATTGTAGAACTGGAAGTGTGAGTTTGAGACTTGGTTTTGAGGAGTTTTCAATTGGGTTTTTGAATTAAGTTGAATTGAAGCATTGTAGAGAGTTGGTAACCATTACCCAGTTCATGGATAACATAATTGGTAATCGTTTTTTCCTTTATATGATGTGTGAATAAAACCCCAATTCTTGGGGTGTGAACATGTAATTTTATGCTTTAATTAGCTTATGGGTATTGTTGTTTACTGATTTTAATGCTTATTTGAAATGGGTTTAATTGATGGATGTGTATTAACCTATGAATTATAGTTGTAAATGCAGTTCTCACTTAGTGTTCTGGGCTTGCTTGATAAAGAGGTTTTAGAACTAAGGTTATCGATTGATGATTGTAGTGATTGGGTTTTTTTGGGTTCAACTCGAGAGAGTGAATCTTAATCTAATTCTACCTATCTAGCTCGAGAGGGTGGTTAAATTGAGGTATTGGGCTGCTTATAGTGTTATGCTTGTCGAGGTTCGAGAGAACTCACTTGAATCGTAATAGTTGTTTGAGAGAAAGCTATTGCATCTATAGTCTAGCCTACCCACTAAGATTCAGTAATTGTTAGTAAATTACAATTACCCATATAGCGAAATTAGTATATAATCGATCGCATCCCTGAGAATTCCTTTCTACTTATTGTCTCCCCTATTTTCATAATTGTTGTAATTGTTAATTGACAAACCTATTCCCCCCATCTGACATTCGTTGTCAACCCCTTTGATTTATCTGAATGTTTTCAATAATTTCTATTCTTACAATTGATTAGACCACGTTTATAACTTCATAACTGAATTCAAACTTGTACCGCTCCCTATAGGTGCGATCCCAACTCTTTGTTGGGTTTTATACTAGATTACGATCGTCTACACCTAGTATTGGATGAGGTGTAGTTGAGCGTTTATAAAAAAATGGTGCTGCTGCTGGGGAGTGGCGTTTATAATTCTATTATTGAAGTTTAGATTGTGATCTTTTTGTGATGTAGTTGAATCGACTTACCTTGTTTTGTGTTTCTTATTGGTATTTTGTGAACAAAGAACGAGATGAGTGTAAACGGAAGTAACGGTAGCCCACTTGGCCACCAAGATGACATCAGAAATCTGAACGATGTCAATGACATTCAAGTTGGTGGTGTTGGTGCTATCCGGTTGCCTCCGGTTGTGGGGAATGCTTTATTCCATGTGGCTAGCACGATGCTGCAACTCTTGCAAACGAAAGGACTATTCAGAGGGCTAGCTCATGAGGATCCCCACGATTATATTAGGAACTTTGTGGATGTGTGTGGTCCATTCTCATTAAAAAACATCTCACAAGAGTCAGTCCGGCGCCGGTTGTTTCCTCTCTCTTTGATGGGAGAAGCAACCAAATGGTTAGTTGATCTACCGGTAGAATCAATTACTTCATGGGATGAACTTACTGAGGCGTTCTACATAAGGTTCTTTCCTACTTTGAGGATGATGTCTTTGAGAGATAATATTCAGGGCTTTAAACGTTTAGAGGGTGAGCCAATCCATGAGAAGTGGTTGACATTTCAGAAGTTGCTACTTCAATATCCGACTCATGGGAATCCAAAAAACATGTTGTTACAACACTTCTATCGGAGGCTAGACTCGGTGAACAAAGGTGTGGCTAATCAACTTATCCATCGGGGTGTTATGCAGCAACCTTTTGAGGTAGCGTCAACTCTCCTTGATGGAATGACTAAGATAAATCGAGCTTGGTTTACTTGGGAGGATCAGGTTTCTCCTTTGACCTTTAAAATGATGAAGGAGCAAATAGAGAAAGACCAAGATCGAGACCAAAACATGGCCAAATTATGACCCAATTGGACCTTTTGTCGAAAAATGTGATGGGTAGTGGGGCTAGAGCTGTGAATGTTGTTGGTTTTACTACAGAAAACCCCGAGGATGCACACTTTGAGGGTCTATATAATGAGGAAGTGAATTTCCTTGCAAATCAATGAGGAGGTTTTCGTCCGAGCTATTCAAGGCTGGGTGGGAATCAAGGTTGAAATAGAGAGCGTGATGATGGATGGAGAGACCGTGACAGAGAATGTCATGACCGTGGGACTAATTGGAAGGAACGGGGTGGTGACAAGGAAATATACTTTCCACCCCATGAACTTCAAAAGACAAAGGAGCAAAGGGATGACCCGGAGAACTTTCGCACGCAAGACATGCTTGCACGCATTCTCAATAAAGTTGAAGGGTCGGACAAGTTGCTTAAAGAAATGAAAGAGGACGTCTGCATACTCAATCAGACGGTCACCTCTCACTCAGTGTGCATTAAACAACTGGAAACGCAAATGGGTCAAATCTCATCTCATTTGAACCCAAGGCCAAAAGGGGGTCTACCAAGTGATACCTTGGCCAACCCAAGAAATGACCCTTGAAAGCATATCCACGTCGTGCCACGACGTTCAATAAGGCGCTTCTTGGGAGGCAACCCAAGTGTTTTTGTTTTTAATATTGTGTTTTAATAACGGATGTTGAATCTGCAGGTTGAAATTTTGAAATTTTGGGAAAATGGCAGCTAGGCGAGCCAAAGGTTCAGTCGGTGACTTGCCGAACAGGTCGACGAGCCCGACTTGGCTCGCCGCTGGAACCAACTAGCTTGCTAGAGGTTCTATGAAACTTGGTGGGCTAAAGTGTCATTCGGCGCATCATCGAGTGGGTCAGCGACGTAAGTCGTAATCACCGACCGGCGCATGAATTGAAGAGTCAAAAATGGCCAAACCGTTTTAAATTCAAAATCCTCCCTCATTTCATACTTTTCGACTTCCAAACTTTCACAACCACATAGTTTATTACTTTCGTACTAGTTTTTGTATTTTTTTTGTGTGTGGGATTTACGACTCGGGGAGGATTCTTGGATTCATTGCTAGCCTAGCTTTATAATTTTTTGGCATATACGGTTTGTTTTATGAACACCTCAATAATTTTTTGTAAAAAAAATTGAATGCTAGATCGTTTTGTAGTTGTCCTCTATGCTTAATGTTTATTTGTTGATTGTGTGGTGTGTTGTTTGCCCATATATAGGTTAAATCGTTGTTAATTGACCTAAATTTGTGCAATCCCGTGTCGAAGCATGTTAAAATTGTTGGGTTCTGTTGAAATTGTTGTGGTTCTAGTGGGGGGTGAAGTCTGAGTAACCCCGAAATGTGCTAATTTTTGCATTTTGCCCAATGATAGAGCGGTTGACGTCATTCGTAAGGGAAAAAGACGTCAATTGGCCAATTTTTGTAAAATCGGGGGAAGTCTAAGTACCCCGTTGGCATGGGTAGTATGGGTCTGAGTTCAACTGCATAGAACGATAGTTTAATTTTGTTTTTGTGGGCTGTGGGTTAGATGTTGAAGGTCGGGGTACAAATCTGGCAAGTTAGACTACTCGCCGAGCTGGGTCGAGCTCGCCGAGTGGTTTGGCGGTTCACCTAAAGTCCCCTGGATCACTTTTTAATACTTTATTTTGTTGGTTTGAGTTCTGTAACTTTTGGTGATATACCTGAGCTCGCCGAAAGTCCCTTCTGATCGCCTTTCTACGCCCCAAATCCCTGGTATTATTCTGTAACATTTGGAAAACAACTTCTAGTTCACCGAATGGTCTCAGCAATCCGCCGATTGGCCCTGTTCATCACCGACATGTGCTTAGTTTTGACTGATTTCGTTCTGGAAATTTCGGTGAGCCCGACTTGGCTCGCCAAAGAGGTCCGGCGACTCGCTGAACGGTTCAGCTAGTTTTTCTGTGCAGATTTTCTTACTGTGATTTTTTTTTCTTGTTTTTTGAATTGTATCTAACGTGTGTTGTTTTGTGTTGCAGAAATGGCTAGACCTAAAGTTCCAGGAAGGAATCAACCACCTCAAAAGCAGGCACGAGGAATAGTTATAAATGAGGAGGCTGCTGCCTTTAGGGCCCCGGCTACCAAACTTCTTCTTAAGGGGGGAAAGGGAAAAGGCAAAGGACATGTGCAACCCATACCCACGGAGGGGAGCTCTGATAGTGAGGGGGTTTACGCCACTCACCTCACTACTTCTTAAAGTGAGGGCCATTCAGGGGACAGTTCCCCAGCCTCCGTATTTGAACCGAAGGATGACCAGCTCCTATAGGCTAGGAGAGCGGAGCTACGCTCCAAGACTATCACTGATCCATCTAGGATACCAGTGCGTCTTACGCCTCCTCCTCCTCCTCCTCCAGCTCTAGCTCAAGCAGTAATGCCGGCTCCACCAATTTAGGGTCCTACTCCCCGGTCACTCAACATACTAAAGCCCGAAGGTTTGAGGACCATTCTATAAGAAAAGTTGTTATTTATCGATGGCGTGGTAGACATGTATCCTGAGATGTGGTACACCCTGAAGTTTCAGAGATTTGAGATTTTTACTAAACCCCGAGGCCCTTACATCCCTTCTTCAGTCTGGGAGTTCTATTCGGCTTATGGGGAGTTGGTGCGGAAAGGGAAAAAGAAGGCCAGCACATTTAAGCCAGTCGACTTTGTGGTTGTTCGAGGGAAGAAGGTCAAGAGAAGATGCTCGGATATTAATGAGGTACTCAGGTGTTCATAGAAATTTATGCATGACTACATTGACCTCATCAAGAAGAAGACCCTAGATGATCTAAAGGGTTGGTTGGCACCCCTAATTTCTGATATGACACCGATGTGGATCGAGGATGGTGCACATATTGAGAAGAAGGACCTGAACGTGGCTTCCAGATACTGGTTTGGGTTTATTAGCAGCACCATCATACCTTTACAGAATGAGTCGATCATCTGACATCCGAAGGCTGCATGTCTAGGTTCTATTATAGATCGACAGAGGTTGAACTTTGGTCTTCTCATTGAGCAAGAGATGGCCATGAGGGCCAAGTAGAGTCAGACCTCCCTTCCATTGCCGGTACTGATCACTCAGATGTGTAGGCGAGCCCATGTTCCTTTGATTGAGAAGATGGATGTGGAGGTGACACCTACTTCCTCTACTGACATCCGGCAGATTGAGGCCGAGTACTTGAGGGATGAGGCTGACAGGAGGAGGGTTGTGCCTGTGTATACGTCCTCGGTAGTTGATGTCGACATGTTGCCAACTGAGGCAATACTGCCCCCTCAGGCCAGTGAGCCGAAAGGTACCTCTGGTCTTTCTACTTCTGCTACTCCTAGTTCTACTGCTGCACCCCCTCCCACTACTTTTATTGTTGCTGCTGCTACCTCCCGACCCCCCTATCACCCAGGCTATGTTGTATAAGATGGGCCATCTGGCTCATTCTACTGATGTGTGTGCCTCTCGGGTAGAGGCCGCTGTGCCTGGGATGATAGAGTGAGCGATTACTGCTGCCTTAGCCCCGATTAGGGCTGAGATGAGAGAGCACCGAGAGTTGATTGATGGCCACAAGATGGCTCTTGATTCCCTTACAGTGAGGGTTGAGGCTTGTGAGTAGGGCTGGGGTGATTGTGCTACTTTGACAGTCTTGAAGGCTGATGTGTTGGGTTAAGGAATGATTTGGACGAGCTGAAGTCCATAGATTTATCGATGATATTAGGCACAGTTGAGATACCCGACATCCCGATCACAGATGTTCCTACCAGTTCAGAGGTTCCTCCGGCTACTATGCTCGGAGATCTTTATATAGAGAGTATTGTTGTTGAGTTTGAGGCTGAGACGGATGAGGAGGAGCTAGGTGTTCGAGACGCAGCCATGTATGATGATCTAGTAGTTTTGGAGGGTGTCATGATTGAGACAGCTATGCAGGCATCACTCAGAGAGACGTCGATGGTGGGCTCTAGTGGAGCCAAGGATGCTGTTACACCGCGCACTGATTCCTAGACTGATGGAGTCACAGAGATGCAAAGTTCATCCAGGCTTAGCCTTGCAGGATGACCCTTTTGACTCCATTTCTATTTTTAGACTATTTTGTTTTCATTATTATTTCTTTGCATTTGAGGATAACTTCTTGATTGTTTGGCGGGGTGAGGTATTTCTATACCTACCTCTTTTGGTTTTTTGTGAATAGTTACAGTTTGGGTTTGTGAATGGTGTGTCAGATCCTTTCTTGTGTTTTTATATATACGTAGTTTTCATCTATTGTGTTTTTCCTTTGTTTTGAATTGCAAACGGTTTTGAACGGACGGTTTTTTAAAAAAAAATTGCCACCTCTTGTGTGTATGAAAGTGGATGTTCTCTTACAATTTTGAGTGTCGGTTGTGGTCAAAACCGATGACTTGAATAGTTCTCTCAATTGAACGATATTAGTGTGCATCTACGAGGAGGCAAATTGAGTTACATAGGTCATATGTGAACTCCTAGCATCTCGTTGTGACTAGCCGGTTGTTGAGTCGATCTCTTGTAATGATCATTGCACGCTAGTTGAAAATTGTAGAGTTTTGTTTGATAATTGTGTCGAATGCCATGTGTGGTGAGGTTGTCTTGAATATTGTGCTTGATGATGTCTAGAACTTACCCTGTTAGTCCAATTGATTGAAGCAAGCTATTGAAATGATCTTGGGAAATATTTGTGAAGAGTGAACCAAAAAAGTGATATTATACCTCTTTGTGGCGATCTGGTGAGAGTGTAAACCTAGCTTGGCACCCTTTGAGCCTATACTTTACTTTGGAAAAAATTTGAAAAACTTTGACCTCTTTTTCCCATCACCTATAACATTTATGAAGTATTGGTTCGTTTCAATAGCTAACTTAGGCCAAAAGCCTAAGTTGGGGGTGTGGTGAAAAAGGAGGAAAGTCCCCCTTTGATGGATTGTATTGAAAAAGATGGAACCCCTCCATATAAATAAAAAAGAGAGAATGAAAAGAAAAAGGTGAAAGTTGAAAAAGACTGAAAAAGAGAAGAGTTGGTGAAATAAAGATGTGAAAGGAGCCAATGAAATGGGGTATCCAATAAGTCAGGCTTAAATTAATAATAGGGTGGATTGTGAACATCATAGAATGTTAAAGAGAAAGAGAAGAAGTGAATTACAGGCCATACTTCATGAAGGAAGAAGCTACTAAACCAAAATGACATACCTTCACACTTAACCCCATTACAAGCCTTGAAAGACCTTTTTGATCTTGAGCGAGCTGAAAATAAGGTTGATTGGAAAATAAAGGCAAGCCTATGGGTTGAGTCATGCATGTGTTCATCTTTGGGAGTGTGAGAGTTGTATTTGATTCTGAACTTTTAAATTGTTGATGAATTATGTGTGAGTATGGAATCATTCTTGGTGTGAGGGCATTTGAATGTTTTGGTTGAGCTTGAACTTGTATTTGAAGAAAGCATTGTGAGCTTGAGTCTATTTGATGATGGTTAGTCACAATTTGAAACTTAGAGTGCACAATTGAACATTGTATGTGTAGTTTGAACCTTTTGTGTGCATTTGTGTTGAGTCTTGAGTAGCACTATTTGTAGACATCCTTGTTGAAGTGATTGATCTTGAGTTTTACTTTAGGACAAGCAAAAGTTTAAGTTAGATGTGTTGACGAGTCTTAGACTTCAAATCATTTAGGGCTTTTTTTTCATAGTTTTATTGTCTTCAGTGCCTAATTTATGCTCTAACTGATGTTAAAGTGTTGATTTGCAGCAATGAAGGTGAAGGAGCAAGGCAAGGACATTACTGGGCAAAAAGGAGCAAAAAAGCTGAAGAAGTTGAAGAAAGGCATTCCTGGTGATCGCCAAGACCACTCGGCGAACCGCCGAGTGGCTCTTCAGCTTGCCAAAAGTTCCAGCGTGCCAGCCCTGGGGAATAACCAACTTGGCGATGGACATGGACGGTCGGTGGACCGCCGAATGGATCGGCGACCTCGATCGTGATCACCTAAAGTCATAGAATCCAGAGGTTCAACAGCTAAGGCAAACCGGCGATGGAAGAGGACCATTGGCGCATCGCCGACTTGGTCGGCGATGCTCGACTAACCTCGCCTAATGGTCCTAAAGGTCAAATTTTGGGCAACTATAAATTAAATTTCAAAAAGAATCTGATAAGAATCCTAGTCTGAGTACAGTTAATTTTTGAGTAATTTCTCCATTGTAGAACTGGAAGTGTGAGTCTGAGACTTGGTTTTGAGGAGTTTTCAATTGGGTTTTTGAATTAAGTTGAATTGAAGCATTGTAGAGATTTGGTAACCATTACCCAGTTCATGGATAACATAATTGGTAATCGTTTTTTCCTTTATATGATGTGTGGATAAAACCCCAATTCTTGGGGTGTGAACATGTGCTTTTATGCTTTAATTAGCTCATGGGTATTGTTGTTTACTGATTTTAATGCTTATTTGAAATGGGTTTAATTGATGGATGT
Organism: Solanum etuberosum; assembly: GCA_029582245.1. Lineage (NCBI taxonomy): Eukaryota > Viridiplantae > Streptophyta > Magnoliopsida > Solanales > Solanaceae > Solanum > Solanum etuberosum. The sequence goes on along the minus strand of JAJONR010000231.1, from coordinate 212,134 downwards.
GTATTAACCTATGAATTATAGTTGTAAATGCAATTCTAACTTAGTGTTCTGGGCTTGCTTGATAAAGAGGTTTTAGAACTAAGGTTATCGATTGATGATTGTAGTGATTGGGTTTTTTTGAGTTCAACTCGAGAGAGTGAATCTTAATCTGATTCTACCTATCTAGCTCGAGAGAGTGGATAAATTAAGGTATTAGGTTGCTTAAGAACTCAAGTGTTGGCTTTAAAAAAAAAGCTTTTCAAAATTTATAACTCAAAATAGCGTTCATGCTGAAATATAGACATTAACAAATCAACTCTATGATCTCAATAACAATATCAAAACTCAATAATTAGGAATATAATTTTTTAAAAGAACGATGAACTTAAGAACTCAAATCAACTTATCTCAAGAATACTCAAATCTAGGGGTAGAATCCTAGATTTCTCTTTTACTGATTTGAAAGAAGATGTAGGGCATGAGGATGAACTAGTCCAACACCATGACAGCCTTACATATCTGGAAGAACAAGGTTCTTGAAGAATCTTGAAGAATTTTGAAGAAGAACTTGATTAGAAGCCTTGAAACCCTAGCTTGAAGGTAAACGATCAAGAAAACCTTTCTTGAAATCTCTATGGTCAAGAATTATGATTTTCATTAGTGATTCATAATTGTATGGAGGAATTTGAGTTGAAAAGAATGGAATTCTTGGAGAAAGACTTACCTAGAAGAAGAATCTTGAAAAAGATTGAAAGAATCTTGATTGGAGTCTTCTACTTTGATTTTTCCTTAGGATTTTGCCCTAGGATTTGGGAGAGAAGAGAAATGATGTATTAAGAGATGAAAATTTGATTGTTTTGAGCCTTTTATTAGTCCAGAAATTCGTTTAGGATTTTCTTGGAAGTAAAGAGATAAAAATGACCCTTTTTAATGTTTTCCCGTGGGCTAATTCGTAACATCACTGTATCAAGTTACTAAAATGGTCATAACTTTATACTCAGAAATTGGATTGACGCGACATTGGTTGCGTTGGAAAGTAGATTTAAATACCTTTAATTTGATAGGTTATGAGCCATGTAACTTTTTATATTCTAAGAGATATGGTCGTTTGAAGTTGACCCAAGTAGAATCTTACAACAAACCTTAATCGATAAGGAAACTTCAAGAACACTTATTCTAGCCTACCCACTAAGATTCAGTAATTGTTAGTAAATTAAAATTACCCATATAGCGAAATTAGCATATTATCGATCACATCCCTGAGAATTCCTCTCTACTAGTTGTCTCTCCTGTTTTCGTAATTGTTGTAATTGTTAATTGACAAACCTATTCCCCCCATCTGACATTCTTTGTCAACCACTTTGATTTATCTAAATCTTTTCGATAATTTCTGTTTCTATAATTGATTAGACGACGTTTATAACTTCATAATTGGATTCGAACTTGTACCGCTCCCTGTGGGTTCGACCCCAACTCTTTGTTGGGTTTTATACTAAATTACGATCGTCTACACCTAGTATTGGATGAGGTGTAGTTGAGCATTTATCACCTACGAGCCTTCGTTCAATTGACGAGCTGTAGGTGGCTGGCATTGGTGGGTCCTCAAAGAAAATGGACTAATAGTGAAACAACAAAGCCACTAATAGACTATAGGTCCTTTGACGAGCTGTAGTTGATGTGTCGTGGGTGACTTCAAAGAAGAAGAGTTCCAGTCCATGAACGACGATTGAACAGGACGGGCTGTGCTTAGATCTACGAGTCGTAGGTCATGAATGTCGATGACACCCACATGAATCTTGACCAACTGGTGAACGACGATGGCACCTACGAGTCGTTGTTCATGTGACGAGTCGTGGATGACAATACCAGAAGCGAATTTCCTTAGGCTTCCTATTCCTACTTGGTATAAATAGTAGGTGTATTTTTCATTTTTTGATTGTTAGACTTTTTGTGAAATTTTTCTTTTAGGTTTAGGAATAATTTTGCGAACACTTTCGACATTTAATTCTTAAAGTTTGGTTTATGCAAATTGTGTTTGTTCTTCAATTCAAGATTTCGGATTTCATCTATTCTAATTGTATGTTCAACATTTATATTGCCAACCCTAATATGAATTGTGATAATTCAAGCATGAATAACTAAATCCAAAACTAGGGTTTTTGGAACGATGAGTAATTGAAAGCGTAAAACTAATAATTAAGTAATTCTAAACTAGTATTTATGCATGTATTGTTAATGTCTTCGTTTTGAATGCTTTTTAACGGTGCGCAACATTAGAACTCGCCTTATTCCTACTTGCCCTACCAAGGAAGTAATGAAGGATAAAGGGATTGAACAACAAAGATTTAGCATGATAATCCGCTATCTAATAGCCTGACCCACCTAGCGTGAGGGCTAATCTGGGGTCAAGCATAAGGGTTAGTAAGATACACACCCGTAGACCGACTATATTGCAAGGTGAAATTCCCTACTTGGCCGATCAATCACTTTGGAGATACCTAACTTACCGACTATGTATGTTAGCATTAGGAAAGAGTTACTGTTATTAGGATTACTACGTTAAGAACTTTTGGGGAACATGTATGCCCTAGTTTAATCTCATATTGATATTACAAACTCTAAATTTTGCTTACTTGTTTCTTGTTACTACAACTCAATCAACAATTACTTTGTTCACAAATTTTTCCCATCTTACGAAAATAATCTGACTAAACCTATAATTAACCATATATTATCCTAATTCTAGATTATATTCCTCGTGGGATCGACTCTAACCTTAAGTTAGGTTCTTTATTTTACAACAACCGCTTATATTTGTTTAGGGAAGTGTAATATGGGTGTATTAGGTACCCCAAGGGAAATTATAAGTCATAAAGGATCACAGTTTTGCAACCGTTAATTTGCAATCCTTTTTATCAAAATATGGGGTTAAGCACAAAGTTGCAATGCCATACCATCCACAATCTAGTTGGCAGGTTGAGGTCTCTAATCAAGAAATAATGAGAATTTTGGCAAAAACTGTAAATGTCCATCGTACTAATTCATCGAGTAAGCTCGATGATGCACTCTGAGCCTACTGCATAACTGTTAAATCTTCTATTTGTATGTCCCTGACAAGTTAGTGTTTGGGAAAGCTTGTCACCTCCCGGTTGAATTACAACACAAAGCTTTATGGGCATTGAGTAGGATAAATTTGAGTTGGGATATAGCTTTCAAGGAGCATGTACGTCAACTTCATGAGTTGGATGAGTTTTGTTTGCAAGCTTATGAGAGCTCCACCCTATATAAGGAAAAGGTTAAAAGGTGGCATGATGCTAAGATACTACCTCATAAATTTTTATTAGGGGAGTTAGTCCTACTTTTCAACTAAAGATTGAAACTCTTCCCGGGAAAGCTCAAGTCTAAGTGGAATGGGCCGCATACTATCACGAGAGTGTATGGTAATGGAGTGATTGAATTTATATATGCAATGAGAGTGAGATTCAAAGTCAATAGTCAAAGTTTGAAGGTGTACTTTGGCGAAGGTCATGATGTGAGGGTTGTAGATGTGGTGTATTTGGATTATGTTTGAATATATATCCACATTGTTCCGCAACATTAAATTAGGCGCATCTTGGGAGGAAACCCAAGTGTTAGTTGTTTTCAAATAACCCGGGTGTTAAAATATGTAGGCATCCTGTGCAAATGGGCAATGGGAAAGGAAACTTGGCGATACACCGAGTATAGTAATCGAAGCTCGAACAAGTTCTCCCAATGGGGCGCTCAACTTTAGGTGCTTACTGTCTCTTTTAGTGAAGAGCATTACCAACTTAGCGATTAATCGATGCATTTGGGCCACGCACTGCAATTTGGCTATTCAGCCGCTTGAAGTGGGAGGCACACTGGTAATTTTAGCAACTATATTGAAAATACGACGATAAGCCCATTTCTATTGGGGGATCACACTATAGTTCGCCAAGTGAAGGCCTAATGTTCCCAAGTTATACACCCCATCGATGAGCTGATCTTACTTGGTGATCTTTTGAGTAAGTCGGCGAATGTCAATCATATTCATTCTGCAGGAAGTTCTTCCATCTTCACTTTCTCATGTTATTTTCATTGCATTAAGGACACTTCAAATTTCTTTTGGTGGGGGTGAGTGCATTTAAGCCAACATTTCCCATTTTTGTTTATATTTTGCTACTTTTATTTTTGGATGAATGCATCTCTTTTATATATTTCGTTCTCTCCTGATGTTGCAACTCCCCATGAGTTTTAAAAATTGTGAAATGCGTGAATTTTTCATTAATAATGATTTTATTATCGATTTTGTTCAATATTGATGTCTCAAATAGTATTCTTGATAAGCATGATGTAGTGTTGGTGTTGCAAGAATGAGATCGATGTAATTACACTTCTGAGCGATCTCTTTCAGTCTTTTATTGACAAGCTGCGTTTTGGTGTGAGTCGTGCAATGAACATCACATGTGCACTTTTGATATTTTTAGAATATGCTAAATGAGTGTATTTCGAAGTTCCATGTATGGTGAGGTCTTACTTGAAAGCATGTGTGTGGAGTCCTAGAATTAACCTTGTTAGTCCAATAGTTTAAATAATGGTGAATGTGAGGCGTGATCTTGTGCAACAAATCAAAAGGAACCCAGATGTCCATAATCTTTAGTGAGTACCTTCTAAAGGTGTGCATCCATTTTGGCACCATTTGAGCCTAACCCATTTGTCAGAAAAACCAAAACAAATCTTGTTGAACGAAATTGTCCCTACCTACCACCTAAAATCCTTTTTGAAGCATTGTTATGTTTGAATAACCAACTTTGGTAAAAAGCCTAAGTTGGGGTGTGGAAAGTGATAACGCTCAAATCACCCTCCAAATCCAATTAAAAGTTTGAGCGATCATAATCAGTAAAAACTCAACGAAGAGTGGGGGTCGAACCCTACAGGGAATGATTGTATATCGTAGAGAATTCCTTATCAAGAAATTTGGACTTTAAATTAGCTCTTTTGTATTAGAAAGAACAATTGGGTGGATGGTACCACCAAATTAATATAAAGATTTGATTATAATTTTTCACACTTAAACTAAAATTTCAAAGAAATCAAGAGTTAACAAGTTATATAGGGGTGCGGGGATTGAAAATCGATGTCACATAGGGGTGATTATGATTCTCTATAGTGATGAACATTCATAAATAGGCTAAGTCATCTTCATTGACACTAATCATCTTTCGATCTCAAAGAATCTATGCCTAGAATCTCCTTTTGGTGTCATCTTAATGTCAATCCTAAATAACCCAATACCTTACTCTATTCTCTTTTTATAGAATAGGGAAAATAAATCTGACCTATAAGCTCTCTTTCAAGCAAGCTACAAACATCAAACATAAATTGCTAGTATTGAACTAATTATCCACTCATATTAATCAGTTTCGAGTATCAACCGGAGATGGGAAGTAGGAATTAAGTTTGAAACCTTAGCCCATAGGCTAACCTTATGGTGATTAGACAAAATTCATGCATGAACAACAACAAAACAGAACATAACACATTATGCACTACATTAAATCCACTTTGCGACTGACTCGGCGACATTAGTCGGGCACACCGAATCTGTTCGGCGGATAGCCCTTTGCTCCTCAACTCGCCTTATGATGCTCTAGGATTTAGGTGTTTGAACCTGAGTTGGCTAACTCAATTGAGTCAGCCTTTCACATTGGACGAATTGCCGAATACCACCATGCTTCACCTTTTGAGCACTCAATCTTTGCACTACACACAATCGCTTTAGGCGATGTGCATCAGGACTGTCATTCTCATTTGGCGCATCGCCTTCTCTACTAGAGTTCTCCGACCTTCTTTGATAGACACAAGTGTAATGAACTTTCAACTTGAGCGAGTTGGTGCTCAGTTGGGGATCTACCATTCATGTTAGGCGATCAACAATGTTCACTTTGCACTTCTTTTTATTTTTTTTGCCATTCTTTCAAACAGAAGTCCTTTCTTTGTCCAATTGCCTTTATAGATGCAAATCATCAATATTCTATTAGAATATGACATAGTTAGGCATTGAGAACACTAACTATTGATCTAAATGGACCTTAAATGAGTGCAAATTTGCAACTCATAAAAAGGGAATGAGGAATGAAGGCCAAGTAAAGGGCAAAGAAAGAGGAAATGAAAATAAACTTTGAAGTTTTGTACGAAAAGAAGAAACCCCTCCTAATAAAAAAGAGTCATTGTGATGAATTTGCTTTTGAAAAATGAAAATGAAAAAGAGAAGTGATTGAAATAAAAGGCAAACCTAATAAATTAAGTGAAAAAATAAAGTCTGAGTTCTCAAATGAAAAAAAAAAGAATGAAAAGAACACGAGAAAAGGTGAAGATGATTGGAACAATGCTTTGAAAAGTTAAAGTCACCAAGATAAATTGACCATACCTTAACCCTCAGCCCCATTACAAGACTAAAATGCCCTACAGATCTTGCATAAACTAGGTTGTATGATAATTGGAAAATATAGGCAAACATATGGGACAAAGCTTGCATGTGTTTCACTTTGGAGAGAGTGAGAGTTGCATTGATTCCTTATATCCTTGTTGATTTTCTTTGTGAGAGCATGAAATCGTTCTTGATGTGAGTCCACTTGAATGCATTTATTGAAATATGTTCTTGCATAAGACATAAGCTAATATAAGTATGAGCTTGTGTTGAAACCGCCTAGACATCATGTGAAGCTTTCTGATCATGATTGAGTGTAGCATGCTGTTGAGAGTAGTGTTGCTATGGCACTTGCATGTTAGCTCTCATTAAGTCCTGTTGTAGACACAATTATTGAACTAATTGTGTTCATGATTTACTTGAGGACAAACTAAAGTTTATGTTGGAGGTGTTGATGAGTGATAGATTAAGACTCATTTGAGGTCTATTTAGCTCAATAATTAGTGTCCTCAATGACTATTTTTGTCATATTCTGATGAAATGTTGATGATTTTCACCGATGAAGGCAATGGACAAGTCAAGGATTTATGTTTGAAAGAATGGTCAAAAATATAAAAAGAAGTACGACTTATACAGTGTGGGATCACCAAACATGAAGGGTGGATCACAAAATAAACCCGAGACTACCAAAGTTGACAGTGCACTAGGTCAAGTCTCAGGGTCAATTGCCGAAGTGAGAAAAAAATGGACATACGCCAAAAGACAAAAGGCAAAGTAAGTGGATGTCGCCAAATTTTACAGTGATGGCTAATGAGTCGGGGATTTCGACTCATTTTGGGCTTATTATTCAAAGATTTAGTGTCCTCAATGGCTATTTTATGCTTTTTACTAATGTTAAAATGTTGATATGCAGCAATGAAGGCTAAAGACCAAGGAAAGGGCATTATGTGCCAAAAAGGAGTGAAAAAGCTGAAAAATTTGAAGGAAAGAAAAACTGGCACTCGCCAAAGCCAATCGGTGACTCGCCGAGTGGACCTTCAGCTCGCCTAAAGTTCCAGCAAGCTGGCCCATGGACAAAACCAACTTTGCGAGCGGATAAGTGATTCGGGATACGCCAAAGAGATCGGCGATGACGACCTGGCTCACCGAAAGTGACAGAAAGATTTGTTGACAAAGCCACACCAAAAGGTGAGAAGAAGAGCACTTGGTGCATCACCGACCAGTTCAGCAAACTCCACTTACTTTGTCGAGTTGACTCTGTGCTGAAATTTTGGAAATATATAAATGTAATTTTCAAAAGAAGAGAAGGGGTTTCCACATTGTTCACTTCTGGGTTTTTGAGTTTTTACATTCTAGAACATTGTTGTTATATTTTTTAGTAGAGATATAGGGATTGTGAGACTTTCAGCCAAAATTCCAGCATTTGGAGACTTGCGGATCGTTGTCAAATCTGATGGAAAACTTCGTTGGTAATGATTTCTTGTTCTTTAATGTGTTTGGCTAAAACCCCCATTCTTGGGGGTGTAATTATGTAGTTGAATGTGTTAATTAGCTAATGGGTGTGGTTAGTTACTAATTATATTGTGGTTTTGAAGTGGGTTCAATTTATTATTCATCTTTTAATTGAGGAATTGTAGTTGCAAATGCAATTCTAGCTTAGCACTCAATAATTGCTTGAGAAAGAAGTGTTAGAGTAGTCGAATTATTAGTTGATGATTGTATTGACTGTAATGTTATGAATCTAACTAGAGAAAGTGGGTTTGATTGCAATCCTGCAAATCTAGATTGAAAAAGTGGATTGATTAAGGTAATTGGTTGTTCGATTGTGTTTTGTCTGTTGAGGTTCGAAAGAACACACTTGAATTGAAATAGTTGATTGAAAAATGACTATTGCACTCAAAACCTAGCCTATCCACCAAGATTCAACATCTTTGAGTAACTAGTAATCACCCATTACGTGAATTTAGCATTCAACTTATCACACTCCCAAGAAACCTTCTCTACTTGTTTACTTCCGGTTTTAGTAGTCATATATTGGTTACCTGAATCCCCCCATTTGATATTAATTGTCAAAAAATTGTGATTTACTTTAATGTTGCGAAACTTCTACCTCTACAAACCATTAGGACACAATTTTACGTCTTAATCGAATGCTTTACTGTATCAATCCCTGTGGGATCGACCCCAACTCTTAGTTGGGTTTATACTTGTTAGCGACCGCCTACACTTAGAATTGGATGAAGTGTAGTTGAGAATTATCAAAAATGGCACCGCTGCCGGGGAGTGGTGTTTAGAATTCTTTTATTAAAGTTGTCGTGAACTGATTTTGTTGTTGTTGAATTATCTTATTTGTGTTCTTTGTTGGTTGCTCTTAAACATGTGAAAAGATGAGTTTAAATGAGAGTAACACCAGCCAATATGGGAACAACGATGACATCAGAAATTTGCATGATGTCAATGAGGATCAGTTAGGTAGTGTGGGTGCTACCCGATTGCCTCCGACTGTGGGCTATGCGGTATTTCATGTGACTAGCACAATGTTGCAATTGTTGCGAACGAAGGGTCTCTTTGGAGGACTTGCTCATGAGGACCCTCATGACCACATCCAAAATTTTGTGGATGTTTGTGCTAGTTTCTTTCAAGAACATCACTCAAGAGTCAGTCCGACTTAATTTGTTTCCTTTTTCTCTAATAGGGAAGCAACGAAGTGGTTGACCGAATTACCAAGAGAATCAATCACTTCTTGGGAGGAGCTCACTGATGCGTTTTATGAAAGGTTTTTCCATCCTTCAAAGTTGGTCAAGTTGAGGGATAGTATTCAGAACTTAAAGCGAGTAGATGGAAAACCAATCCATGAGACATGGTGGAGGTTCTAAAATTTGGTGCTCCAATGTCAAACTCACGGGCTACCAGACAATGTGTTATTGGAATATTTTTACCAGAGCCTTGACACGGTCAATAAAGGTGTTGCAGACCAGCTCATTCGCAGAGGAATCATGCAATAATCATTTTGCATAGCATCCACCCTTCTTGATGAGATGACAAAAATCAATCGTGCTTGGTACACTAGAGAAGATCAGGTGTCTCCTTTAAACTTTGGGATGACAAAGGAACAATTGAAAAAGAACCAAGAAAAAGATGAAAACAGGGCCAAAATGCTGACCCAAATGGACCTATTGACGAAACATATCATGGGAAGTGGTTGCAAGGCTGTGAATGTGGTCAGAATTAATAGTGGAGTAAATCCAGATGAAGCACACTTTGAGGCCATGTACAATGAAGAAATGCATTTCTTGACAAACCAGTCAGGGGGTTCTCGTCCGAACTATTGAAGGCCGGGCGGGAATCAAGGTTGGAACAGGGATCACAACGATGGTTGGAGAGACCGAGGTAGGGCATGGCGTGAACGTGGTACAAATTAGATGGAGAGGGATGGCGATAAAAAATGTTATGTGCCTCCCCATAAGCATCACAAGACAAAAAAGCCAAGGTCCGATACCGAAAATTTCCGCACCGAAGATATGCTTACTCGTATTCTCAAAAAAGTGGAAGGATAGAAAAAGGTGCTAAGGGAAATGAAAGATGACATCTCTTCTCTGAACCAAACAGTTACTTCACACCTGGTGTCTATTAGGCACTTAGAAGCACAAAAGGGTCAGATCTCGACTCATTTAAATCAAAAGGCAAAAGGGGGTCTACAAAGTGACACCATGGTTAACCCAAAGAATGAAGCTTGAAAGCATGTCTTCGTTGTGCCACTATTTTAAATAAGGTAATTCTTAGGAGGAAACTCAAGTTTTAGTTTATTCTATTTGAATAAAAGTTGTTGAATGTTCAGGTTTAAAATTCAATGTTTGGGAGAAATAGGTGAATGGGTGAGCTTAAAACCCACTCGACGAATCACCGAGTGGTTTGGCGAGCTCGATATGCGTTGCCTTTTTTACCAACCAAATGTTTGGAGTTCATGTAACTTCAGTAAACTAAATGTCATTCGACGCTTCACCGAATTGATTGTCGACATAAGTACCCATCGCCGACTGAGGCGTGAACTGAAGGGTCAAAAGGCATCCAACCATTTTAAATTCAAAACCTCTTCATATTTTGAACTTTTCAACTACTGTATTCTACAAACTTCATACTAGATTGTAGTTTATACCGAAATTGTTTGTGGGTGTTGTTGTTTGACTGGAATTCAGTGCATTACCCGTGTTTGCTTTTGCTTGCATCATTTCATTGTCTACTTTTGAGGTTGGTGTCCTGAATTAGCCTTAATTTCTTGCATTTTCCAAGCATGCTTGTGTAGTTGTTGGATCTATTGTGTTCCCCCGTGTGATTAATTGATTAAATTTTCTTATGTAATCGAGCATGTTTGATTTTGCGTTTGGCCTAATTAAATTTAAGTTTCAGATTTTAAATTATTTGAATGGCGGTTGTACATGCTGGGTTTGGTGTGGGTGAAGTCTGAGTAACCTGAATTACACTAAACAAGTTTAATTTACCCAATGATGGATCGAATGACGTTGTTCTTAAGGGCAAAGGCCTTTTTTGGTCGAATCTAGATAATTTAAGGGAAATATGAGTACCCCAGGGTAAGTCGTAGTATGGGCTAACCTTGAATTGCATTGATTGGGGCTTGAATTTGGTTATCGTAGGTTGTGTGTTGAGAATTGAGAGTTGAGAGGTGAAAATCTGGCACGATGGGCCATTTGGTGAGATTAATCGAGCTCGCTCAATGACTAGGCGGTCCACCGACTGACACCCCTCATCGCCTACTTTGTCTTGAATTATTGCTGATCTGTTCTGTAACTTTAAGCGATACATATGTGCTCTCTGAAGTAACTCGGTGACTCGCCGAATGACTTTGATCTCTCCCTTTTAAAGCCCAGTTTTTGGAGTTTACTCTGTAAATTTCGGCGAGTCACCTTTGTATCGCTGATAAAGTTCGGTGACTCACGGAATACACTTTTGCATCGTTGTTTTATGCCGAGTTTCTAAAATTTTGTTCGGTAATATTTGGCAAGCTATTTCAGGCTTGCCAAATAACTTCGGCGACTCACCGAGTTTATCGGCGAATTTTCCTGCAATTTTGAATATGATATTTTATTAACCCTTTTAAACAAAATTCGTGTTGTTTATTTGTTTTGACAGATATGGCCAGACAGAAAGTTCCAGTTAAGGGTCCCCAACAACGCGAAAGGGTAGAAGGACTAGAAATTGTGGCGGAGGTTGCACCTCAAAGATATACGAGACCTCGACACGCTCAGACAAGTGGTCGGGTAAGGGTAAACAACCTGTGAAGCCTAGTCCTGGCAGCTCCAGCTCCGACAACATGGATGTCCACTCCACGCACCTCACTACATCCGAGTCTGAAAGTGAGAAAGATAAGGGATCTAGGACTCCAAACTATGAGTACAAACACGTCGATGATCAAACCCTTAAGTGTAGAAGTGCTGAAATGCGCTCCAAAGAGCTGCATGATCTAGCTAGAATCCCGGCACTCCTGACACCTCCACCACCCCCTGAACAGGCAGCAGATCAGACACCACAAGTCCCCCTAGCCCAGGCACCTCCGCCACACTCAACGAACATGCTGAAGGTTGCCGGTATGAGAACAATTCTAGAGGAGAAACGATTGTACAGCGATGGGGTAGTGGAAAGGTATCCAACAGTGTGGGACACACTCCGGTTCTACAAATTTGAGCAATTCACAAAGCCCCAGAACCCGTATCTGCCGACATGGGTCCTAGAATTCTACAAGAGCTATGCTAGGTTGCTCCTGAAAGGGAAGAAGAAGGCTGGAGCAGGTGTACCTTTAGAGGTTGTTGAGGTGCGGGGAAGAAGGTCAAATTCAGCGAGACCAGAATAAATGAGCTACTTACTTGTACGGTCCGGGTGACATATACATTGACCACGATGCTTAAGACCAAGTTGTTAGACGACTTAATGGGGTGGTTTGCCCCATTGTTGTCTGATATATCTCCTCCATGGATAGTGGTAGGGGTCCCAATTTAGAAGAGGGACATTCACTTTGCTGCTCGGTACTGGTTCGGGTCCATCAGCAGCACCCTGATGCCGTCACAGAATGAGTCCATCCTCCGGCACCCAAAGGCTGCACTTTTGGGTCTGCATTATTGATCAGAAGAGGCTTAACTTGGGATCGATTATAGAACAAAAGATGGCCATGAGGGCCAAGAAGAGTCAGACCTCATTGATTGTCCCTTTCTTATTAGTGATTTGTGTCATCAGGTTGCAGTACAGTTCGTGGACAAGACTGATGTTGATGTTACTCCTACATCTTCTACTGATATTCGGAGGATCGACGCATAGTATATGAAGGATGCGTCCAAGACGAGTAGGGCAGCACTGGTGGATACATCCCCAACTATCGATGTAGAGACTATGGAGAAAGATACTACTCCTCCTACTCTGGCCAATAAGCTGACAGGTACGCCTAGCTCATCCGCCCCTGCTACTTTTGCTGCTGCTGCTACCTCCCACACCTATTGACTTAGGCCATGATATATAAAATAGGCCACCTCGCCCATTCGGCCGATGTGCGAGCATTGAGGGTTAAGGTAGTTATCCTAGGTATGATAGAGAGAGCTATTGCTGCGGCTTTAGATCCTATTCAGGAGGAAGTGAGGGGACAACGTGAGCTGATTACGACTCATAGCCTAGCATTGGATGCCCTCACAGTACGGGTTGAGGCATGTGAGCAGGGTGGTCAATAGTCGGAGGATGTGACAGCCTTAAAGGCTGATATTGCTGGGTTGATGCGTGATGTGAACGAGCTAAGTCCACTGACATTTCGATGTAATGGGGCACTATTGACATTCCTTAGGGACCCCCTCCTAGTTCTGAGATGCCAGCTACTTCTGAGATCCTTCCGGCTACTCTGACCGGAGATACTACTGTGGGAGATGATGGTGATGAGTCGGATACACCAGAGACTGATGAGGAGGCCCTAGTATCTTATGAAGAGGTGTTGTATGAGGACTTGTAGGACCTTGAGGGTGATCTGGTCCAGGTAGCTATGGATGCCTCACTTCAAGACACATCGATGATTGGTCCTAGTGGAGCACAACCCACTATTGGAGGAGAGTAGGGTACTGATGCCCAGATTGAGAGATCCACCGATACACAACATTTGCCTCAAGCTTAGCCTGACAGGGGAATCTTTAATCTCTTCCTGTTTTTATTTACTTTTAAGACATGTAATTTTTCTTTCACATTGAGGACACTGTTTCGTATTTTTTGTGGGGTGCCGGTATCTTGATACCTATCTTCATGGTTGTATTTATTTTATTTTGTTTTATTTCGTTGACTATCGAATGTTTAGTTATTTTTAGTGATTCTATAAATGTTTGTAGATACGAATTATCTCCTTGTGTTGTTTGAATGGGAATTTTGATTGTTGAGTGTTGTGATGTTCTCTTGCACATTTGAGTATCGGTTGCGATCAATATCGATGACTTAAATAGTACTCTTCATTGAACAATATGTTTGTGAAACTCTAATGAAGCAAATTTGAGTTGCATAAGTCATGTGTGAACTCTTAGCATCTCATTGGGACTAGTTGATTATCGAAGTGAGTCTTGTCATGATCGTTGTATGCGAGTTGAACTCATAGAGTCATGATCGATAATTGTGTTGAATGCCTTATGTGGTGAGGTTTTCTTGAAATATATGCTTGATGATGCATAAAACTTGCCCTGTTGGTCCAATTGACTAACATTGGTGAATGAAAGAAATGATCTTAGGCACAATTTTTTTAGAGTGAACAAAATTTCTATTATACCTCTTTGTGACAACATTGTGAGAGTGTGAACCTAGCTTGGCACCATTTGAGCATGTCCTTTCCTCTGGATGAAACATGAACACTTTTGGCCCTTTCCTGCCCACCTCTGTTTGAATAGCCAAAAATTGGGGTTGTTGTGAAAAATGAGAAAAGAAATTGAGCAAGAAGTTTGTAAAATTTAACTTTGACAAATTTTGTTGAAAAAGATGGAACCCGTCCATATAAAAAAAGGGAAAGAAAGAAAAGCAAAAGAAAAAGATTGAAAAAGAAATTTGGAATTTGTGCATTGGTGGAAAGAAAAGGGGTATCCAATGAGCCATACAAGAATTTTTGTTCTTGAATATACATAGGGTGGGTTGTGAAGATAAAAAGTGTGAAAGAAAAGGAGAAGAAGTGAAATTCAAGACATTTATCATGAAGATAGAAGTCACTAAGACAAAATGATCATACTTTTACGCTCAACCCTATTACAAGCCTTGAAAGACCTTGGTGATCTTGCATAAGTTGAATGATGTGTTAATCGGAAAATACGGGTAAGCCTCTGGGTAAAATTATGCATGTGTTTATCATTGAGAGTGTGAGAGTTGATTTTGACTCCTTAAGTATAATCATTGATGAGCTTTGTGAGGGCATGAAATCATTCTTGATGTGAGGGCATTCGAATACTCTTGTTGAATTTGAAATTTTATTTGAAGTGAGCATTGTGAGCTTGACCTCTATTTGATGATGGTTAGTCATAGTATGAAACTTTTAGTGCACAATTGAACATTGCATGTGTAGATTGAAGATCGTGTACAATCATGTTGAGTCTCTAGTATCACTATTTGTAGACATCCCTGTTGACCTGATTAATCTTGTGTTTTACTTGAGGACAAGCAAAAATTTAAGTTGGGGGTGTTGATGAGTCGGGTATTTCGACTCATTTTGGGCTTATTATTCAAGGATTTAGTGTCCTCAATACTTGTTTTATGCTGATAACTGATGTTAAAATGTTAATAGGCTGCAATGAAGGCTAAAGAGCAAGGCAAGGACATTACGAGCCCAAAAAACGGAGCGAAAAAGCTGAAAAAGTTGAAGGAAAGAAGAAGTGGTACTTGCCAAAGCCACTCGGCGACTCACCGAGTGGACCTTCAGCTCGCCTAAAGTTCCAATTTGGCCAGCGGACAAGTGATTGGGTGACACGCCGAAGAGATCGGCGATGCCGGCCTGGCTCACCGAAATTTACATAAAGATTTGATCAAAAAGCCACACCAAAAGGGGAGAAGAGGAGCAGTCGGCGCATTGTCGACCAGTTCGGTGAACTCGACTTACTTCGGCGAGTTGACTCCATGCTCAAATTTTGAGAACGTATAAGTGCAATTTTAAAATGAAGAGAAAGAGTATCCACATTGTTTACTTCTGGATTTTTGAGTTTTTACATTCTAGAACATTGTTTTTACATTTTGAGTAGAGATTTAGGGATTGTGAGATTTTTAACATAAATTCCAGAATTTGGAGACTTCCAGATTGTTGTCAAATCTGATGGAAAACTTCTTTGGTAACGATTCTTGTTCTTTACTAGGTCTGGCTAAAACTCCCATTCTTGGGGGTGTGATTATGTAGTTGAATACGTTAATTAGCTATTGGGTATTGTTAGTTACTCATTTTATTATTGTTTTGAAGTGGGTTCAATTAATTGTTCATGTTTTAAATGAAGAATTGTAGTTACAAATGTAATTCTAGCTTAGCACTCGATACTTGCTTGAGAAAGAAGTGTTAGAGTCAAATTATTAGTTGATGATTTTATTGATTGCAATGTTACAAATCTAACTTGAGAAAGTGGGTTTGATTGCAATCTTGCAAATCTAGCTTGAAAAAATGGATTGATGAAGGTAATTGGTTGTTCGATTGTGTTTTGCCTGTTGAGGTTCGAAAGAACTCATTTGAATGGCAATATGTTATTGAGAAATGGTTATTGCACTCAAACCCTAGCTTACCCACCAAGATTCACTATCTTTGAGTAACTAGTAATCACCCATTACGCGAAATTAGCATTCAACTTATCACACTCCCAAGAAACCTCCTCTACTTGTTACTTCCGGTTTTAGTGGTCATAAATTGGTTACCTGAATCCCCCCATTTGATATTAATTGTCAATTTTTTTTTATTTAATTTAATGTTGCAAAACTTCTACCTCTACAAATGATTAGGACACAGTTTTACTTCCTAATCGAATTCTTTACTGTATCACTCCCTGTGGGATCGACCCCAACTCTTAGTTCGGTTTATACTTGTTAGCGACCGCCTACTCTAAGAATTGGATGAAGTGTAGTTGAGAGTTCTCAATGGCCGATTAAATAAAGGTCCAAAGGGCGAACTAAGGTGGTAATCAGCAATTCGCTGATTTGATATAAGAAAACTTGAATGGGATCATCGAATAAGGTTCAAACACCTTAAACCTGAAGATAAAAAAAGGCAAACTAAAGGGACATTAGCAATTTGCTGAATGTGGTTAGCAAACCTAGCTAACGTCGCCGAGTGAGACACGAAGGAAAAATTTCAGAAAACTATAAATAGCCCAAAGGAGAGAAAAATAAGGTTCCAAAATTAGAGAGAAAAATATGAACATTTTAGAGTGAGAATATACTTTCTATTTAGTAAAAAACATCCTTACCCTTAGGGGTTTTAAATTTTACTACTTAAATTTGTTAAATCGAGAAATAATTCAAAGTGGGTTTGGTTGTAATTACTTGATTTCATGTTACCCATGGCTGCTCTCATGAAAGGTATATTTTTTTTACTTTTTGTGTTGGGTGGCTAAAACCTCAATCTCTTGGAGTGTGATTATGGGATTGAGTGTTAATTTGAATTAGTGGGTTTGATGAATTGCTCTATTTTATAGTTGTAAATCAGAGATTCAACTTATTGCTAAGTAATTATTTCATAAATTAAGGTGGTCATTTGATTTTAGATTTGAATCTCATATGGGTGCTCAAAAGAGACTGATACGAGTGGCTAATAAGTTTGATGTTTGCAATTTATTGAATGGATTGTAAATTCAAGGTATTAAGTTGCTACAATTTCATGTATATGAGATCAAAAGGATATTCTATGAGAAGATGCTAGGAGATCGAATGAAGATTAGCATCATTGAAGATGACTTAGCCTACTCTGTTTTTATAGTCGAATTGAGCAATTCTACAATACCCCTATTTTGAATCATCATCAAATCTCCACACCCCTTGAGTTAATTAATCATGTGAATCTTTGTTTGTGGTAATAGAGCGTATTGTGTCAAACATATTGAGTTGTTAAAATTGGTGGAACCATCCACCCAGTTATTACTTGACTAACTTGAGAATAGTTGCATTTTAATTCACCAATTGGATTTTAACTCTATACCATTCCCTGTGTGATTTGATCCCAACTCCTAGTTGGGTATTTTATTGGCGACGAACGCTTACTCTTTTGATTGGTTCTGAAGAGTGATTTGAGCGTTATCAGGTCTTCCTAGCAATGGAATAGTAAAAACATGAGTTTTAAATAGTTTATAATTTTTAGGATTCGTGCGATATGAAAAACAAAACTAAGAGAATGTTGCCTTAACATACCTTGAAAATTTACTTGAATAATTGGATATGGATAATTGTTTCTCTTGCGATGATCGAATATATTATGAAAACATCCCCCCCCCCTCCCACCCTTTTCAAAGTATCAATAAAGAGAAAGAGTAAATGAAAATATTACCGCCTATTTCTTCTTAAAGTGCAAAATAAAGTGCAGAAGAATATATTTGCTAAGGAAATGTACACCTATGCACATGGGAGGTTTTAAGGCGGTGGACAAATAATAATATAGATAGGTACTTTCTTTAAAAAGGATATAAAATAGGAACGTTGCTATTTTGTAAAATATTTTAAGAAAATGATCTCAACACTATTTATTAATTAAATGAACATTACTTAGAAATTTATAAATGGAAAAGGGCCTAAAATACTCTTAAATTATTAGAATGGTACAAAATTACCCTCCATCAACCTATTAGCCCTAAAATATCCTTGGTGTCCACCTTTAGATCCCATATTGCCCTTATTTTTAACAGTCCCAATTTAAACCCAATTAATCTATTAATTAATGTTGTGGCGATTTTCTATTGGTCAGCTTTTAAATAAGCTAAATTAATTTAAAAACCCACCCATTCAAAAATTATATGTGTCACGACCCAAAACGAGTGAATGACACCCACACTTAACCTTCTAGGTGGGTGAACCAACGAATTAAACCCCAACTTATATTTATTATTTTATTGTTCAACTTATGATATACAAATTATAATGCGGAAGCTCAAATATAATTGATGTATGATAGACATATTCACTAAAGTTTATGAAAATATCATTTTCCAAAACCTCAAAGTCATCACATCAAGAATATATAATCCCACAATACAAAGTCTAAGAGTATCAAAGACACCAAAATAAATAAGTAAAGTAGGTTGTATCCGAAAACTAAGAACATCGTGCCATGATCGAGAGAATCCAACACGAGCTAAAATGAATAGCTCCCCCTAGATTCTGATGTGCTGGAGGATGGCTAAGCTGAGGGCGAGTCGATATCGCTAGTACACTCGCTGCACTCCACAAAAGGAAAACAAAGGAAAATGCAAGTAGCGATCAGTATAGGGCAATATGTACTGAGTAGATATCATCGGCCGACTCAAAATAGAAACTAATATGCATAGAGTAATAATATAAAATCAACTATAGAACTTAGCAAGTGGCAAGAAACAAACAACATAAACAAGTGACAACAACATTGAAGCAATTACATAATTAGTCACGATATCAAGAACATACATGAGGACTCATGCCACCACACCACACACTTTTGAGGAATGAGTTCTTTGAGATTGAGTACATTAAGTTAATTTAATATGTTTTCCCTTAATGTTACGATGCCGAAATGTGACACCCGATCCAATATAATTGTGTCAGAACGTGACATCCGATCGAGTAATACCATGCCAGCTCGTGCCACCCGATCGAGTAATACCATGCCAGCTCGTGCCACCGGATCCAAATATATCGTGTTAGAATGTGACATCTGATCCAATAAAATCGTGCCACCTCGTGGCAAAATATATTCTGTTGGCTCGTGCTACCCGATCAAAATTTATTGTTGGCACCCGATCCAACAATATAGTTAATCATCATTCATTATCATCTATTTCCACTTCCTTAACAATATATCATTAAGCCTTCTTTATTCAAGGCATCACTTTAAAATAGGAAGTTTAAGATTGAGGATTTCGTGGTCTTGGGGATTACAGACCAATAACAACGACACATGAATCATCCAACCACAACAATCAAGTACATAAAAAATTTCACAATATCAGTCAATGACTATCAATCACTATTAATAGTCTCTCTATCACATATCATAAACCATAATATACCTCCACCGAAGAGCCGAAGTCAAGCTAGCTAATTCCCCAATGATTTTTCTTTCTTCAATCCCGCATATGATTTCCACTCTATCAAGTATGCATAATTCATAAGTAAACGAGTCTATAGCCACCCATATTACTATATGTCTAGCCTAGATTCAATGACTATGTCACACCCCGAGGCTATCCCCTTAGCATAACACGGGACCTAGATCACGAGTGACCCCAAGTTAACCATGTGTATGTCCTATATCAAGCATACTAAGAATAACTGAATAAGACATGTACTATGCGAAAGCTAAAATAATGGATCACTGAAAGTGGGGAGAAACCCAACTAGTCTGAATATATAAAATATAATGAAACTCTAGTGATGATTGAAACACCACTTAACAACTCAAGTTGCATCTACTACTATCCTTGGAAATCCTCTAACTGAGTTGAATTGCTGGGACATGCCCCACAGCTAAATCTAACAAAAACTAAAAACTGAATATAAAGACTAAAGTGAAAAGCATGTCTATTGGCCTCAAAGTATTAGGACTCACCACTAAAGTTGTTGAAGTCGGACCGAGAATCGATCTAAGCATGATCTGGATGCTGAGTACCTGAACCTACATCATGAAAGGATGTTGTGCAGAGTATGCATTAGTACTTGGAATGTACTGAGCATGTAGGATATATATACTAAGCTGAACAAACATATATAAGCTGAACAAAGCATAACTGAGCAAGAATGTAAATACTAAAACATTATTGAAAAGCTAAGCTGAATGCAATGTCCAAGTGCTAATCATGAACATAACATGCTAAACTAAATGCTAAAGTATATACTGAAAACCAGGTCAAATCCAATAAGAGTCTGACTATGGCAGCTACTATTAACCGACATAAACCACGTGGGCTAACCATGCAGTCCGATGTATACGCCACATCAAGAGGACCCAATATACCTTGCCAAGGGTATAAAGCCATGATTAGCGTGATCACTAAATTTGATGCCCAACAAAAGGGACTTACTCCTACGAGGGCACGTAGTTCTGCAACTACGAGAGTACGTTGAACCCTAGTCCAACTCGATTCTAAGTCTACTCCCAACTGAATATGTATATGACACAAATGTAACTGAAATACTGAATAGCTCAAATACTGACATGCAAATCTGAGAATGCAACATTTATGTACCGATAATGTGACATTTGAAATATGAAGGATGATTATCTGTTTAACTAACCTAGCAACTATAATTCATGAACTAAGAGAATTTATGCAAACTAGGGTTCTGAGTTTCATACAAGGAATTAAGAAAACATTCCAAGAAACAAGCTATTTTTTTAGGATACTACAATAACTAAATCACAGTAAATATCTAAGGTTTTAGAAACCCTAGGTCTAAACAAGATATGGAGAATCAAGAAACTGAATCAAGGAACTGACTGAATTCTAAGGACCTAGTAGATGAAAGGAACCCACTAGTGAAATCTCACATACCTGGTTACGAAATCTATGAAGAAATCCTTTGATTTGGGGGCTGAAACTTGGAGAAAACCTTTTCATCGTTCTTGGGAAACTAGCGCCTCTTTCTTATCTTTTTGGTCTAAGTTTTTGTGAATGAGAGTTCTGGGTAATGCCTAAATTGAATATTAGGCTTAAACTCAGTAAAATGATGTAGTTTACGTACTAAACGACGTAGTTTAAATGCCCAATGCATAAGGGAAAAGACCAAAATAACACTGACTTAAAAGCTGACGAGGGTCGACAGCGAGGGGACCACAGCCCGTCAACTGGGTCGTGGTAGTGGCCCTGCCCTGCCTTCAAGTCTGGTAGGCCTCGTCTACGGTTCAGTCCATGGACCGTGTGAAGGACCACAGGCCGTGAAGGCCACCTTGGTTCCTCATTGTGTCTTGGTGTCTACTAGTTTAGGACGACGGACCCATCCACGGCCCGTCATTGGGACCATGACCCGTGAGGGGGCTCCGTGGTCCACCATGATGGCTGGGTCTGAACCACGAGCAGGTCGATAGACCGTGGTTCCTTTCACGGTTTGTGAACCCTTCTGTGGTTCACCCAAATTTTCTGCAGTTCAGTCTGTTAGGTTTTTGAGGTGTTACAATATCTCCCCCTTCGTATCATTCGTCCTCGAATGATGTCTAAACAAGCTGAGTATAGAGGGATGGAGCTGCAATCCCTACCACTAAGTACTAGAAACTGATATCTAACTGAACTGAATTCCAAGAACATGCAAACATGCTAAAAAGCAAGAACAACTAAAGGAATAAGATACTAAGACTTGATTTACGCAAGAGTAAACTAAGAGACTGGAGAGCAACTATTACCTGAAGATGAAATGGAATCTGAAGGAAAGAGGTGAGGATACTTGGCCTTCATGGCTGCTTCTGCTTCCCAAGTAGCTCCCTCTACGGACTGACTCCTCCACAAAACCTTCACTGAAGCGACTTCCTTATTTCTCAACTTACGAACCCGACAGTCAAGAATCTCAATTGGCACCTCTTTATAAGTGAGACTATACTTCACAACCACACTCTCTAATGGTACTATCGATGTCGGATCACCCACACACTTCTTCAAAAAGGAAATGTGAAAGACTGGACGTACCCCTGCTAGTTCTGTGGGCAACTTTAACTCATAAGCCACATTACCAACCCTTTTTAGGATTCTGTAACGACCTATATATCAAGGGCGGAGCTTCCCTTTCTTGCCAAATCTCATCACCCCCTTTCATAAGTGACACCTTCAGGAAAACCCAATCATCGATTTCAAACTCTAAGTCCCTTCTCCTCACATTTGCGTAGGACTTCTGACGACTTTGGATTGTCTTTAATCTATCTCTGATGAGCTGAACTTTCTTCATAGCCTCATGAACTGATCTGGCCCGATCAAGGCTACTTCACTACTTAAAACCAGCCAATCGGGGACATGCATCTACGCCCATATAGTGCCTCATACGCGGCCATCTGAATACTGGAATGGAAGCTATTATTATAGACGAACTCTATGATAGGTAGGTGATCATCCCAACTACACTTGAAATTGATCACGCAAGCTCTTAACATGTCTTCTAATGTCTGAATGGTACGCTGTGCCTGATCATCCGTCTGTGGATGAAATGTTGTGCTGAGATTTACCTGTGTACCAAGACCTTTCTGAAATGATTTCCAGAAATGAGAGGTAAACTGAGGACCTCTATCTGAGATGATAGACAAGGGAACCCCATGTAGCCTGACTATCTCATTAATGTAAAGTTTGGCGTATTCCTCCGCTAAATTTGTAGTCTTGACAACCAAGATGTGAGCGGACTTAGTGACTCTGTCTACTATCACCCAAATGGAGTCATGCTGTCTGCGAGTATGAGGTAAACCCATAATGAACTCCATGTTTATCACTTCCCACTTCCATGTAGGAATGTTAATCTCTTGAGTCATACCTCTTGGTTTCTTATATTTTACCTTAACCTGTTGACAATTTGGACACTTAACCACAAAGATTGCTATGTCCCTCTTCATGTTGTTCCACTAAAAGACTTCCCGTAGATCACGGTACATCTTAGTGGTACCTGGATGAATGGAATACCTGGAGTTATGATCTTTCGTAAGGATCTATTGCCTCAACTCACACATATTAGGAACACATAAGCAACCCTGGTAACGAAGCACACCATCTCCCTCTTGGGAGAAAACCTCAACTTTTTGCTGATGAACTGCCCCTTTCAACTGAAATAATATAGGATCACTATCCTTTTTTTTTCTTAACCACCGCTACCAATGAAGATTTTGACCCATTTTGAACTATTATCCTACTATCTGATGTGTCCGTAAGGCAAACTCCTAAGTGAGTAAGCCGGTGAACATCTTTTTCTAGCTCTTTCCTTTCTTCCTCAACATGTGCTACACCACCCATAGACAGCATGCTGAGAGCATCAGCCACTACATTGGCCTTACCCGGATGGTAAAGCACATTCATGTCATAGTCTTTGAGGAATTCAAGTCATCTCCTCTAACGAATATTCAACACTTTCTGGGTGAACACATACTGGAGGCTCTTATGATCTGTGAACATATCAACATGAACACCATACAAGTAGTATCTCCAGATCATTAGGGAAAATACTACAGCTGTAAGTTCGAGGTCCCGAGTGGGGTAGTTATTCTTATGGATCTTAAGTTGTCTAGAACCATATGCTATGACCTTACCTCGCTGCATCAACACACAACCTAGGCCGACCCTTGATGCATCACAATAAATCACATAACCATCTGAACCATCAGCTAGAGTCAAGATAGTTGTATTCAACCGAATCTTCAGTTCTGAGAAGTTTTTCTCACTCATCTGACCACTGAAATTTGACCTTCTTCTGAGTCAACTTGGTCAATGGGGAAGCTATGGATGGAAATCCTTCAACAAATATCTTGTACTAACCGGCCAAACCCAAGAAACTTCTGATATTTTTTAGGGAGGTGGGTCTCGGCCAGTGCTGTGGTGCATCAATTTTTTGAGAATCTACTCGGATCTCTTCGCTGGATACCACATGACCAAGGAAAGTGACGGACTGTAACCAGAATTCACATTTGCTGAACTTAGCAAATAGCTGGTGATCTTTAAAAGCTTGCAGAACAACTCTCAGATGAGTCGCATGCTCTTCCTCACTCCGAGAATAAATGAGGATATCATCAATAAAGACGTTGACGAACAAGTCCAAATACTGTTTGAACACCCTGTTCATTAAATCCATGAAAGTTGAAGGAGCATTTGTTAGTCCAAAAAACATAACTACAAATTCATAATGACCGTACCGAGTTTTGAAAATTGTCTTTGGAATGTCACGACATCTAACTCTGAGTTGATGATAGTCGGATCTGAGGTCTATCTTAGAAAATCAACTAGCACCTTGAAGTTGGTCAAACAAGTCATCAATCCTGGGGATGGGATATTTATTTTTGATTGTGACCTTGTTCAACTGTCGATAGTCAATGCACATTCTTAGAGACCCATCTTTTTTTTTCACGAACAATTGGAGAACCCCATGGAGAGATATTGGGTCTGATGAATCCCTTATCTAGAAGGTGTTTCAACTACTCTTTCAATTTCTTAAGCTCGACTGGAGCCATTCTATAAGGAGGAATCGAAATAGGCTGGGTATCTAGGAGGAGATCTATTCCAAAGTCAATTTTCCTTTCGGGAGGAACTCTAGGAAGATCTTCTGGGAATACTTCAGGAACTCATTTACTATTGGGATTGACTCAAGAGTTGGGGTTTTGAAGTTTGAATCCTTAACCTAAAAAAGATGATAGATATACCCTTTGGAAATCATTTCTCTGACCTTAAAGTAAGAGATGAATCGACCTATAGGTGCTGAGCTACTACCCTTCCACTTTAATATTGGCTCGTTTGGAAACTAAAACCGAACGATTCTAGTTCTACAATTGACTGAGGCATAACAGGAATGTAACCAATTCATGCCTAGAATGATATCAAAATCTACCATTTCTAACTCTACAAGATCTGCTGAGGTAACTTTCTGAGAAACTATGACAGGGCAATTTCTGTATACCCGTCTAGCTATAACTGGGTCACCAACTGGAGTAGAGACTGAGAAGTGTTTTGAAAGAGTTTCTGGACTGACACCAAAGTTTACTGCTATATAGGGAGTTACAAAAGACAGTGTAGCCCCTGCATCTAACAATGCATAAACATCTAAATGAAAGACTCTTAACGTACCAGTGACCACATCAGGAGAATCTTCCTGGTCCTGACGAGCCTGGAGAGAATACAACCTGTTCTGGCACTGACCGCCACTTGTACCAAGTGAAGCACCCTGCTAAGTTGCGTGACCTGCTGGTGCTGCTGGAGCTATAGACTGAGCCCTATTGTTGTTACCTCCTTTCCTCTGCTAGGCAGAAGGCCAATCCTTCAACCTATGGCCAGACTGACCTTACCCAAAGCACCCTTCCTTGCCTACAAGACACTCGCCCGGATGGTTCTTACCACACGTGGACAAATTGGGAAAGTCCTGTTACCTGAAGTACTTCCCAGAGACTTAGAGCCCGATGCCCTACCTTTTCGATCATTTCAAACTTTGGTGGATGGAGCACTAGCTGATGAAGGTACTGGGGCTGTAGACCTCTGTTGAAACTGTGAGCAATTTCCACCACTCGATCTCTGCTGAGAGTATTCATAATTCCTTGTTCTAGCCTTCTTGTTTTCCTTAGCCATTTCCCTAAGCTTCTCTCCTTCAACCTACTGGGCATGAGTCATGAGTCTGGAGATATCCATATCCCCTAACAGCATAGCATTCCTGCATTCAGTCTTTACCAAATCGGATACTCAAAACAAGAACTTGCTCATTTGTGCCTTCGAATCAGCAACCATATGTGGAGCATACCTTCAGAGCTGGGTGAACTTCAGTCCATATTCTTGGACCGACATTGAACCTTGATTCAAGTTCATAAACTGTTGTACCTTAGCTTCTATAAACTCCCTTGAGAAGTACCTATCCAGAAAATCTCCAGTAAAACAATCCCAAGTCATAGGAGCTGCATCTGTACCCCTATTGTCTTTCCACTGAGTGAACCAAATATAAGACACATCCTTAAGTTTGTAGGATGCCAGCTCCACCCTGTCATTTCCAATAACTTGCATCACCTCTAGGATCTTCTTCACTTCATCAATGAAGTTATGTGGGTCCTCACAAACCTTCGAATCTAGAAACTCAGGCGGATTCATCCGAACAAAGTCTCAAACCCTAGCTGTAGCTGATCCACCATTAGTGTTTGCACGAACTGTGGCCTGCTGATTGTTCTGATTGGCCACACTCTAAGCCAAGAGCTGGATCACATTCTGAAATTCTACATTCATAACCTCATGGTTCGGGATAGAAGGAACAGTGTTAGCATTACGTGTATTAGCTCTACGAGGAGGCATGATCTGAAACGCATAATGACGAATTAGAAAGGAGAAGTTCGATCATAAAAATGCACAATAAGAATAGCAATGAAAGTGAAGTTTTTCTTACAACACTTCGTAGCCTACCCCTCCAAGGTATGGCCTGCTTCACACTCAAGAAAGGGACTCTACTTAGTGCGGCTTTAAGACACCCTAGGACTCTTGAACCTAATGCTCTGATAACAAGTTTGTCACGCCCCGAGGCTACCCCTTTGGTGTAACACGGGACCTAAGATCACGAGTGACCCAAGCAAACCCTGTGTCTGGCATATATCAAGCATACTTAGAATAACTGAATAAGACATGTACTATGCAGAAGCTAAAAAAATGGATAACTGAAAGTGGGGAGAAACCCAAGTAGTCTGAATATATAAAATATAATGAAAGTCTAGTGAAGACTGAAACACCATTTAACAACTCAAGCTACATCTACTACTATGTCTGAAAATCCTCTAACTAAGTTGAATTGCTGGGACATGCCCCCAGCTAACTCTAACAAAAACTGAAAATTCAATATAAAGAATAAATGAAAAGCATGTGTATTGTCCTCGAAGTATTAGGACTCACCACTGAAGCTTCTAAAGTCGGATTGAGAATCGATCTAAGCGTGATCTGGATGCTGAGTAACTGAACCTAGATCATGAAAGAATGTAGCGCAGAGTATGAGTCAGTACTTGAAATGTCCTGAGCATGAAGGATATAGATACTAAGCTGAACAAACATATATAAGCTGAACAATGTATAACTGAGCAATGACATAAACTGAGCAAGAATGTAAATACTAAAACATCACTGAAAAGCTAAGCTGAATGCAATTACCAAGTACTAATCATTAACATAACATGCTGAACTGAATGCTGAAGTATATACTGAAAACCAGGTCAAATGCACTAAGAGTCTGACGTGGGAGCTACTATTAACCGACATAAACCACGTGAGCTAAATGTGGAGTCTGATGTATACGCCCATCGTGAGGACCCAATATACCTTGCCAGGGGTATAAAGGCATGACTGGCGTGATCACTAAATATACAAAGGGGACTTATACTCCTACAGGGGCACGTAGTTCTAGGACTACGAGGGTACGTTGAACCCTAGTCCAAATCGGTGCTAAGCCTACTCCTAACTAAATACGTAAATGACACAAATGTAACTGAAATACTGAATAGCTCAAATACTGACATGCAAATCTGATAATGCAACATTTATGTACTGATAATGTGACATTCCAAATCTGAAGCATGATTATATGTTTAATTGACCTAGTATATGTGATTCATGAACAAAGAGAATTTATACAAACTAGGTTTCTGAGTTTCATACAAGGAATTCATCAAACTTTCCAAGAAACAAGCTATTTTGATTTAGGATACTACAACAACTAAATCACATTAATATCTAAGGTTTTAGAATCCCTAGGTCTAAACAAGATATGGAGAATCAAGGAACTGAATCAAGGAAATGACTGAATTCTAGCGACCTAGTGGATGAAAGGAATCCACTAGTGAAATCCCAAATACCTGGTGACGAAATCTACGGAGAAATCCTTTAATTTTGAGGTTAAACTTTGATAAAATCTTCTGATCGTTCTTGGGAAACTGGCGCCTCTTTCTTCTCTTTTTGCTCTATGTTATTGTGAATGAGGGTTCTGGGTAATTTCTGACTAGAATATTAGGATTAAACTGAGTAAAACAACGTAGTTTAAATGCCCAATGCACAGGGGAAAAGACCAAAACGACCCTCACTTAAAAGCTCATGAGGGTCGACCACGAGGGGACTAACGGACCATCACTAGGACCACGGCCCGTCAACTGGGTCGTGGTCATGGCGCTGCCCTGCCTTCAAGTCTGGTAGGCCTTTTATACGGTCATGTACACAGACCGTGTTAAGGACCACGGGCCGTGAAGGCCACCGTGGTTCGTCACAGTGTCTTGGGGTCTACTGGTTCAGGATGACGGACCCATCCACGACCCGTCATTGGGACCAGGACCCGTGGGGGGTCTCCGTGGTCCACCATGCTGGTTGGGTCTGAACCACGAGCAGGTCGACGGACCATGGTTCCTTTCACGGTCCGTGAACCCCTCCGTGGTTCACCAAATTTTCTGCAGTTCAGTCTGTTAGGTTTCTGAGGTGTTACACACTCACTAAAATCTATAATCAATTTCCTAAAGTTCAATCCTAAGGGTAAGTCCCAATTCCTCCAATTATCGTAACTTAAATGAATTCCATATAATAAAATATACTTAATATTTAATTATCCATCTCAATATATCAAAATTTAAACTTTTATATGATAATCATAAAAAGGAGAAAAAAGAAACGGAAACAATTTTTAATGAAGTTACAAAGTGTTAGCTTGACAGATCCTTAAGACATCCATCATCCTACCCCTTAGTCATTAAACTACAATTTTTATAATCCCATTTATTATCTCAATCATTTTGGAATTATTACCAAATATTGCAGAAAAGGTCTAGTCCCCCCACTATTACGTTGCACCAACAATATCTAACCCCAACTTTACTAATATTATATCGACTATTTCCCCTTTATCCCTTAAATAATAATAAATGGTCATACTCCTTTACATTAATTTATACGAATAAGAAAGGAAATCCTTTGATAGGTTTTTACATGAAGTAGTTGGTACTCCTCCATTAGACGCCGCTTCTGTTATTCTTCTTTTTCCCTCTCTTTTTTTTAAATAAAATAATTATTTACTAAAAGAATGATAAATCCTATTAAATTATTTTGCTAAACATGGACCAAGTGGTATGAGATATTGAAATAAATTATGGACTTGTCCCATTAACCACCAACTAAATTAATTGCTTAATAAATATTTGTCAACTAAACAACCATAATTACACGAATAGTTAAATATTCACATTTAAAATTTACGGGAAGGGCTGAAATAGTTCTAGTACTCAAAATAATCTAACACATCATTGCATCAGATGACAATTTACCCATCATTTATCCCGAACGATCAAAAGAATCAAACCAACCAATTGGAAATCTACACCTCCTCCCACACAATGCCTCAAATGGGGCGATCTCATTACTAGAATAATAACCATTGTTGTATGTAAACTTAACTAACAACAAAACTATTCCCAATAACCACCATAATTAATTGTTTACACGTCCGCAACATGTTCTTAAGGACCTTGGCATAACCATCAGGATGAATCTTTTCTCACATAACCATGATAAAATCCTGAAACCATGTTGGCCATAACCAAAAATAAACCTGAACCAACTACCACACACTCATAATGCCCAAACCATCATATATCATATCAATATTTCTTTCTCACAACAGAAACATTCCATGAGCTTAAGTTAGAAAAAATTAATCTTTAGACATCACATACTCAACAAGGGAGAATCAAACTTACCTAATCCAAAGAAGGAAATGATCAAGTAACCACCCATTGATCGGAACACCCATCATACAGAACCTCTAACAACTCTGTCGAAATGCTAGATTAGTAGTTTTGATTATAGATAACACTTAAAATGGTAGAACAAGGCCCAATTGTCCCAACATTGAACCACACATAATCAAAACATGACCTCAACGACTAGATGAATATTAAGACAGTCAGACAATTGTAAATATCCATGGTAGCTCTTCTATAAATTCTCAAAAGAATGGTGGTGCATGTAGTACCACTGAAATACTTCAACAACTCCAAGACAACGCCAATTATGTCATATGAGATGATAAAGTCTGCCCAAACATCCTACTCAACTAGGAGGACATCGCAGAATCGGTACACTCGATCCACCCACAAAAGTGAAAACACAAGTGAACATAACTAGTGAATCATACTCCAAACCATGTACAGAACGAAATAGGTGGTCACATGAGAATGTACGAAACCAAGGTTTAATAACACTAAATGCTTCTTCTAAAGAGTCCATATCAAACATTTCCTTTCAGTTGACTGAATTTTTATTTTTAGCTACCCATAATTCGCCGGTCTGGTCCCGATTACGATCGTACCTATTCTCTATTTATTAGACTTCACATAATCTTCACATTATTCCACTAAAGCCCACACTCACAATACTACAACCATCATAACCACTCCTGTCATTTACCTTACACTAAACCAAAAACTTTACGTGAAATCCTTCCTTAGGTCCTTTAACAATCAAACGTAACAAACTTTACGACTCAAACAATGCATAATTCCTTCCAAGTGTTCTATAACCGATGCAATAAATCATTTCTTGACTTAAAAATTCATACCATGAATAATCATATCACCACAAATGTTAACTTACAATGAAAATTTTGAATTGTTAATTCACTTGTGTAACCCTATCCCCTTATCTATAAATATTAGCTCATACCTTGAAGTTTATGAATTCATGTATCTTAGCTTATCATTCATCGCTTCTCCATCGACCTTACCATATCATTCTCTAAAAATCCAACCGTACGATTACGAAACTCAAAATCACAAAGAACTTATCATCACACTTGAGCTCAACATCTGTACACTCCTTTATCCAATAATTTTTAACCAACCTGATGAACTCCTGAGAATATGTCCATAACCAGAGGCAAACGAATGAAACCACGCATCTCTGAACCGAATTCTCAACCCCTCTAAAAATACCTTTTTAGCCTTTGCATTCAAAGAAATTATTCTCGCTCTCACCTCTTTTCGAAGCTTACACTTCATCCCACTAATTTTATTTTATTTTTTCATTACGACTCTAACTCCTTTAAGTTCTATTCAAGTGGTGTCCCAGCATCTCCTAAAAATTTTCGTACAACAACGTTACTCACCAAATAGTAGAAAGACATAACCGTAGATACTTGTAAGTCGTTGTTACTATAAAAACTCGTTTAACCAACAATTCTTATTATATAATTGCATCCTAATCACAATCCATAACATACGCTTATTACCATCATGCTCAGTTAACCCTTCCCATCACCATACCTTTTCATAAATATAACACCTCAAACCTTGTTATACCAATCAAATTCACAGGACTAGCCCAATTGTATATGCACTTACTTACTAAAATCTCCAATTTCCCTCCCCCAAGTATACTCACTAAGACTTCCTTTATCCATAAGCTTGTCATTATGGTATCAATCCTCTCGTTTAGAGCTTAAGATAAAATCACTAGTCCTTATTCAGAATCCTCAAGATACACTTCACAACCTAAATGCATTAATACTGTACCAAAGATTCACCACTAAAATCTTCCTTAAAAACAATGCTTAACCCAAGCGTCTATAGTAACAAACTAGTTGGTTTCTCAAATGTGAATGCAACATTGAAACTCATTTGTCTGAACTTGTCATACAACTGATAACTCTTTAAGTAATTAGTATTCACACTTTACAATCAATGTATTCATTTCCACATAACTCTACTACCATACAATGAAAGTCCGTTAAACCCATCATTAGCACATATCATAACTATCGAGAAGATCGTACTCAAATAGCCCACACATTTCTACCAATGTTATAATTGCAAAGAACTATCAAATCTTTTCAGTCTCTAGCCCAAGCAATTTGCATTCTTTCTAAGATCAGGTCGATAACAAAAGTTAGACACTTCATAACGCTAACAAATTAAACATCGGTACTGTTGTACTAGTCGTATCCTAACCCTTTTTGATATTCACTCAATCTATGAAATTGTAATAGAGATTCTGACCTCAACTGACGCAATATATTTTCATCATTCGCTAAGCAACCCATATATGTTATGAAAACTTTACTAACTATTTTTCCAAAGTAATGGTATTCACTATCTTATCGTCCCTTACGACGCTTCTTCAATGTTCTCACCTTTCACCCCATCTACCTCCATAAAAAAACCAACCACTTCCTAAAAATATTTTTCTGAAACAGCCACCACTGTAACAAATATCTCTTGTTGTTCTATCTATATGAACTTATCTATCCTCTTATCTCTCAAAGTCCAAGGTATATACTTCTCCATGAAGATGCTAGAAAAAGTTGCCCAAGTCATAGTTAGTACCTTTACTATTTGACACTCAACATGAGACCGCTACCATATTTTGGCGTCTCCCTGAAACTAGTATGTCACAAACTCCTTTAGTGACAATCAATAAGGAAATAATAAGGATCTTCAGATTTAATACTCTTGAAGACAGAGAGTTTCAACTTTAGGAACTTAATAAATAGATAATGTTGTTCACTAGTCATTACAGGCCATGTAATCTATCAAAGAGACATGCCTATTTCTAAGGACTCATCCTCTCTTTCTGGTGTTGGTATTGTCACTTCTGTTTCTCTAGTTCTTACCATATGTAAAGTAGAGTCATGGAGGTCATATACTAATTTATATCACCTAGATACCAATTGGATTCAAGAAATCGCATGAAAGAAGGAAATAATGGAGCTTTCCTAATGTCTTATATCCTCTCGAAGAAAAGTAAAGGCGCCCCATACTATTCCGCAAGACTCTACTAGACATGTCCTTGTGTGATGGGATCATCAAACCTAAATCTCTGATACTAAGTTTGTCACGACCCAAAACAAAATATTAGTGGCACCCATACTTAACCTCCTAGGACAACCAACGAATTCAACCCCAACTTATATTTATTGTTCAACTTACAAAATACAAACCATAATGCTGAAGCTCAAATCTTAATAATGTAAAAAATAAAAATTCACTAAAGTCTATGAAACTATCTTTCCCAAAACCTTAAAGTCATCACATCAAGGACATCTAACCCCCAAATACTAAGTCTTAGAGTATCAAAGACACAAAATAAATAAATAAAGTAGTTTGTGTCCAAAAACTAAGGACATCATACCATGAGTGAGAGAATCCCACACGAGAAAAAAAGAATAGCTCAACATGGAACCTTGTGTGTTGGAGACTTGCTAGAGCTGAAGGCGAATCGAAGTCTCTAGCACACTCGATGCACTCCACAAAAGTAAAATAAAGTAAAACACAAGTAGGGATAAGTAAAGGGCCACATGTACTGAGTAGATATCATCGGTCAACTCAAAATAGAAACTAATATCCATAAATTAATAATATGAAATCAACTATAGCAATTATCAAGTGGTAATTAACAAACAACATGAACAAGTTACAACAACATTGAAGCAATTACGTAATCGGTCAAAAGATCAAGAACACAAATGAGGACTCATGCCTCCACACCACACTCTTTTGGGAAATAAATTTTTTGAGATTGAGTACATTAAGATAATTTAATATGTTTTCCTTTAATATTATAGTTCTGGAATGTGACACCCGATCCAATAATATCATATCAGAAGGTGACACCTGATCCAATTATATTGTGTCGTCTCGTGGTATCTAATCCAAATATATCATGTCAGAACGTGACACCCGAGCCAATAATATTGTTCGGCTCGTGGCACCTTATCCAATAATACTGTGTCGGCTCGTGGCACCTGATCTAAATATATCGTTCCAACTTGTGGTACCTAATCCAAATATATTGTATCGGTTCGTGGCATCCGATCTAAAAATATAGTAACTTCATCTGTAACACCCCAGAAAAAAGATTTTGAGCTAAGACTCGAACCATTCTTCGTTGAGAGTAAGATTTTACCATGGAATTAAAATTTTCTTAAGTGTTAAGGTCGCTAGATGTGCCACCTTGAGTTCCAAAAAGTACTAAAGAGAATTCCTTCAAGTCATTCCTAGGTTCTTCTATGTTTTGGGTGAACTTCAAACGACTATAACTTTTAGCATAGGATGAGTTAGGAGACCTAAAATATATCAAATGAAAGGTCTTGGAATCCTCTTTCCAACGCCATCAAGTTTGCTAATTTTTGAGCTCGTAAGAGGGAGATATGCTGGTTTGAACTCTGGCTGTCTAATTAAGGATAGTTACCTGAAAATATGAGGGGTATTTTGGTCTTTTCCTTACCTAATCAGCTTAATATGAATATTAGTAATATTTTGCAGACAAATCTGATTTGGGTCAGTTTTCATAAATCCAAATACGCTTAGGGTTTTAGAAGAGAGTTCATTCAAATCATTTCTAAGTTCTCTTAACTTTTGGGTCAACTTCAACCGACCATAACTTTTAGCACAAGATGATTTAGGAGACCCATAAGATATCAAATGAAAGGTCTTGAAATTCTCTTTCTAACATCGCCGAGTTTGCTATTTTTCAAGCTCGTATGAGGGAGATAAACTTGTTTAAACTCGGACTGTCCAATAAAGGAAAGTTACCCAAAAATATGACGGATATTTTGGTCTTTTTCTTACCCAATCAGCTTAAAATGAATTTTAGTAATATTTTGGGGATAAATCTGATTTAGGTCAGTTTTCATAGATCCAAATACTCTTAGGGTTTTATAAGAAAGTTCATTCAAGTCATTCCTAAGTTCTTTTAAGTTTTGGGTTAACTTCAAATGACTATAACTTTTAGCACATGATGAGTTAGGAGACCCATAAGATATCAAATGAAAGGTTTTGGAATCCTCTTTCCAACACCACTGAGTTTGCTAATTTTTGAGCTCGTATTAGGGAGATATGCCCATTTGAAGTCAGACTGTCAAATTAAGGAAAGTTACCCAAAAATATGAGGGCCATTTTGGTCTTTTCGTGACCCAATCAGCTTAAAACAGATTTTAGTAATATTTTGGAGACAAATCTGATTTGGGTCAGTTTTCCTAAATCCAAATACGCTTAGTGTTTTAGAAGAGAGTTCATTCAAGTCATTCCTAAGTTCTTTCATGTTTTGGGTCATCTTCAAATAACCATAACTTTTTGCACAAGATGAGTTAGGAGACGCATAATATATCAAACGAAAGGTCTTTGAATCCTCTATTCAACGCCGCTGAGTTTGCTTATTTTCAAGCTCATATAAGGGAGATATGCCTATTTAAACTTGGGCAATCCAATTAAGGAAAGTTACTCGAAAATATGAAGCGTATTTTGATCTTTTCCTTACCCAATCAACTTAAAATGAATTTTAGTAATATTTTAGGGACAAATATGATTTGGGTCAGTTTTGATAAATCCAAATACGCTTAGGGTTTTAGAAGAGAGTTCATTCAAGTCACTCCTAAGTTCTTTTATGTTTTGGGTCAACTTCAAACAACCATAACTTTTAGTACTGCATGAGTTAAGAGACCCATAAGATATCAAATCAAAGATCTCTGAGTCCTCTTTCCAACGCCACCAAGTTTGCTAATTTTTGAGCCCGTATGTGGGAGAAATGCCCGTTTGAAGTCGGGCTTTTAAATTAAGGAAAGTTACCCAAAAATATGAGGGGTATTTTGGTCCTTTCCTTATCTAATCAGATTTAAACATTTTTAGTAAGGTTTTAGGAGTCTAAACTGATTGTAATCAGTTTTAATTATTCCTAACATATGCTTAAGGTTTTTAGAGAAGTTCAAGAAGAGAAAAGAAGAGAAAAGCGGAGAAAAGAGGGAAGGTTCAAGGCGTTCATCAAGATTCTTGTGATTCTTCGAGGGATTTCACAAAGGATTTTATCCTACGAGGTATGTAAGCTTACATAGTGTTAGTTTTGTTCGCCCACTTGTCAATCATGAATTTCTTTTATGAATTCCATCCATGAGAATGAGTATATTTATAATCTTGTAGAGTTCTTGATGTTTTGTGCTACGATTTTGATAATGAAGCTCTTGTTGAGTTTTTGAGGTGAGAGTTGCGAATGAGTGTTGTTCTTGGTGGGTTTTTGGTGTGAAATTCAAAGCAAATAGGTTGGGTTTAATGATCCAAAATATTTTGGAGGAAATCATTCGATTTTAGACGAGGTAGGGCTGGAAAAATTGATGAAAAGTTCGTCGGATTTATCTGGAAAGTGGCTGGGGCGAAGCGCCTTTGTTGCGCCTGAGGGGCCGGCGCCCTGCACCTGCAGTGCACCCTCAGACCAGCCTCAGTCAACTGAGGGCTGGCGCGGTGCACCATTGTTGCGCCAGGGACGTTAGGTCTTTCCCACCTCCGTTCTTCATTCCGTATTTGATCTTTCAAAACATGTCTTCGCTCTCTTAGTGATTTTTACTATCCAACCTACATCCAATCATCATGAAATCCTATATATCAATTCACGATTTTTGAATTCATAATTAAAATTCAAGGAAGAATTAAGAGTAGAGTTCAAGAAAGTCTTTGAGTTTAAATGTGAATCCTTCGAGATCAACTATCGATTAGAGCTCTTTAAAAGGGTTTCTTCAATCCCAATTGATTGTAAACACTTTAAACTACTTCTAAACATCAAGAAATCATTCATAACATGAATCATAATCCTTAATTCATAATTCAAATTCAAGGTAGAGTTAAGAGTTAATTCTTGAGAGTTCTTCACAGTTATTTTGAGAAAGTCCCTTTGAGTCTTTTCGAGGATTCTTCTACAATTACTTATAAATTTTTTCAAGACTCTAGTAAGTGAGTATGAGAAGGAGGAGAATGTATTCATGAGTCTACATTATCATTGAGATCCTTGAGTCAAGTTGTTCATGCCCATAATTCCGCGTGAACTCCATAACTTCATTTTCTTTAAGAGGAGTAGTATCTTCAAGTTCTAAGTCTTGAGTATGGAGTTCCTAATCATTTTGGGATTATGTTCCTAATCATGAGACTACTACATGTTACCCATGAATGTCCTTGAGTTGAGTAGTTCATGTCCATAATTCCGCATGAACCCTACGAGTGGAGCATTCTTGAGATGAGAATTATCATTGAGCCCTTGAGTTGAGTAGTTGATGACCATAATTCCGTATGAACCCTCCAAGTCGAGCATTCTGGAGATGAGTAGTACAATTGACTCCTTGAGTTCTAGAGTTGTTGAATTCAAAGTATTGAGTTCTATGCATGGTTATTAAAAACCTTGAATTGAGTTGTTCACGTCCATAATTTGGCATGAACCCTATTTTAAGAAGTTTTTTTACAAATTATTTTAAAACTTGTTTTCAAGACTTGAGCATTGAGTTGAGGAAGAATAGAGTTGAGTTCATTTTATTTAAAATTATATATGAGAACTAAGTATTCCCAAGAGTAAATGTTTTTACATTTAAGATGAGAGGAAACTGAGATTTCCAAAAGATTTTTGAGTAGTTTGAGTACCATCTCTTTTAAGAGAAAGATTTTTGAGTAATAATCTCAAAACACAGAAAGATTTATGTTTTTAAATATATGAGCTAGTTATATTTTAGGAGTAGTGTTAAGCACCGATATAGGGGAGAGTTCAGATAACTCACAGCCCCCATAAACCATGTAGCCAACATGGGTAGAAAGGGTCATACTTTTTAGATGATTTCTTATTGCTTTTTAGAATATACTAGTGGATCCACTTAGTAGTAGGTTCTATACCCCGGCAAAGTATAGGACAGTTCTGGCAGCGTGGGCTAGACGCTGTATCATCACATAGCTCATAGTGATGGTTCTCAGTTAGAGAATCTCCTACAGACTTATTTTAATATACAAACAGAGTTATTATTGTATTTTCATATAATTGAGTTATTATTGTATTTTTGCATACAACTGAGTTATTATCTATTGTTTTAACAGCTTTTTAGATATTGCATCCTTTATTGTTACTTTTATCTTGAGTTGAGCATCTTGAGTTTGAGTTGAGTATCTTAAGTCAGAGTTGAGTACCTTATTGTTGAATTGATCCATATTTCCCTGAGTTGAGTTGAGCTATGTTTCACAGAGTTTAGTATCTTATTGTTGAGTTGAGCCCTATTTCTCTGAGTAGAGTTGAACTATGCTTCACTGAGTTGAGTATTTTACTATTAAGTTGAGCCCTATTTTCTCTGAGTTGAGTGAACTATGTTTTATTGAGTTGAGTGAGTTAGAAAAGGTAAGTATGTTTCTTTTCCATCAGCTCAAGCTTATGTTTATGCTTTAGAATTCCCCTTACATGCTCGTACATTCCATGTACTGAGCCATTTGGACTGCATCATTTCATGATGCAAATACACGTATTCATGATCATCAATAGGCGTTTATTCAGGTCATGTGATATTCCAGTCAGCTTTGGTGAGTCATCTTATATTCCGGAGGACTTCACCTTTACTTTACAGTTAGTATTTTTTAGATGTCGTGGGTCTTGTCCTGATATCTTCCTGTAATAGTAGAGGTGATGAGTTCGAGTGTTCAACTCATTTAGGGCTTTGTTTTGATAGTATAAGTGCCCTCAACTATCTCCTTTACGCTCTAAACTGATGTTAAAGTATTGAGTTACAGGAATGAAGGCTAAGGAGTGAGGCAAGGACACTACCGGGAAAGAAGGAACAAACAAGTTGAAGAAGTGAAGAAAAGTGATCTTGGTGATTGCCAAGACCACTCGGCAAACAACCGAGTGGCTCTTTAGCTCACCCAAAGTTACAGTATGCTACTCCTGAGAAGATAGAAATTGGGCGAAGAACTTTCCCAATCGGTGACTCACCGACTGGATCGGCGAAGAGGAGTTAGTCCATCGATATTTACAGGACCATTAGTGAGGATGCAAGCTGAATGGCTATCCAACGGAGCAAACGGCGCGTCGCGGAATTGATTGAAGACCCCGACACAAACCAACAACAGTTACAGTGTGCGATGGATGAAAATTTGAGTTAAGAAGGCGATGAACAGGAGCGGTTGGCGACTCACCGACCTGTTGGCAAAGCGCGACTTACCTCACCGATTTACCCCAGAAGGAGAAATTTCGAAAGAGTATAAATTGATTTTTTGAAAAGAGAAAAAATATTCAAACATTGTGAAAACTAAGACTTAGAACGAAAACACTATTCTTGTTGGTTTTTGAAGTAATTTTCGAGTAGATTTCGAGTTGGGTTAAGTAATTTAACCTAAATTGATTCATTTTGAGGCTTTGGAAATCAATACCCAGCCATGGAGTAGTTAATAGAGATTGAATTCTCACCTTTTATGATGACTAGCTAAGACCCCATTCTTGGGGATTCGACCATGTGATTAATTACATAATTTAGGTGATGGGTGTTAGAGATTATATCTTGTATTACTAATCTAAAGTGGGTCTGATTTATTGTTGTTGTTAAATTCCAGTGTTGGAATGTCTATTTTAATGTTGCTTAGTGTTTTATGCTTGCTTAAGAGAGAACTGTAAAACTAAGGCTATAAATTAGCATTCGTAGTTATTGGGTTGTTGTGGGTTAAGCTAGAGAGAGTGAATCTTAAGCCCCATTCTACCTATCTAGCTCGAGAGAGAGTAGATGAAGTGAGGTTGTGGGCTGGTTTTAGTGTTTAGCCTGTTGAGGTTCAAGAGAACTCACCGAAACGGGATAGTTGTTTGAGTGAGAGCTATTTCATCGAAGGTCCAGCCTACCCACAAAAATTTAATAACCTTCAATAATTACCTAGCACCCATTTAGCAAAATTGGCAGTTGGTCGGTCATTCCTCCAAGTATCTCTTAATCGTTTGACTACCCTTGTTGTTCGTTATTGTTGTGTTTGCTGATTGATATCAAATTCCCCCACCTGACATTTATGTCACCCTTTCGATTTATTTAACTGATTCCGATAATTTCTATTCCTACAAACAATTGAATCACATTTACTACTTCATAATTGAATTAAAACTTGTACCGCTCCCTGTGGGTTCGACCCCAACTAACTTGTTGGGTTTACACTATATTACGACCGTCTACACCTAGTATTGGATAAGGTGTAGTTGAGTGTTAACTAGAATGGCACCGCTGTCGGTGAGTGGTGTTTAGAATTCTCTTATTGAAGTTTGAATTGTGATCTCTTTGTGTTGTAGTTGAATCGACTTACTTTTTTTATTGTGAGCTGCTTGTGATTAGGTGACAAGATGAGTGCAAATGAAAGAATCGTGAACGAACTTGGTCAACAAGATAATGGTGGTGATTCCTTTCACGCAAATGAGGCTCTATTGGGGGGCGTAGGTGCTATTCCCCTACCTCCGGTTGTGGATCATGCTGCATTCCATGTGACAAACACAATGCTACAACTCTTGTAAGCTAAAGGAATATTTGGGGGGTTGGATCATGAGAATCCCATGAGCATATTCAGAACTTTGTGTAGATATGTAGTCCATTTTCACTTAGGGATATGTCACAAGAATCAGTTCGACTCTGGTTGTTCCCTTTCTCTTTAATAGGGGAAGCAACCAAGTGGTTAGCAGGGCTCCCGAGGGACTCCATTTCATCATGGGAGGAACTTACCGAGGCATTATACATAAGGTTTCTCTGACCCTTAAAGATGGTGAAGTTTCGTGACAACATCCAAAACTTCAAGCGAGTGGAAAGGGAACCGATTCATGAGACTTGGCTGAGATTTTGAAAGTTACTATTGCAATGTCCTACTCATGGGCTTCCGGATGATGTGATACTTTAATATTTTTACCGAAGTTTAGACTCAGTGAACAAAGGGGTTGCTGACCAGCTGTCTCGAGGTGGGATAATGTTACAACCATTTGAGGTAGCCTCATCCCTTCTTGATGAAATGACAAAGATCAACCAAGCGTGGTACACTCACGAGGAACAAGTATCCCCCTTAAATTTTAGGATGACAAAGGAGAAACTTGACAAGGTGAAAGAGAGGGATGAGAATATTAGCAAAATGATGTCCAAAATGGAGTTGTTACAAAAACAAGTGTTAGAAAAGGTTGATGAACCCAAAGAAGTCAGAAGAGGGTTTAGAGTTAAGGAGGGTTCTCACCCATGCTACTTAAAGCCGGGTGGGAATCAAGGTTGGAACTCGCATAAGGAAGAAGAGCGGAAACGATACTATCAAGAATGGACTGAACAAAATGACCCTTGGAGGAGAGAAGAAAGTCATGAAGAAGACCACACGCAATCAAGTGACAGCCTAAGATCAAAGGGTAGTTTGGGTAGCCTACGAGTGGATGATTTTTTGTCACGTATCCTAGATAAAGTTGAAGGATCTGATGACATGCTTAAGGAGATGAAAGATAATTTCTCATCATTGAATAATAGAGTGAATTCTCATGCATATGCAATCAAGCAACTTGAGGGTCAGCTGAATCAACTTTCAGCACAACTAGAACCCATGACAGTTGAAAGGGGTGAAGCTGAATGCGCAACAACATAGAGGGCTGATTATGACAAAGACTTGGCTGTTGTGACTCGGAGTGGAAAGATAGTGGTTGGTAATGTGAAAGGTAATAATGGGATGAACACTCATGAAGAAGATAAAGATATCGATGAGGAAGAGAGGCGTGTTCAAGCACCGGAAAGTGATATGATTAAAGAGATGGAGGAAAGTCCTAAGCAAAGCCCCACCGACAAGTTGCAAAAAGATAAAGAAAAGGCTACCCCAACTCCAAAGATAGTGCAACCTCTTCCAAAATTATCTACCCCATTTCCAATATCTCAAAAAGAAAAATGAGGATGAAAAGTTCAAAAAAATCCTATCCGTGTTTAAGACACTTTCTATAAATCATCCGTTAGTGGAAGCATTATTGGAGATGCCGGGATATACTAAATTCATGAAGGAGCTGGTCACTAAGAAGAGAAGCATGGACTTCGAAACAATTGAAGTCTCTCATAATTGTAGTACCATTATGACTAGCGAGATGATTATAAAGAAAGAGGATCCGGGGGCATTCACCATCCCATGCACCATTGGTATGCTTCAATTTGCTAAAGCTTTATGTGATTTAGCGGCAAGTATAAATTTGATGCCCTATGAAATCTTTAA
Source organism: Solanum etuberosum (assembly GCA_029582245.1). Classification (NCBI taxonomy): domain Eukaryota; kingdom Viridiplantae; phylum Streptophyta; class Magnoliopsida; order Solanales; family Solanaceae; genus Solanum; species Solanum etuberosum. Next base: position 169,865 of record JAJONR010000231.1, on the reverse strand, counting down.
ACAACTTGGGCTGGGCGAACCAAAATCCACAACAATGCGGCTTCTTATGGCTGACCGGTCGATCAAACACCCAGTTGGAATACTCTATGATATATTGGTAAAGGTGGATCGATTCATATTTCCGGCTGATTTTGTCATTCTTGATTGTGAGATTGATGCTGAAATTCCTATTATATTGGGTAGACCATTTTTAGCAACGGCAAAGGCCCTAGTGGATGTTGAAAGTGGGGAGTTGAAGTTCTGGGTAAATTAAGATGAGGTCACCTTTAATGTGTGAAAATCAATGAAGCAACCTATTGATATTCAGATAGTATCAACGATGGATGTGATTGATGAAACAGTGGCTAGTGTGATCGAGATGATGTGTATGAGTGAACCTCTTGAGGCTATTCTTTCGAATTATGATGAAATTAAAGTCCAGGGGTATGATGAAGTGGTAGCTTCTCTATCGGGGTTAGGTGAATACTCAAGGAACCCATTAAAGATAGACATTGATCTAAAGAATCGAGAGAGTCCTCCCGCTAAACTATCCACGGAGGAACCGCCAAAGCTTGAGTTGAAAGTACTCCTCGCCCATCTTTAGTATGCATTCTTGGGGGCGAATAATACCTTGCCATTTATCATTGCAGCTGACTTGCTAGAATGACAAGTTAAATTGCTTCTTGAGATGTTGAAAAGGTACATCAAGGCCTTATGATGGACTATCGCTGAGATTGTAGGTATTCCACCCAGAATTTGCACACACAAAATCCAATTAGATAGCGAGTGCAAACCAAGTGTTGACCATCAAAGAAGATTGAACCCACCTATGCAAGAGGTGGCGAAGAAAGAGATCATTAAATGGCTAGAGGCAGGTGTAGTGTATCCTATTGCGGATAGCAAATGGGTGAACCCGGCACAATGCGTACCCAAAAAAGGGGGCATCACGGTTTTCCCAAATAATAAAGGAGAACTTGTCCCCATGAGGCCAGTCACCGGTTGGAAAGTATGTATGGATTACCGGAAGCTAACTTTTGTACCGAGAAAGGTCATTTTTCAATGTCGTTTATGGATCAAATGCTTTATCGACTTGAAGGGCGTGGATGGTACCAATTTTTTGATGGCTACTCCGGGTATAACCAAATCTCTATTGCACCAGAGGATGAAGAGAAAACCACTTTCACATGTCCCTACGGGACTTTCACCTTCAATAGGATGTCGTTTGGATTATGCAATGCTCCGGAGACATTTCAACGGTGTATGCTTTTGATTTTTGCCAATATGGTGGAAGAGTCAATGGAAGTGTTCATGGATGACTTTTCAGTTGTCGGTGATTCATTTGAGACATGTTTGGCTCATCTTGGGCAAGTCCTTCAAAGGTGTGTAGAAACCAACTTGGTCCTTAATTGGGAAAAATGTCACTTCATGGTCAAAGAAGGCATAGTCCTAGGTTACAAAGTGTCACAGAAGGGACTAGAGGTCGACAAAGCAAAGATTGAGGTTATTGAGAGGTTGCCACTACCTGGATCTATTAAAAATATTTTCGAGTTTTTTGGGGCATGTATGGTTTTATAGGAGATTTATCAAAGATTTTTCAAAAAATTGCACATCCATTCTGTAAATATTGGAGAAAGAGGCGAAGTTTCTTTTTTATGGTGCTTGCTCAAAAGCTTTCGAGTGTTTGAAAGAAAAGCTAATCTCTACCCCGGTGATCATTAGCCCGAATTGGTCTTTACCATTTGAGGTGATAGGTGATGCAAATGGTACTGCTCTAGGAGTCGTGTTAGGGCAAAACCGCAACAAGCTCTTTCACCCAATTTATTATGCCAGCAAGACACTAAATGGAGCACAACGTAACTACACTATTACTGAACAAGAGCTATTAGCAGTAGTTTATGCATTTGAGAAGTTCAAGGCATACTTGTTAGGCATAAAAGTGATAGTTCATACTGATCATGCAGCGTTACGGTATTTAATGGAAAAGAAAGATGGTAAGCTGAGGTGATTAGGTGGGTCTTGCTATTACAAGAGTTTGATTTTGAAGTGAAGGACCGAAAGCGGTGTGAAAATCAAGTGGAAGATCATTTGTCGAGGTTAGAAATCTATATGAAAGACTCCAAAGAAAGGGATATTATGGCTGAATTCCCAGATGAAACAGTCATGAGGCTGACCCAAAGCAACATCCCTTGGTATGCTGATCTCGCTAACCATGTGGTATGTGGAATTATGCCGGAGGAGTTGAACTCCTATCAGCGGAAGAGGTTCTTGTTTGAGGTAAAAAAGTACTTCTGGGATGAACCATATTTGTTTTGAGAATGTGCAAACCATATCATTCGTAGATGCGTACCGGAAGAAGAAGTCAATGCCATTCTCAATGCGTGCCACACATCACCTGTCTGTGGACATCATGGTGGGGTACGAACAACAGTAAAAGTACTTTAAAGTGGTTACTACTGGTCTTCTCTATCCCGAAACATGCATGACTTTGTGAAATAATGTATCCCGTATCATAAGCAAGGTGGGGTATCATGAAAGCATGAATTACCTCTAAATCTTATCTTAGAAGTGGATTTGTTTGATGTGTGGGGTATAGATTTCATGGGGCCATTTATGAGTTCTTTCAGCCACAAATATATTTTGGTAGCAGTGGATTATGTGTCCAAATGGGTCGAAGCTGTAGCGTTGCCCAATAATGAGGGCAAGAGAGTGGTGCAATTCTTAAAGCGATATATTTTTGCACGACTCGGCACTCCTTGAGCTATCATCAGTGATGGGGATCTCACTTTTGCAACCGGATGTTTGCCCCGTTTTAAAGCAAATATGGGGTAAAGCATCAAGTTGCCACGCCATACCATGCACAAACAAGCTGTCAAGTGGAAGTTTCAAACCGGTAAATTAAAAGTATTTTGGCAAAAATGGTGAATGCAAATCGGATGGATTGGTCTCACAAATTGGATGATGCTCTGTGGGCATATCGAACAATGTTCAAAACACCAATTGGTATGTCACCATACCAGCTAGTGTTCGGCAAGTCTTGTCATCTACCAATTAAGCTTGAGCACAAAATTTTATGGGCGTTGAAGACAGTAAACCTGAATTGGGAGAAGGCCGCAAAAGGGAGAGTGAACCAACTCCACGAATTAGAGGAATTCCGATTGAGACCATATGAAAGTTCAGCCCTTTATAAAGAGAAGATGAAGAGGTGGCACGACTCCAAAATCCTTCAACGTGACTTTCAAGTCGGTGACTTTGTGTTGCTCTTCAATTCCCGGTTGAGACTCTTTCCTGGTAAACTTAAGTCAAAGTGGTCAGGTCCATTTGAGACAACCCGAGTGTTTACAAATGGGGCAATTGAAATTGAAGGTAAAGAGGGCCTAGATTTCAAGTTTAATGTGCAGCGCCTTAAGATGTACTTTGGTGCATGTCATGAGATTTTGGTAATCAAAGTGGTGTATTTGAAAGATGTTTGAAAGCATTTCCATGTCGTGCCATGACGTTAAATAAGGAGCTTCTTGGGAGGAAACCCATGCGTTAGTTGTTTTGAATAATGTGTGCTGAATGTGTAGGTATGGGTAGTTGAGCAATTCCAGGACCATTTCGATGAGCCGCTGAATGGATTCGGCGGTTGTGACTTTGCTAGCATTCTTGGCATCAAGAGTGAGCTGAGACTCTGGAATATTTGGCGATGTATCCAGGCCAATCGGCGATTCACTGAAGCGATTGGGCGAGCCCGACTTTCACCGCCCTTTCCATTATCTTGAAGGGTCGGTGTTCTAAAAATTTTGGCGACGATCTACGCACATTTGGCGATGCGCCGATGCTGTTCGGCGAACCCGATCTGGATCACCTTTTGGTCTCAACTCGAGTGGTAGCATTCTGGATATTTAGGTAGACTGCATGCACTTAGGTGGTTCGCCGAAGTGTTCAGTGATCTCTCGGTTCCTTCGCCGACTGCCCAATAGTGAAGAGGCCTCCTAACCCTATGCTTGTAATTTAGTGCTATTATTTCTCTATTTTATTTGGTGCTCGTTCATTTTTACATTGAGGACAATGTTGGATGCTTTTGGTGGGGTGGGGACTTGTTAGGAATGCCACCTCTAGAAAGTTTTGAATGAAACTGTTCTCTTGCATTTTCGAGTGTTGCTTGTGTCAATACTGATGACTTGAATAGTATTCTTAATTAAACAAAATGAATGTGCGGCTACGATGAGGCAAACTAAGTTACATAGATAATATGTGAACTTTTAGCATCTCGTTGTGATTAGCTGATTGTCGATTAAGTCTCTTGTAATGACCATTGCACGCAAGCTAGAAAGTTTGGAGTCTTGTTTGATAATTATATCAATGCCTTGTGTGGTGAGGGCATCCATCTCAAGAGATTGCTTCAAGAAACCCCGCCTCAACTCACGAATGAGTTTCCATCTCAATCAATATTCACTATGTGCTTAGCATTATTCCCCACGGAGTACTTAACATTTCATTACTTGAGTTCATTATTATGGAAGAATGCATCAACACTCAATCCAGCATCATTCATAGATAGCTCCTAGATTCGATAGCTGAGAATAGCCTCTCAACCTATGAATCCCCATATTGTGAGAAAACCTTTCACAACATGTCATCTTCATTCATAAGTGTATAATTGAGAATAGCCTTTCAATCAACACATCATCATTATCATAATCATAGAAACTTTATTCATACTTTATTCATAAGTTTGTGTGTATGTGAGAATAGCCTTTCAACAACACCACAATTACATCATAGTCAAAATCACATTACTCTCAAAGTGTTCATAAAACATATACATAAATCTCATAATCATGCATAATTCTCATAAATTGCCCTTCAAGGACCATAGATCATGATTCATAAACACATCTAGAATTACTACATTAGGCATGAAAAATAACATAATTCAAGTAATCAATTCATTACATTTATAATTCATGGATTCTTGAGGAATTCAACTTAAAATCATGTAAAATCGTCAATATATCCATAAAAAACATAATTCAACTTTTAAAAATGAATTTGAAAGGAATCCATGAGATTGAAGTCAAACCCTAACTTTTGAATTTTCTAACTTTGAAATTGGGGATTTTGAAGGGGCTCTATGGTTGAAGGCTACCCATAGATGAAGAGCAACCATACCTTATTGAAGAATTCCCATGAATTTGATGAGAAAAGCTTGATTCTTCAACCCTAGCTTCACCTTTCTTCTTCTTCTTCCTTGGAGTTCTAGAGAGAGAAATATTTGGGGGAAAGTTGGTTGTGATTTGGGTTTTGGGATTTTATAAAGTGAATGGATTGGTTAATGACTTAAAAAGGCTTATATAGGTGTATAAAAACTATACAAAACGACCTCACTTAATACTAACTACTATAGGAATTACCTAAAGTACCCCTTCCTTAACCGCCAAAGAGGCAGTTTCAGGTGCCCACCCACGACCCTCACTGACGGACCATGTTTGGACCCACGGCCCATGTTGGTGAGGCGTGGGTTGAGTTACTGGAACTCCTCACTTGGCCCCCTTGACCCACGAGCCTCTCCCACGGAGCTTGGACCACCCTACGCGGCGTAGGTCCCTCCGTGTGTCACTATTTTGGGCAGGTTTGGGGTAGACCTTAGGGTCCTCCTCATGGACCCTTGGTTGGTCCTTGGGGAGTCGTACCTTGACGTTTAACCCCTAAACCCTTCTTTCTAAGTACGCCGAGCAAATTTTATGACTCTAACCTTACGACAAGCTCTAGTTAAGCCTACTAGTTTCTGGGGTGTTACATTATCTCCCCCTTGGGATCATTCGTCCTCGAATATCGATCTAGACACCTTACGGAATTAAAGACTCAAGACTAGCAACCCATCATGCATGAAACATCAAAATAATGCACAACTTAAAGGCGGAAACATCACTCCATCTCAACATACTCAATGCAATAAAAGGAAGTAGGAACTACATCTACCAACCCATTATGCATGAAAACTTTAACATTTCTCAAACTCATTGGAGGAACTACCTTCTCCAACTTAAAGCATGCTAAACTCAATAACATGAAGAAAATTATGCAATTACTCTCAAAACCATATTAAAGCATGTTTGAAAGTTCGTCTCATGAAGCATATAGGAAACTTATACTAAATGCGCAACAACATTAGGAACATAAGTCATGAAAACTCATTTTCTCTCTAAACATGAATTTCTCGAGAACATGCACATCATAATGAAATCATGGAAGAACATAAATCACACATGACTCCAAAACATAACACAAGCTAAGAGGAACTCTTTGTTTCAAGATAGAATAGAAATAGAAGAAAGAGATGAGGATATCGGAACTCTCAACAATCTTGCTATCTAAGCATATTATCTCCCCCTTGGGAGAAAACCCCTAATAAGGTTAACATCTAAGTCTAACAAGTAGAACATGGATCTTAATAAAACATTTACCTCTATAGGAAGCTATCAACATACCAGTGCCTTCATTCGGAGAGTCTTCTTGGTCCTTTCTAGACCGGAGAGCATAGAAGTGTCCATATTTTGGAGCATTGGGAACCGGACTACTAAGAGAAGCTTGATTGGCCTCTCTCCCTTGTGCCATGAGTGTCGGGAAATCTCTCATCTTATGACCTTTATTTCCACACCCAAAGCAACCATACATGCCGGCTAGGCACTTACCCACATGTTGCTTCCCAAATTTGACCTACGAGCCTCTTCCACAGAGCGTGGACCACCCTATGGGGCGTAGGTCCCTCCGTGGGTCACTGTTTTGGGCAAGTTTGGGGTAAACCTTAGGGTCCTCCTCAAGGACCCTTGGTTGGTCCTTGGGGAGTCATACCTTGACGTTTAACCCCTAAACCCTGCATTCTAACTAAGAGGAGAAAATTTTACGTCTCTAACCTTACGACAAGATCTAGTTAAGCCTACTAGTTTTTGGGGTGTTACAAAAAGTATATTTACGACTATGAAAATAAGTACATATTACTTATCTAGATAGTCTTCTCATTTGAAATTGAGTTGTTGCATACGTTTTTGTTGATCTATCTAATTTACCCACAAAAAATATTATAATTGCATAATTGAACAACTCTCACAATCTTCGTTGTTTTAAGAAGAAGATTAGAAAACTTACAGAATCGGTAGTTTAAAAGTTTGAGAAAACCCCTATATTTATAGAAAACAAATGATATTACTAAAAAGGTGTTTATCGTGCCTTATCAGATAACTCACAACCCTTTAGAAAAATTACAACTCTTCAGAAATGTCATAAAAGTCACAACTCTATAAAAAAAAGTCACAACCCTTCAGAAAAGTTACTACATTTCAATGTAAAAAGGTGTCAGCTTTTAATATAGTATAGAACAAGTAAATATAATATATTATATTATAATATAAAAATATAGAATATATACTAAATTGGGTATTTTAAGTTACGGGTATTATAGTAATTTAACATTCAAGTTAGGCAGTTCCTGCTTTTAAGGTATTGTGTATATATATATATATACACACACACACATACATATAAAACTTTTGATTAAAAATTGTGTTGCTGATTAATTCACGGTGCTATAGTAATATTTTATAATTTAGGCTCATAAGCCTTAGAATGGGGATGATGGACAACCGTAAACACCTGAGGTATTACATCTTTCACCCCTTAGGATCATTCACCCTCGAATGAAAGTAAATGCATACTGATGTAAAGATAAGAACATTTTTTTTTAATTTCGGTAGAGTTTCATCTATATATCAAATTATCTTAAAACTAATATCCATAGGGTGATATACACCATATAAAAATACAACATCTACGATTAATATTATCAAATAATCACATGATGCATAATGTTGCTCACCAAGGGAACCTTTTTTTAGTAGTATATTTCAAGTAGGCACATATTACGTAAAGTATGAAAAAATATGTCATTTATAATCTAGGTATTGAGCATGAAAGGGTACATAATTATATAAAGTACAAGAATGTGACTAAAATAAGAAAATCATAGTTCAATGGGCAAGATACTCCAGCCCAAAATGTATTACTACCTTATTATAAGTACAATAATCTGACCATATATTAATATGAAGTTACACACCAAAGTGGAAGATACATCAATAAATCATAAGAATTTTTTTTTGCGATAGTAAATTTATTATGTATACTTGTGAGCACAACATGGAGAATAAAAGTTTCTTAGTTACTCAAGCTCTAAAGCTATAAGAATGAATATAATGTAAAAAGATAATTTATGACATATAGTATCATATTGAAATAGATAAACATAAAACCTCCTTTTCATTTAAACCTTTGGTCCATTATCAAATGGTATGTATATATATGTACACATATACTCTATATCCTTCAAATATGTAGGTCATGAGGCATAGCGTAAATGTAAAATCAATCCATAAAGGGTTTAACAACTACACTTAAGGTGTTTGGTACGTACAACATATAAACGAGATATGTCTCATGAATTAAAAATTTAGGACACTCGAAGCATTTACAGAAATAATTTCTATGAGACTACAATATGTAATTCTTAAAATATATAGATAGTGAATAAAGAAGCATACCCTCAAACAAATATGTTTATATCTTACAAATCACCAATCATATTATATATGAACAATTTAAAATATACTCTTTAATCATATGAGTTTCAAAAAGTATATACTATTTAAAAACCATGGTATATGTATCACATAAAAAATAATAATTTGTAAGGTGTGTAGCATGTGAACAATTGACCTATGACAGGTGATCATGGTAGAATGTAAATATGTATTTTTTGAAGTAGCTATTATTTAGGAAAACAATCTGTTGGTCATGCATCTAGTATAAAATTATTCTTTAAATTACATATCATTTGGTACATAAACATGTTCATTATGAAGCACATAACATTTTAGCCAACACTCACCTAGCGTGATCCATTTAGCATGGAAGAAATTGATTTCTAATACGTAGGCATTTGACATATAATAGAATACTTTGTTAAACAATTAACATATGGGCAAATGAGCCTTCAACCATATAGCATATGTGCTAACATTTTCAAGCATGTATAATATAAACATGTTTTCCATGAAACACATAAACCATAATCAATTGACCTAGATAAATTTAATTCTATGAACGGATGGTATATGAATAACATTTAAGTAAATAATTCTGTAGGAACACATGATGTGTAACTACTAGGATTTATGCGAAGGGTGACGTATTAGCATATAGATTGTAGTTCGAAACAAACTCAATTATTTCTTACAAACAATGAATCATATATTATTAAAGTAGTTTGACTTCGAGATACTAATTATATAAACTTTTGGAATACATAAAATACTAAAACAAATTATCTATGAGGCATATGACATAAAAATAGGTTGTTTACAATGTTTATAACATACAAGAAATTTACATATTACTTGTAGGTGTGTATCCACTTATGTCTATGCACGTAACATAGGATCTCTAGTATTTTATAAACTACATAATGCGTGAGAAAGAAGCATGTGAATCATGTAACATGTGATGCCTTATCTTATGAAACAGATAACATATAAATACGTTCTTTATGAAAAATATAATCTTTCAAGAGTCATACCACACATAGCCTACAAGAAAATTATCTAAAATGTAAATAACATAGACACAATTATCTTATGAAAAACATACACATGTGTTGATACATTTATGAAACATGTAATATGCAATTCATTATATATAAAACAAGAGGCATATAACCAATCATTCATATAACATATAATCTATATATATGTCCTATAAACGAATGTTTTAAATGATTCACATCATGCATACAAATAGACTATGATATCTGTACACACAATCTATAGTGTGTGTGAACACAATCATGTGACCGAGTCTTCATTAGAGAAAGTAATAAATAAGCAAATAACTCATGATTCATGTCATCATGTAAGTTTTTATCCTAGAAAAACATATAAATACTTAGTCCATGTAACACATAGAAAAATTTAACTAAACACATACGTAAGTCTTTGAGGGTTGTTAGCAATTAAATCTTGATAAAATTTATATACATAATCATTAAAAAAAATTATAAATAATTCTCAATGGAGAACACACAAAAGAACTTGATAGGCATAAAAAATAAAATTACTCCCAAATACACACAATTCGGTCTCATAATAGAGATAAAAATTATTCTCTTATACGTATTAGCTTAAATTTTTTTCCTACTTATCATATTAAATTCAAATAATTATTAGATTAACCTAATTATTCAAATAAAATTTACATGTTACGATAAGAACTTTATGAAGTTCAAAATACAAATAACTATTTTCTTATGAGATGGTCCGCATATGATATTTATGAAATGATTTCTTTAAATACCAAATCAAATGGTCATTAGAAGACACAAATTATCTTTGGTGGATATAGGTAGCTTCATTACCCATACACACAATAAAATATGAAATAATAGACCAATATCAAGTACATGACATGAAACCTATAGAACTCTTACAGAGTTAACTCTTCTCCCAGTAAGGACTTGAAGCTGAAGACACACAAGATACATGGTCCTTATACAAATACAAAATAAATAATACTTAATAACTTAGACTTTAATTCATCATGGACTCCCTTTTACAATATTAGGAGGTACATCAATATTAGGAGTTACAAGTACTTATCAATTTTAATTATCAAGATTAATATGACATGATGATTATATTTTTTCCTAGTAGTTTTCAAAGAACTTTATTTTTATGAATAATGAAGAATAGCGACCATGATTAACAACTGTAATATAGAAGGTGAAGAAATATGTCAAATCAATGCTCAATAATGTAAATAAAAAAAGTATGATGCATTCCTTTAAGATTTCTTGAAGAATATTTATGCAGCAAAATTCATATTAAGAAGAGAACATATGTGATAACATCGCATGTAACATGTAGCATGTAGATAAATAATTTATAAAATAAGTATCATATGCTTAATGATTCACATAAGACATAATTGCAGACAAGGGATCGGTGTGCCAAATAATGTGTAAATCATGTTCCCCAAAAGAGAACTCACCTTGTAAGCTAGTGAATCTATGGAATGAAGACCCATACATCATGAAACACATAACACTTATAATCTATATATTCATATATGGATTATTTATGACTTACTCTTATAGAAATGTATTGACCTCCAAGTTATTTTTGTGTTTATGACTCCTGTTCATCATTTAGAATATTCTTTTAGTGACCCCAAGTCATTTATGACTTGTTGGGACTGACAATTTAGTCACATGGTCATTCATTTAGTTTTTATACGAGTCTTAGTGTTTTAGAGCTTATGAACATTAGAATGGTCATTTTTATGAGAAGTTCAAGAAGATGACCTCAAAATTAAATTTTGCCTATTCTATCAGCTCCATAAGGGTCATTTTAGGATAGTAACATAGTTGGCATGACTCCCAAGGCTTTCCGTGCGAGTATGTGCGATAAGGCGTTTTAACTTTCAAGTTGAAGCTTAAGTTTGAATTTAGTGAACATTCTGCGTAAACGAGCTCAGATGAGAATACCATTAGTGAGGTTAGCAATGGAATATTGAGTTTGGTCTAGAATAACCCTTCGCTTAGGTCTTGAGGCTTCTGGGCTAATTTCGAGACCCATCGTGGATGTTGGTTTAAAATAAAATTTAGGTGTGGGACCCACTTTTCATTGAAACGACCTCGTCTGGAAGTTTTGATGATCCCATTTAGTTGGAAATGCTCAATCCAATGGGTTAGCATAGTTTGTTTGTACACACGTGGTTTAAAATAAATCTCGGGCACCCCATCGAAGTTTGGAGGCCTAAGCACTTTGCTATCAGCTAAGGTAGCCTCACATCCGTACGCCTGGACTCGCGTTCGTGAGTGGCTGGCGCCTAAGCGTGCATGTTTGCGCACCGGCTTCCACGACCGTTGCCAGCGTCAGGGTGTGGCCTAGCATTCACGCGCGGCCGCGAAGGACAGAGACCTGGACTTCTTATTTAAGGCTTAGTCGCGACCAACCTTGCAACCACTAAGTATTTTTGTGATTTCTCCTCTGTTCAAACTCTGATTTGGTGATTCAAACTCCTACTCGTCTTTAATTTTTGGGTATAGGTGGTGGCGTGATTGTATTGTGTCGTTGAACCTCTTTTTGAGGTAATTTTGGCACTGAAGGTGTTGGCCCCTCTCTTTTTCTTGTGTTTAAATTGAGTTTTCATTGTTGTTCTTGTGTTGGCTGATTTTTGGTCCTCGAATTGTATCTTATTTTGGGACACAAGTTCAAGGCATAGTTTAGTAACTTTTGAAAAATTTAATTATGGAATTTCCACCATGGATGCCACGATTCCTGTTTGACTCTCAAATTGGCTCGTCTCCATTTTGGCTGATTTTAGTGTCTCTATGACCCTATTGACATTGTGATCCTATTCTTGATAGAGTGGCACCGTTAAAAGGCCATTCAGAAGGAAAAAGCTCTGGTCTTGTGATTTAAAGCGCACAGTCATCCTACAGGTACACTATGGCTTTTTTTCTAATTAGATTAAGCACAAATGTTTGAATTCATGATGATTATTGTAAATTGGGGGTGGGTACCTAGTTATTCATAGTTTTCTTCTTAGAAACCATGTTTTATGGTTATTTACTACTGATTCAGGGTAACACTATGTAAGTTTGGGGTTGTATGTATGTTGCAGCATGTTATGTGATTTATTTATTTTACTATGTGTTTTTTGAAACATTCATGTTTTGCCTTAGTCTAGGATAGACTAGTATTGCCTTAGACTTTTTAACCTTGTGACTTTGGTATGTCTCCGATATCATTCGTACAGACTAGGTCTTATAGATTAATATAGAAGGCTTGGGTAATATATTATGAGCCTAAGTCTAGGCGTTTTCACAACTTGCTAGCCCTTCTGTCTGCTCTCCCTACTTCTACAATTCCGATGTGTTACTAGAGGTTATGTGCTTTCTTGGGATTTGAGTACTTCATGCTTGGAGCCGTTTTGATATCTTTGAGAGTGGACGTCGATCAATTGAGTCTTGGGGCCTACCATATATCCTCTTCAGAGTTGATATGCCCCCAGGGTCACTCTTGCTAGCTGGCGACAAACGCCCCTGTCTATCTGTGCGGCATTAATATATGAGATCCTCTATGAAGTTGACACGCCTCCGGGTCACTCTTGCTAGCAGAGCGACTTATGTCACTAGGAATGGACTGTCTGGCTGGGCGGCGTGGGTTAATTGTCACTCTTTTTAGCTGGGTTGGTATTTGACTGGTTCTTGGTTACATGGTTACTTAGGGAGGGAGCCCAACTAATGTTCTTAGATTCAAATTTGAGTTATTCTTCTTTCTTGTAGACATTGTTATTCTTTATACCTTTCGGGCTTATGGGGGCTCGTACATGTTTCATTAAAAGATCTGCACAAGTTTACATTCTGGTCTTATAGGGGTCAGTTAGGTTTATTTTAGTGTACTCATATTTACTTTTGATATGCTCGTGTGCCTTCTTTTAATTTCCTCTTTAACTTATGCTTGTATCTAGATTATATCTGATCATATTTTTTAACCTTTCTTGCTCATTCGGCCTATGAAGCCTACTGAGTAACTTGTCTTGGTATTTATGCTACACTCTGCATCTTTTTGTGATGCAGCTCCTAGTACCAGCTAACAGCGGTGATCGTTCGTGTGATCTTTTGCAGCTTGTGGATATCAGAGATGAGGGTGAGCATTTGGCGTCCTGGATCAGCCTATCTCCTCTATATATAAGTTAGCTTGTCTTTTTCCTTTGGGACAGCTTGTTGGGAGGGTATCTATTGTATATAGTTTTTGGTTTTCTTTCCATTTTGGTCTTTACTTATTAGTAGCTTTACTTTTTGATTAGTTATTCCCTAGTACTCACTACTTGTAGCTCTAGGTACGTGTCGGCTTACCTAGTTGTGGGTTTTAATAGTATAGCCATCATGACTTGGGAAGTATGGTCCTGACAAGTTGGTATTAATGCCCAGGTTCACCGGTCTCACTTGTACAGAGCTAAAACTTGGTATAGTCCTATAGATTGGTGTGGAGACGTCTGTATCCTAACTTTCGGAGGCTACAAGGTGTCTTTAGGAATTCTTCTCTTTTGTATTGCTTTTGTGAAGAATGTGTATTACTGGTTTCTTGAAAATCTAACTAGTGTCACTCTTTTCATAGGATGACTTGTATGCAGTGCGAGGCTGTCCGATGTAAGGGTCGACCTCCATTACATGATAGGGGTGCAGCACTACCCTCAGAGAGAAAGTGGTGCCCGGAACCCGCAACGGATCCTCCAGCAGTCCATGTTCCAGAGGCCCTAGTAGGTTTGGGACTAGCTTAACTACAACCCGCACCGGCTATCACTCCAGACCTTTAAGCAACCATTGCGCAACTTCTGACTCTGTTTGATGGCATGTAGTATTCCCCTGTACCAACACTAGCACATGCGCTAGTACCGGCACATGCATCATCACTAGATAAGAAAGATAAGCCTTCAATAGAGGCACCTTAGACCCATGTACCTCCTGGGGGTTCCTAACATATGATTGAGGCCAGAACTATGCCACTAGAGGAGAACAAGATGCTCTGAGTGTTCTTGATGCTTTCACCTCCGAGGTTTTATGGGGTGATGGGTGAGGATTCCCCACGAGTTTCATACTACATGCCATGAGCGACTGTATATCTTGGGGCTAGTAGAGTCGAGAGGAGCCGACTTCACCGGTTCTCAACTAGATGGGCTGGCCAGGCAGTAGTGGCGTAGCTTCCTTAAGAAAAGGTCAGCTAGGTTTCATTCGGTCACTTGGAATGAGTTTTCTGAGGCCTTCTTGTCCAGGTTAATACATTGCAGCATCAAAGATCAGTTCAAGGATCAGTTCTCCAAGATGGAGAAGGGTTCTATGATCGTGTCTAAGTATGACACGAGATTCCATGAGCTTTACTGATGTCATGCTACCATGATTCTACCTACAAAGGAGGAGAGGGTTTAGTAATTTGTTAGTGGGTTGAGACTGCAGGTGCGGCTTGAAACTCAATCTACGCTCTAAGTGAGTCCTATTTTTCTAGATGTTGTTGATCATGCCTGCACTATTGAGCAGATCCGCCATGAGACCCAAGAGGGAAGAGACAAGATAGCTAGATCTAAGGGTAGGTACAACGGGTCCCATTCCAGGCCTAGAGATGTACATGATAAGACTCAGCGGCATTTTTAGTAGGGTCAGCCCAGTAAGCCTATTCACGCCACCCTGCAGAGTTCAGATGGTGAATGGTATAGCCGGAATTAGGTTTTATCTAGT
The DNA here is from genome assembly GCA_029582245.1 of Solanum etuberosum. Lineage (NCBI taxonomy): Eukaryota > Viridiplantae > Streptophyta > Magnoliopsida > Solanales > Solanaceae > Solanum > Solanum etuberosum. The sequence goes on along the minus strand of JAJONR010000231.1, from coordinate 154,555 downwards.
TAGAGTCATGGGTCCCAGGCTAGTCCTTCAGGCCATGGTGGTCGTTCTTTTTGTAGTAGATTATTTTCGTGTTGTTTTGACTGTGATGAGTTAGGTAACTGGTATAACACTTGTAATATGCATATGCTAGTTCTATTCATATGATACTTGACATAGCCTTATCGTATCGGTGAGCGACCATGTTTCTTATATGATTAGTGTTGGTATAAACTAGCTCGGAAGGTGATGTAATGCCTTGCACGTTTCATCGTGTGTACTCAAAGTTAAGCCCAACAGAAGTATTTAAACACAAGACAGTAAGGTGGTAATTGAGCTGAAAGTTAAAAGTGAAATGCTATGTAATACAAAAGGAATTAATATTTAGAGAATGGAATAAAATAGTGAGCTGCTTGCTTGGCTTAATTAAGCTACTAGGTGGATCACCGACTTGAGCTATATGGATTTAGTTAAAAAGGCCAAGGCTAATTGTTCAGATTTAGGCCAATGTTAATGGACTCACTTGAGGCTCAAACTAAGTAAAAGAAAATGAAAATGAAATTAAAACCCAACAGCCAAATCTTCCAAGCCCCAATGTAGTTAAGCCCAAATAAGGAAAAGGGCAAGTAGGTGAATCACCTACTTTGACCTTTTGAGCATCTTTGTGTACGTAAGCAGGTGAATCACCTACTTGACCAATTAGTTGTCGAAAATGGAGGTAAAAAGAAGAAGGTTCTAGAGGATATTTTTAAGGGTCAAGAAAGCTCAATATAAGATAAATATTGACAGGTATTTCAACTCATTTTAACACATAAAATTCAGAAGTAACTCCACCTCTCTCTCTCTCTCTCTCTTCTCTAAAGGCTTAAAACAACAGCCTTAAAATTTCTTTTAAGGTTCTTGAAGAAACCCTAATCTTTTGAAGACAAGGTAAGTAAAAATACTTATGGATTTAGCTTAATTCTTCCATTGATAACGAGGAAAACTTGTTACTTATGCTCAAGTGTAAGTACAAAGGCAAAATGTTTCCACAAGCTACTGCTCACTTTACTTGATCATTAATAGACTTTTCTCTTCTTCTTTGGTTAACTGTGAAGGGAAGTTGAAGTTCTTGAAGATTTCAAGATAAAAGGAAAAGCTGCATAAATTGAGGTAAGGTGACTGCTCATTTTTTTGTCCTCCATATGTATGTGTTAGGATAAAGAATTACATGTGGGTTGTTATTGAGAACTCAAGGGATTGTGAGTTCAATATTTGGTTGCTATGAAAAAGAACATTTTGGGCTGTTTTATGTGAAAAAGTGCTTCTCCTTGTAAAGGACATGTTGTCACAACGTATGATCTCTAATGTAACTAATGATCCTTTTCCCATTCCATCGTGTGACAAAGTACTCCAATATGTTTTTACTATTATGAGCTGTATTTTTACTCTTCCAAGTACTAGTATGAATAAAGGGGGTTTCCAACAACAAGCTTTGTGATTTCTCATATTAATCAGATAAGGTCCATCGTGTCATTTAAGCTAGTAATTCATTGGTGTTACATTTTCTCCTTCTTTCATTTTTACTGCCTAAAGTGCATATTCACATCTCTTCTACTACTGATGCATAATTTTGAAGCAAAAAAATGATTACGCCAACCAAAGTAACAATCTCGAAGATCAAAGAACAACGTGGAGTAATCTGCATAGTAGTGGGTGGCAGTCTATGGGCAAAATCCTAGCATGGTTCGATCCCATTTAGTGTATAAAGGTGGCAGTCCAGAGTCTAGAACCTAGCATGGGTCAATCCCAAATGTATATTTATGAGGACAACATCGCAGGGGTTAAAATGTCAAGCATGGATCATTCTCTTTTACCACTTATCAGCTGGTCATTTGTATCACATGCTTTACAAAGATCATAATGCACATACGAGTAAGGAAACAAATGTAACATACACGATCCTAAAGTGTAAGAAAATGTGGTCTTTAATTTTGAGCTATACATTTATAATTTGGTACGTGATTTCATTAAAGCCATTCTCTTACACATGCTACTGCCTTACATATTCCGTACATTTTTTCAGACTGACACCCTTATGGGGGACAAGGTGTTTCATGCATGAAGAACAGGTACTCCACCTAGTAGACCTCCTCAGTAGGAGCGCACGACACCGAACTTCTTTTGGTGATCCAAGTTGATTCAGAGCTGGTAGATTTATTTTTGTATTGTATAGTAGTTAAGGGTAAAGCGAGGTCTTTCCCTACCTACTCTATGTTTTTTTATCGTATAGGGCTTTGTAGACTAATCTATAAAGTGGAGTTATGTTTGGTTACTTAACAGTTGTGGCCTCAATGGCCAAGTCATGTATATATATTTTTGTCCTACCTATGTTGGTCTTTTATCATTGGGTCTTATACGTATACTTGCTAGAGTTTCGTGATTGTCATAGTTGTATGCATGCTAAGCACAAGTTATTTATGGGTTCTCCTGGGTGTTTATGGCATCATATGCTTGTCTGCCACAATGGGATTTGAGGTGTGACAATGTGGCATCTGAGCAGGTCATCCTAGGGAATCTACAAAGTTGTATCTCTATAGAGTATTTCTTAAGGATATGTTGTGGACCACATTTATAAAAGAGAGGCTATGAGACATGTAGGAGTTGTCTCTTTTCTATCATTTCATAGATCGTGTGATAGAGCCAGTGTTGTAGGTGGATTATATCTAACTTCTAAATTGTTTTATTATAGCAAAGATGCTGGTTACGAGAAGGAGTAAAAATACAGGTAAGCAAATAGATGTAGCTGTTGGAGAAGGGACCATCCAACCACCACTGAGATGAGCTGATAAAAGTAAGGTTCAAGTTGAGTCTCTATCACAAACTTCCCCCACCCCACCATATCCAGAAGATATAAGGAGGTAAGTAGCACCTCAAGAACCCCCTATTAGTGCTACAAAGCAAGATTTAAAGAATGAGGTTCAATTATTGAGCAGTATAGTTTCTGGCCAAGGGCAAGGGAAAAAAGGTCCAATGGCAGGTACTAGAGGAGTAGATAGGGCTGCTATTATGCGGATACGTGATTTAATTAATATGGACCCTCAATCATTCACTAGGTCAGATCCTACTGAAGATCCACAAGAATTTATTGAACTAATCTAATGGACCATGGACATTATGCATGTATTTGGTAAATAAGTAGTTGAGCTAGCAACATATTGACTAATGGGCGTATCTATATTATGGTATGAATCTTGGAAACAATCTAGTGATAAAATGAACCTTTACCTACTTGAAAAGAAATAAAAAAGGCATTTGTTGACCAGTACCTGACATTGGAGATCCGAGAGGCCCGAGCGGATTAATTCCTAAATCTCCTCAAACGAAATATGAGCGTGTGAGAGTACAGTTTCCAGTTTAATTAGTTGGCCAGGTATGATCCTAATGTAGTAGCTACTATGAAAGATAGAGTTCATCAATATGTTGATAGATTAGATTCATCTCTTGTTAGATATTGTACCATTGCTTTGTTGAATAAAGACATTGATATAGCAAGAATGCAAGATTTTGAACAAAAGTTGGAGGACCAAAGGTAATCAAGAAGGACACAAAAGTCAGAAAGAGGGAATTCCAAAAGGGCCAGATCAACGGGGCATTTTACACCATCCCAAGGTGATTTTAGCCCTCGGTTCTTTAATAGATCTCCTAGGCAATCATTTTCCAATTCTACAGCTAGTGCCACACCTAAGTTTTGCGGGTCTAGGGGACATCAGTTTGTGCAAAAAAGTGTAAGCCAATGTTCATGAACAGCGGGGAACCAAAAGCAGGGAAGTACGAGCCAATCAAGACCTCCTTGACAGTCGTGTAAACAATGTGGAAGAAATCATCTAGGTGCCTCTCGGTTTGGGATAGACGCTTGTTTTTGGTGTGGTACACCAGGTCACATAATGAGAAATTTCCTTCAAATGGGCATTGGTGGTATGGCACAACTTACTAGATTATTCGTTGCATCATCATCATCATCAGCGCCTTTGTGAGGTAGGGGTCTACAAATGCCTACAAATTGTGGTAGAGGTGTTAGAGGAGCAGCTAGTTGTAGAGGAGTTCAGAATCGTACATACGCCCTAGGGGATTGAATTTTTTTTGAGTCCTCACCGGATGTGGTTACATGTTCATTATCCATCTTTATTGTATATGCATTAATTGATCCGGGGATTACACTATCATATTTCACTCCATGGATTGCTGGGATGTATGAAATAATACTAGAATTATTGGTTAAACCATTTGAAGTATGTACGCTGGTTGGCAGGTCCATTATTGCTATAAGGGTCTATCATAATTGCATAGTAACTGTTGGTGAACATGATGAATTGGTTAACCTTGTTAAACTAGAAATGATGTCTTTTGATGTTATAATGGGTATGGACTTGTGTCTTCTTGTTAAGTAACATTAGATTGTCGAACCAAGATAGTGCATTTCCATTTTCCAAAAGAGGCAGTCCTAGAATGGAATGGTAATATTGGGGCTTCAAGAGGTAAGTTTATTTCTTATCATAAGGAAAAGAAGATGATGGCTAAATGATAGATATGTCATCTAGTTAGAGTGAATGATATTGATGCAGAGCCACCAACTTTTCAATCCATTCCGGTGGTAAATGAATTTCCCGATGTTATCTCTTGAGGATTTTCCAGGTTTGCCTCCTGAATGAGAAGTAGAGATTGGTATTGCTGTGATTCCAAATACTCAACCTATATCCATCCTCCTATATAGAATGGCTCCATTAGAATAACGGGAGTTGAAGTAGCAATTAAAAGACTTGTTAGAAAAAGGATTCATAAGGCCTAGTATGTCCCCTCGGGGAGAACCAGTTTCATTTGTAGGCAAGAAAGATTGCTTGTTGAGAATGTGTATTGACTACCAGGAGTTACATAAGGTAAATATTAACAACAAATATCCTCTCCCTACAATTGATGATTTGTTTGATCAGTTACAAGGTTCTAAGTGTTTTTCAAAGGTCAACTTGAGGTCGGATTATCACTAAGTGAGGGTCAAAGATGAAGATATACCCAAGACAACTTTTTGAACACGGTATGGTCATTTTGAGTTTTTAGTCATGTCTTTCAAGATAAAAAATGCACCGGCATATTTTATGGACTCGATGAATAGGTTGATCAAGCCATTTCTAGATGTGTTCGTAATAGTATTCATAGATGAAACTTTGGTGTATTCAAGATCGGAAGAGGACCATATTAATCACTTGCGGTAGGTGTTTCAAACTCTTCATGATCGTAAGTTGTATGCAAAGTTCTGTAAATGTGTGTTTTGGTTGAAATATGTGGCATTGTTAGGTCATATTATATTTGATGAAGGAACAAAGGTTGATGCTCTAAAGATAGAAGCCATGAAGAACTATGTAAGACCTAAAACTTCCTATGGAGGTTCATAGTGTCCTAGGATTAGCAGGTTATTATAGAAGTTTCGTTGAAGGATTGTCTTCAATTTTTGCACCCTTAACAAAGCTAACACACAAAATACCCAACACACAAAATGCCCAAGTCCAAATGGAGCGATACATGTGAGAGAAGCTTCCAAGATCTGAAAAATAAGTTGACTTCTACACTCGTATTGGTATTTCCAGAAGGTACGGACGGGTATGCAGTATATTGTGATGCTTGGGGAGTGGGTTTAGGATGTGTATTGATGCAGCATTGTAAAGTAATAGCTTATGCCGCAAGGCAGTTGCGGCCACAAAAGAAAAGTTTTCCAACCGATGATCTAGAGTTAGCAACAGTTGTATTTGCTTTGAAGATATGGAGCCACTACTTGTATGGTATTCATGTTTACATATATACTGCTCACAAGAGTTTGTATTTTATCTTTAAGCAAAATGACCTAAATCTGAGGCAGCGAAGATGTCTTGAGCTATTAAAAGAATATAACATCCATATCTTGTATCATCACGGGAAATAAAACGTAGTAGCTGATGCATTAAGTCATAAAATAATGCAAGCACTTACAGGAGATCCGTGGAAAGACAAGGAATAACAAAGGATCTATACCAACTAGCTAGCTTGGGGATTCGCCTTCTTGAATCTCCAGACAAAGGGGTTATTGTGAAAAATGCGGCAGAATCCTCATTAGTGGTGGAAGTGAAAGAGAAGCAGTACGCTGATCCTATTCTATTACAACTTAAGGAGAATGTACAACAAGGTATGATAAAGGCATTTGAGCTTACTGATAAACGCTCAACTACACTTCATCCCATTCTAAGTGTAGGCGATCGCAATCTAGTATAAATCCAACGAAGAGTTGGGGTCGATCCTACAGGGAGTGATAGGGTAGAGAATTCAATTAGGAAATGAAAGACATGTTCTAATTGGTTGTAGGAATGGAAATTATTGAAACCATTAAAGTAAATTATAGGGGTTGACAGATAGTGTCAAATGGGGGGATAAGGTTTGTCAATTAACAGCTACTAACACAGAGGAGTAATCAAGTAGAAAGGGATCCTTGGGGATGTGATACATTAATAGCCAATTTCTCTATACGGGTGATTACTAATTAGCGAAAGTTGTTGAATCTTAGTAAGTAGGCTAGACTATAGATGCAATAGACATCTCTCGATCAACTATCACGATTCAAGCGAGTTCTCTCGAACCTCGATAAGTATACAATTATGAACAACCAATAACCTCAGTTTACCTACTCTCTCGAGCTAGATAGGTAGGATCAAATTATGATTTACTCTCTCGAGCTGAATCCACAACAACCCAATCGCTACAATCATCAATTGATAATCTTAATTCTAAAACCTCTTTCTCAACAAGCATAGAATACTAGACTAGAACTGCATTTGCAACTATAATTCATGAGTTAAAACTCAATTATCAATTGAACACACTTCAACACAACAATTAAATTAGTAATTAATAACACCCATAAACTAATTCGGACAATTAATCACATAATCTCACCCCCAAGAATGGGGGTTTTAGCCACACATTATAAAAAGCAAGGAAAAATTACCAACTATGTTCTCCATCAGCTGGGTAACAAAATCCAAGTCCTAACAATGCTTAGAATCAACTTCAAATCAAAACCCAACTTCACAATCTTCTTAAAAACTCAGAAAATAGTGTTGGGAATCAAAAGCTCAAGGCAAAAACTCTCAAACACTCGGAACTGGTGATCAGAATTTCCGAACTCCTTTGAAATCATTTAAAATTTCACATTTATACTTCTTCAGTTTTTCAGCTTTTGGGCCGATCGGCGGAGTTAGTCGAGCCTTGCCGACCAGGTCAGCTAAGCGCCAACTTGACTTCTCCATCGCCGTCTTTTCCTACCTCTTCACCATTCAAACTCTATAATTTTAGGCGATCAAAATCTTTGTCGCCGATCCATTCGGCGGTTCGCTGATTGTCCATGTCCATTGCCAAGTCGGATGAAACCCTTATCCAATAAATCATTCAATTGCTCTTTCAACTGTTTTAGCTCCATCGGAACCATTTGGCAAGGAGGAATGGAGATAGGTTTGGTATCTGGAAGAAGGTCAATACTGAAGTCTATTTCCCTTTCAGAAAGAATACCGGTTAAATCATCTAGGAATACTTCCGAAAACTCATTAACAAGGGGGACCGACTCAATAGTAGGGGTTTCAGAATCCACAGCCCTCACCCTAACTAGATGGTCTATGCAACCCTTAGAAATCATCTTTCTAGCTTTAAGACAAGAGAAAAACTAACCCTTAGGCATAGAATTTCCGCCTTTCCACTCTAGGACAAACTCATTTGGAAACTGAAACTTGACTACACGAGTTCTACAATCAGTAGAAGCATAACATGAATGCAACAAATCCATACCAATGATAACATCAAAATCTAGCATATCAAGCTCTACAAATTCAACAAGAGTAACTCTATGGGACAAGGAAACAAGACACTTTCTATAGACCCTCTTAGCCCTAATAGCATCACCAACAGGAGTATCTCCATCGTTCTAAGCAATTGAAGGACAATCTCTTATCTTGTTGTATATCTTACCACAACCAAAACAATCATTGAAAACCGTAAGACACTTACCCTCGTGCTTCCTTCCACACTTAGCACAAGTAGGCAATAAAGACCCACTACCACTTCCTCCTTGAGGCTTAGGGTTCGACACCCTGTCTTTGGTGAACTTTGAAGGAACATTGGAGGAACCTTAATCAGAGAACCTTTGTCAGAACATAGAACAACCATGTCCATCGGACCTTGAATGTGTAAAATTACCATCACCAATTTTAGCCCTCTTAGACTCCCTACACTTTTTCTTAAGTTTCTCCTCTTCAATTTATTGAGCATGAACCATGAGACAAGAAATGTCCATATCATTGACAAGCATAGTGGTACGATATTCCTTAACCACCATCTCGGACACACCCGAAACGAACTTACTCATCCTTACCCTAGGATTGTCAATCATAGTGGGAGAATATCAAGACAATTGTGTGAACTTCAAAGTATATTCCTTCACACTCACACTTCCTTGACGAAGGTTGATGATTTCAAGCACCTTTGCCTCCGTCATCTCAAGGGGAAAGAACCTAACAAGGAAAGAAACTTTGAACTTTTCATAATCAAAAGGACCCACATCTTCTGGTCTCCTCTCTTTCCATTGGTAAACCAAACTTGAGCAACACTTTTAAGTTTATAACCGGCCAACTCCACCTTCTCTACCAGCGTCACTCCCATAATCATCAACACCCTGTAAACCACATCAATGAACTCTTTAGGGTCTTCCTCAACCTTAGAACCATAATATTCCGGAGGATTCATTCTAGTGAAGTACCTCACTCTAGATACCGTCGTACCCACATTTTTGTTCACTGGGACCGCAATCTCCCTATTGGCTTGGGCTGTCATGACTTGAGCCAGTATTTGAAAATCAGCCCTAAACTCCGTATTAGTCACTTGCTCGGCCAATGGATCGACTGGAGCTTGAGGAGCTTGAGGAGGAGCTTCTTGTTCCACATTCTCTCCCGCATTCCTTCTAGCATATGCTATTCTATTAGCCATATCTTGTAGAGCATCAGATAAGGATTAAAAGGGAGACCTTATAGAGTTAAATTTTATCGCACGACTTTAGAGTAATGAAAGAAGTGGAGTTTCCTAAATATCTTGTAGATTCACACTCATGAACAAGACTCTACTTGACATGGCTTATGAGACTTTCTAGGACCTTTGTAAACTTTGTGCTCTGATTACCAAGTTTGTGACGACCACCCAAGGTATCCCCTAGGCGTAACATGGCGTATAAGACCCTGACAGGCCCCATACAAGCCACTTAGCTTTCATCATACAAGATAATAGAATAAAAGAGAGTAAGGGAAACATTTCAAGACTAAAAGTTTTATGAACGTAAACGGAAGTCCAAACATCGTCTCAAAGATACCTTGTACATAAGAATGAATCTGAGCGTAGCCCGTAAATCATAGTCCAAAACTGAAAGTAAGGAAAGACTGAAAATAGTAAATGTACAGTCCTCAAAGCATGCGGACTCACCAAAGCTCAGAATCTCCTCAAAGAACTCTAGCCACGAAATTGGGAACCCTGACTGTTAAACCCTACATTTGGGGAAATGTAGGCAAAAGTGTGTGTTAGTACAAACATGTACCAAGTATGACAGCCAAGCATAAAAACATATAAAGTCATGCTAAACAGAGACATTTTTCATGAGCATGCAATGATCAAGCTAAAACATAAATCTTGAATGTTAGAAAACATAAGTCGTAAAATATCATCAATGCAAGTGAACATCATCTTAAAACATACGTAAGATACTTCTTGAAGTAATTTTAGTTCATCTTAGCTTGCCTGTGGGAAGTAGCCTTAACCGACATATAAGACCATGTGAGCTACTAACATAGAATCCGGTGTCTCCCACACCAAAAAGGGGTTGTCCGACTTGCCAAGGTAAGGACCATGATCTTCTAACTTATGTGGATCCACTAGCTAATGTCTATCTAGAAAATCCTATGTTGGAAAATATTTTATGGGACACGGGTAATCGCCACTTGTCCACTCGGTCCTAAGCTTAACTTCCACGGAATAGTTCATAATCATAGTCATCTTAGCTCTTAAAGGAACATGGGTAATCGCCTCTTGTCCTTACATCATATGACATGGGTAATCATCTCTTGTATTTCAATTAGAGAGCATGGGTTATCACCTCCTGCCTCAACATAAAAATATCTCCTTAACATTGGTTCATATTAAGTAAGAGGACCTTTCAACCCTAAAAACCCTTATTATGTGAGAAAACCTTTTACAATCATGCTTTCATGTGTATATGAGAAATCCTTTCAACAACACAACGATAACAATAATATTGATACTTCACTCTCAAAGTATCCTTAAAATATTTACATAACTTTCATGAGAACATGCTTAATTTCATAAACTCTACTTTCATAATCCAAAACCCACATCATATGATCATAACTTAGAAAACATGGGAATTACATGGAATCATGGGAGATCATCATAAAAACATGAGATTAACTCAATTGATTCATAAACGTATAGATCAACCAATTAAATAAATAATTAAAAGAACCCATAACATAGAAGAAAAACCCTAATTCAATTTTAGGATTTCTAACTTTGAAAATTTGAGAAGTTGGGAACTCCATGGATAAAAACTATAATACCTCAATGCCAATTGCTTAAATTCAATGGTGGAATTGAAAACTTGACGTGAAACCCTAGGTTGGACCCTTCTTCTTCAAGTATTCTAGAGAGAGAAATATTTGAGAGGAAGACTTGTTCTTCTTTTGTAAATTTGAGAGAATGACTTGAATGAGTTGATTTTGGGGTTAAAAGCACTTATATAGGGGTTATAGGTAAGGATAAAGTGGCATAGTATCAAGATAGAATAATTAGGAATAGAACCCAAAGACCTTGACTTACAGCTGACGCAGCCCCCCACATGGAGGTCTTCACGAGCTGTCTAAAGGTCCATGAGCCATCTAGGCAGTTGTGGCCCTTACACCAGTGGCTTGGGAAGACCCCTAGTTGCCTTGACCCTCCTCACGACCAGCTTCATGGGTTATTTTCCCCTTCACGACCCGTTTAGGGGTTCGTGAGAAGAGGCTGGCTTGAGGTGGGTTCTGCCTCCCTTACACGGGCAACATGACGCCCCGTATGCCTCCACACGGGCCGTTAAGGCCCTCGTGGGAAGGGTGCCTTCCCAGTAAGTCTCTGGGGACTTGCCACGGGCCACCACATGGACCGTGGTCCCCTTTACAACCCGTCTGGGGCTTCGTGAAGGGTCCTTGGTCTAGGTGTTGGCCTGTGAGTCCCTCCCCATAACCCTTTTGTGGTCTTTCTCGAATCCGAGGTGTTACACTCATGTCATAATATTTCAATAGCCCAAGCCAACTGCTTTGGTGAAGATTCATATCATTTTATTTGAAAACATATTACAAACTCTTGTGGTCGGTAAAAACATCTACATGAACACCATATAAGTAATGCCTCTAAATCAATAAGGCAAAAACAACCGCCGCTAGTTCAAGGTCATGGGTAGGATAATTCTTCTCATTAATCTTAAGTTTCCTTGAGGCATAGGCCATGACTTTCCCACTTTGCATAAGGATGCATCCTAACCCATTTCTTGAGGCATCACAATAAATAACAAATCCATCAGTTCCTTCTTGTAGCGTCAACAACGGAGTGGAAGTGAGTCTATCCTTCAATTCTTGGAAACTCTTTTCACATGCTTCAGACCATATGAACTTAAGCTTCTTTTGGGTCAATGTCGTCAATGGAGAGGCAATCGAAGAAAATCCTTCAACAAACCTTTTATAGTAACTGGCTAAACCCAAGAAACTTCTAATATCCGAATGGGATAGAGGTCTTGGTCAACGCTTAACCGCATCCGTCTTCTTATGATCTACCTCAATACCCTTACAAGAACATTATGTCCAACAAACCCACGGACCTTAACCAAAACTCACATTTACTAACCTTTCCAAAGAGTTCTTGGTCCTTGAGGACTTGCAACAAAATCCTCAAATGATCAATATGCTCATCTTCACTCCTTCAATAGATAAATATATCATCGATGAACATAATGACAAACATATCAAAGTATTGTATGAATACGATATTCATCAAAATTCATAAATGCGGTCGAAGCATTAGTTCAACCAACCGACATCGCCAAAAACTCATAATCACCATACCGAGTTCAAAAAGTTGTATTTGAAATGTCATCTTCCTTCACCCTCAATTGATGATAACCCGACCAAAGGTCAATCTTAGAGAAGTAACTTGCTCCTTGAAGTTGGTCAAAGAAATTGTCTATCCTCGGGAGATTATATTTAATCTTAATGATAACCTTGTTCAATTTCCGATTGTCGATACACATACGAAGCGAACCATCATTCTTCCTAACAAACAAAACTTGAGCACCCCTTGGAGAGATACTCGTTCGGATGAAACCGTTATCCAACAAATCTTTCAATTTCTCCTTTAAGTCCTTAATTTCTGTAGGAGCCATTTGGTAAGGAGGAATAGAGATAGGTTGCGTATCTTGGAGAAAGTTAATACCGAAGCCTATTTCCCTTTTGGAAGGAGCACATGGTAAATCATTGGGAAACACTTTCTGAAATTCATTAATAAGGGGGACTGACTCAAGAGTAGGGGTTTCAGAATCCATATCCCTAACCCGAACGAGATGGTATATACAACCCTTAGAAATCATCTTTCTAGTTTTAAGTCAAGAAGCAAACTAACCCTTAAGCATAGAATTTCCCTATTTCCACTCTAGGATGGGTTCATTTGGAAACTGAAACTTTACTTCACAAGTTCTACAATCAATAGAAGCATAACATGCATGCAGCCAATCCATACCATGGCTAACATCAAAATCTAGCATATCAAGCTTTACAATATCAACATGAGTGACTCTATGGAACAAGGAGACAGGACACTTTCTATAGACCCTCTTAGCCACAATAGAATCACAAACAAGAGTAGAGACAGAAAATGATCTAACAACACATTCGGAAGAACATCAAACTTAATAGCCACATATGGCATCACAAAAGACAAGGTAGCACGGGGGTCAAGTAAAGCATAAACATCAAGGTGGAAGACTTTCAACATACCGGTAACCACATCAGGTGAACCCTCTTGCTCATGACGAGTCTGAAAAGCATAGAATATGTTTTGCTTCTGACTCGCATTAGAATTGGATGAAGGATTCGGTAGAACCTGCTGACAATTTTCTCCCTCATTCTTAGTAAGTGAAGGACAATCTCTTATCTTGTTATCCATCTTACCTCAACAAAATCATGCATTGGAACTGGCTAGACACCTGCCCTCATGTTTCTTTCAACACTTAGCACAAGTAGGCAATGAAGATCCACTATCATTTCCTCCTTGAGGCTTAGAGTTACACACCCTATCTTTGTTGAACTTAGGTGGAGAATTGGAGAAGCCTTGACCGTAAAACCTTTGTTGGTACTTGGAACAGCCATGTCCATCAAACCTTGAGTGTGAGAAGTTACAATCACCGGTTTTGGCCCTCTTTGTGTCCTGAGAGCTTTCCTTAAATTTCTCCGCTCCAATTTGTTGAGCATGTACCATGAGATGAGAAATTTACATATCATTGATAAGCATGGCGGTACGATATTAGTTAACCACCATTTTGGACACACCCAAAATAAACTTACTCATTCTTTCTCGAGATCGGCAACCATAATAGGAGCATATCAAGACAGTTGTGTGAACTTCAAAGCATATCCTTTCACACTCATGCTTCCTTGAGGAAGGCTGATGAACTCAAGTACCTTTACCTCCCTCATTTCAAGGGGAACTAACCTATAAAGGAAAGAAACCATAAGATTTTCCCAATCATGAGGACCCATATCAACTGCCCTCCTTTCCTTCCATTGGTTGAACAAAACTTGAGCAACACCCTTTAGTTGTTATGCAGCCAATTCTGCCTTTTCCACCGGCGTCACTCCCATGATCATCAACACCTTATACACTTCATTAATGAACTCTTGAGAGTCTTCCTCAACCCTAGGACCATGGAACTCTGGAGGGTTCTTTCTAGTGAAGTCTCTCACTCTAGTTGCCGCCGTACCCACATTTGGGTTCACGGGGACCCCAACTTCCTTATTGGCTTAAGCCGTCATGGCTTGAGCAAACACTTTAAAAGCAGACCTAAACTCTACAATAGTCACTTGTTCGGCCAAAGGGTCGACCAGAACTTGGGGATCTTGAGGAGGAGCTTCTCATTCCACATTTTCTCCCGCATTGCTTCTGGCATATGCCCTTCGAGTGGCCCTATCCTGTAGAGAATCATATAAGGATTAGGAGAGAGACATTATTGATTTAAATTCTATCGCACGAATTTAGAGTAATGAAAGAAGTGGGATTTCCTAAACATCTTATAGCTTCTCATTCATAAATGTGGCGCGCTTCACAGTCATGAACAAGACTCTATCGACGGGGCTTATGAAACTTCCTAGGAACTTTCTAAACCTTATTATCTAATACCAAGTTTGTCATCACCCAAGGTATACCCTAGGTGTAACATAGCGTATAAGACCCCGAGAGGCCCTATTCAAGCCAAGTAGAATACATCGTACAAGGTCATAGAAATGAAGATATTTAAAAGATAAATTTCAAACCATAGAGTTTTATAAAATGAAGCAGAAGTCTAACAATGTCTCAAAACCATCTAGTACAAAAGAGTAATCAGGACGTAACCCGTATATCAAGTTCAAAATTGAAATGTAAATACAACATGAAATAAAAGCTTGGTCCTTAGAACATGAGGACTCACCAATGATTAAGATCTACTAAATGATTCATAGTAACGAAAATGTGAATCTAGAGCGTCAGACCCTATATTTGGGAGAATGTAGGAAAGAGTATACGGTAGTACAAAAATGTACCAAGTATTATAGCAATGAATAAAGTATGAAAATCATGATAAAGGGACATTTTCATGATATGCAATGACAAAGCTAAAACATGAGATAGAAAATTTAGAAAATATATGTCATAAAACATGGTTAGTGCAAGTAGACATTATCTCAAACACTTGTGAGATACTTCTTGAAGTAAACTTGATTCATTAATGTGGGAGAATTACCTTCAACTGACATGTAAGACCATGTGAGCTATTAACATGAAAGCTGGTGTCTAACCCACACCGAAAAGAGGTGTTCTCACTTGCCAAGGTAAGAACCATGAATTTCTAGCTTACATGGATCCACTAGCGAATGTATATCTAAGACAATCATCCTATGCGGGCACATAGGTATGGGATAAGGAGATTACTTCTATAAACTCGGCATCTACTAACGGGAGAGCTTCAATCTCAATATCCTCTCAGTGCTAAGCATAAATCCCACGAAATAGTTATTTTCCTAACTAGTATTTACTATCCATGGAAAGGCATGTGATATTGCCAATCCAAGCTAAGTCATATATCATCCATGGAAAGGTACAATTAAGCAACCAATTCAAGCTAGGTTTCATTAGAACAACTCCCTAACTTTGATTCATTTTAGGTGAGAAAACTTTTGAACCTCAGAATCATTTATGTGAGAAAACCTTTCAAGTTCATGCTTTCGTGTGTATATGAAAGATCCTTTCACAACACAACAACAACAACATTGATACTTCTCTCTCAAAGAATCCTTAAAACATTTACATCAATTTCATAAGAACATACATAGTTTTATAGACTCATCTTTCATAGTTCAAAACCAACATTCTATCATTATAGCTTGGAAATCATGGGTATTCATGGTTTCATGGTGACTCATCTTTAAAACATGTAAATACCTCGACTTATGTACAATAGTTCAATAAATAATCAAATAATTCATCATTGAAAAAAATCCATGACATAGAAGAAAACCCTAACTTTAGTTGGGGATTTCTAACTTCAAAATTCAGGAACTTGGAAACTCTATGGAGGAAAGGGCTCCATAGATGAAAACTATCATACATTAATACCAAAAGCTTGCTATCAATTGTGGAATTGGAGACTTGACTTGAAATCCTACATTTCTTCTTCAACTTCTGGAGAGAGAAATATTGGAGAGGATGACTTGTTGTTCTTTTGAGAATTTAAAAGAATGATTTCAATTGAGGGGTTTTGAGGGTGAAAAAATGCTTATATAGGCTTCTATTAGAGGGCATAGTGGCATAGTATTAGGCTAGAATAATTAGGAAAATACAAAAAAGCCCTCATAAAAATAACTGGCGACTCCCTTCAACAACCCGACCTACGGTCCATTGGTCGGACCACAGACTGGACTGGTTGACCGTTGATGGTGTTTAGAGACTCTAAAATGGGACACCCAATGACAGACCCATGTACGGTCTGTGGGTCCATCAATGGGTCGTACATGCCCAGTCGTGGGTCTCACTTTTGATTCCAAAATCTTCCTAAGTCTGGGACCCACCTACGAGACCTATCTACGACTCGTACATAGGTCGATGGAACATCCTGGTGAACTGTCGGAAATGTACTGGAGTTTGACATTTTGGAAAACTTTGGACTGCCACCCACGGAGCAACCTACGGTCCGTGTGTTAGTCAACAGACCATTGGTGGCTCCGTCAGGACTGGCACCAGATCCTGCAATAGCTGAAATTTTGTACCCTTTTTGAATCCGAGGTGTTAGAGTTAATGATTGGGTCAACTTG
The DNA here is from genome assembly GCA_029582245.1 of Solanum etuberosum. Lineage (NCBI taxonomy): Eukaryota > Viridiplantae > Streptophyta > Magnoliopsida > Solanales > Solanaceae > Solanum > Solanum etuberosum. Next base: position 137,879 of record JAJONR010000231.1, on the reverse strand, counting down.
AAAATTTCACCCATGAAGGGTGTGATGAGGTTTTGAAAGAAAGGGAATCTTATTCCCCGTTATGTGGCCCCATAAAGAGATTTTGAGGCATTTTAGTAAATTTGCTTATGAACTTGAATTGACTATTTATTTGGCATCAGTGCATAAAATTTTCCATGTATCTCTATTCAAGAAATACCTTAGAGATCCAACATCTATAGTTCCCTTGGAAGGTTTGTGTAACATCCCAAAAAAATTTAAGCTAAGACTCGAATCATTCTTCGTTTGTAAATAAGATTGTAGCAAGTGATTCTAAATTTCTTTTGTGTTAAGGTCACTTTATGTAACACCCCGGATTTCAAAAAGAAAAAAAGAACCAAAGAGAAATTCGTTCAAGTCACCCATCAATTTTTAGTTTTGGGTCAACTTCAATCGAACATTTCTTTTAGCATAGAAAGAATTAGGAGGCACATGACTTACAAAATCGAAGGTCTTTATGTCCTCTTTCCAACACTGCCAAGTTTACTAAATTTCAAGCTCGGAATAAAAAGTTATGCCCGTTTGAGTGAAGCCTTTCTATTTAAGGTATTTCATTCATTTTAGAAAAGGGTATTTTGGTCTTTTCATTTTCCTACTTAGCCTATCAACGTTTTCCCTCACCCAATTAAGGGTCTAAAAAGACGCAAAGTTACTCTTTCATGTTCCTAAACACTTAGAAAAATAAGAGAAGAGTTCAAGAGGATAACAAACGAGGTTTTCAAGCGTCCTTCAAGAATTGTTGATTTTCGCCAAGTATATTGTTCTTAACAGGTATGTAAGGCTATCATAGTACTGGATTAGTTCATCCTCACGCCCTACATCTACTTTCAAATTAGTAAACTATTTATAAACGTTTCTTTCAATTTGATGCTTATGTCTGCTTGAGTTAGTCTTCCGCTTTTAGTCAGCCATGATGAGGGTTCTCTTGGGAACTAGTAACGGTTCTCAATTTTCAAACACGTCTGAGGTGTAGGCTCGGGTCATGATAAACTATGTATCAGATCACAGAGTTCAAGGGTCCTAGGGTGTCTATGAAGTCGTGTCAGTAGAATCTTATTTATTATTTCGAGGGCCCCACTTCTATAAAAAGGGATGATATACATTTAAGAAAAGTTTTCCTTCTTTCATACTCTAAATCGTGCAATAGAACTGTGTCAGAAGGAACTTATTCTAAATCGTACATTTCTCAAATCTATTCGACTACCCCTCATATTCAAGGTAGTTGAAAAGCAAAGCCCAAATCCTTATGGATGAGTTACTCTCAGGAAAAGTTTTGAGAAAGTCATGAGACTACAGAAGGGCTTGAGAGAAGCCCATGAGTGAGATTAACTGTTCATATTTTAAAGAATTCCCTTTTATTCATCTGTATCATGCGTTCGAGCTAAAAATGATATGTGCTCCAAGACTCTCTTCTCTAAGTCTTGTTTCAGGTGATACCCTTTATGAGAGGAGTATGTTTTAGAGCTTAGGTAGTATTTCCACTGGAAAATATAGTATGAGTTACGACGTTATCAGCAGCAGTGGAAAAAGTGTCAAGAGTTAGAAGAAAGCATGCAGAAGTATAGTAAACTATAAGAGGGAGATAGTGATGAGGCAAATTATGTTGTTGTAGTCATGCACCCAGTAAGTTATAATGGTGAGTTTTCTTTTATGAGTAGACTAAGGGATAATTATTTTGTATAGAGTTCATTATAGAAGGTAGAGGAATAGTTACTAGTAAGGATGAGTTAGAGTATATTTTATCCAAAAGGGAGTTTATGTCGATGTGCCATCGTGTTAGTGAAGACTAAGTATAGGTGTGGAAAAAAAGAGCAGATTATTCAGAAGGTGATAGGTCTAAGCTAGGCTTATGATTTTTTTAAGGAGATCCATGATATTGAGAGGGTTATCGAACTAATTAGATGATGATGTATAGGGAATCGGTAAATAGTACTAAGGTTATAAAAGAGAATATGTTGATAGTTTGTAATTAGATAGACTGTGAGGCAAAGATCGACTATTTTTCCATGAGGTTTTAGGGATCTAGTGTTGTAAGTTAGTGTAGTATATGAGAAGTTGTTGGTGCCCATGTGTAGTACTAGACACTAAGCTTGAATTTGATATGACTGTCGTGATAAAAAAAATAAGATGGAAATATGAGGGTGATGAGGTTAGTTTGAGATCTGATCTTGTAGGTTTGAAATAGAGTAGGTGAGGAATTAAGAGCTTAGTTACAATGAATGTGAGTGGTACAACTATGTGATTCTAACTTTTAGATAAGAGTAGTGAAGTGTGGCTAATTCATTATAGTTACAAGAGCATTAAGAGGTGTGCCCGAGATTGTATGTAATCAAACGAGGTTCCAATTAAGTTAATGATTTTTCATGTGTGCCTATATAGTATATTTGAGTTGTCAATGTGGAATAGGCTGATGTAAGCATTCTTTTTTCCCTTAAGAGTTAGATAAAGCGGCCTTATAAGCTAATAAGAAGAGCTTAATAGAAGCATCTTAGAAAGTAGTCTTAGAAGGAACCCTAGTACTTGCACATGGAGGATTCAATAGCCATGAGATAAGCCTTTATCGAGTATTAGAGTTAAGCAAATGTAGACTAGTTTAGACATGATGGAATAGATTCATAGATTTAAAGTGTCAACTTCAGACCTAAGGGGGAGATGATATAATGAGAAACCGAGTCAAGTGTGGAAAATCAGATAGAGATGTGTTCAGAAAGAGTTTTAGAGATATATCAATCCATTCATAGTCTTGTGTAGTCCTCAAAGATCAGTCATTCTGTTATCTTATTGATGTTTCTAATATTAGAATGTGTCTATGACCTATGCTCATACACTTTAGAGAGATTCAAATCTATGCTCAATTTCCAGAATAAGGGGCAAAGACTTCAGCCCGTTGATCTTAATGTTACTCCATAAAGTTATGGATATCATCTTCGTGACATGAACCTATTCATATAATCAATCATGTCTCATAGTAAGCTCAGTCTCTAAAATTCATGATTTTATCCTAATGCCTAGCAACATAATGTCATGTCATGCATATTCTTATATTAGAATTCTTGAATGACTCTAGCTTATAATCTTTCGCCCTAAAGTTCTTTCAGTGATCCTTTTTACTTAGAGAGTGATGATGATGATAGTAGTTGAGTGATGATAGAAGGAAAAGGTTGATGTTTCTTATGTTGGTAACAGTAATGTGCTTATCAATCTAAGGTTATAAAAGTTGAGGAAGGGTGAATGATGTTTTACTATGAGTAAGAGTTAAATGAGAGCAATTAATTTGTTCCTGGTAGTAATGCATGAAATTTCAGTTGGTAGAGATGATGAGAGAATGATAAATTCTTAGAAGTTTGGTCACTAGGAGTCCATGGAGTGGTTGTAGTACTAAGCTTGAATGTGGTGGTGTTCACATGTGAATAAAAGAATGATGTGTTAGGTGTCTTTTGATTTGGGCTCGAGGTTGGTTGAATGCGGTAATAAGGAGGTGTATTCTTGGGATGAGACTCCCTATAGGGATATAAAACTTAAATCTTGTGGTTTAGATTAGCATAACCATCTTATGTTTTTCACCTTATTTTTTAGAGTTAGGCTTGAACACAATAAGTGCAAACAATTTGACTTAGTTGTAAGAGTAGTCATATAATCTAGTGGGAGCTATGAGTTGCAGCTAATGGAGTGTTGTAATCAGAAAGGTGAGCATAGTTCAGGAGTGTTTCTAAGCTTCAAAGCTATAAGTCATATCACCAATTAGGTCTGGTTATCACCAATTAAGGGTAAGGGGTGAAGATATTCCAAAGACGGCTTTTAGGACCCGGTATGGTCATTATGAGTTCTTGGTAATGTCGTTTGGGTTGACTAATGCTCCGGTGGCATTTTTGGACTTGATGAATAGGGTGTTTAGACAATACCTTGATATGTTTGTGATTGTGTTCATTGATGACATTTTGATCTATTCAAGGATTGAGAATGAGCATGTTGACCATTTGAGAATTGTGTTGCAAATTCTTAAGGACCATAAACTTTTCGCAAAGTTTAGTAAGTGTGAATTTTTGTTAAGGTCTGTGGCTTTCCTTGGTCACTTTTCGCAAAGTTTAGTAAGTGTGATGCAGTCAAGAGTTCGCCAAGACCTCTAACTCCTTCGGACATTAGAAGCTTTTTCGGTTTGGCCGGTTATTATAAGGGTTTGTTGAGGGATTTTATTCCATTGCCTCTCCGATGACGGCATTGACTAAAAAGAAGGCTAAGTTCATTTGGTCGGAAGCTTGTGAGAAAAGTTTCCAAGAGTTGAAAGATATACTTACTTCCGCTTTGGTGTTGACATTACCGGAACGTACTGATGGCTTTGCGGTATATTGTGATGCCTCTAGAGTTGGGTTAGGAAGTGTACTTATGCAAAATGGTAAGGTGATTGCCTATGCTTCAAGGCAACTTAAAGTCCATGAGAAGAATTATACTACCCATGAGCTTGAGTTTGCGGCGGTTGTTTTTGCCTTAAAGATATGGAGGCATTATCTATATGGGGTGCATGTTGATGTGTTTACCGATCACAAGAGTTTACAGTACGTGTTTAGTCAAAAGGATTTGAATGTTCGCCAAAGGAGGTGGCTTGAATTATTAAAGGATTATGACATGAGTGTTCTTTATCACCCCGGCAAGGCCAATGTGGTAGCGGATGCTCTTAGTTGATTTTCTATGGCAAGTGTTGCTCATGTAGATGATGATAAGAAAGAGTTGGTTTGGGATGTTCATAGGTTGGCCCGGTTAGGTATTCAATTAGTGGATTCCACCAAGGGTGGTGTCATGGTTCACAATGGGTCCGAATCTTCTTTTGTGGCGGATGTGGAATCTAAGCAAGGCCTTCATCCTATTTTGGTTGAATTGAAAGGTGAGGTACTTAAGAAATCCATTGAGGCTTTCTCCCAAGGGGAATATGGTGTACTTAGATACCAAGGTCGTTTATGTGCTCCTAATGTAGATGACTTGAGAGAGCAAATCTTGTCGGAATCTCATAGTTCTCGATATTATATTTACCTGGGAGCCACCAAGATGTACCATGACTTACGGGAAGTCTATTGGTAGAATGGGATGAAGAAAGATATCACGGAGTTTGTGGCTAAGCGTCCAAATTGTCAACAAGTTAAGGTTGACCATCAAAGACCGGGAGGTTTATCCCAAGATATAGGTATTCCTACTTGGAAGTGGGAAGAGATAAATATGGACTTTATTGTGGGTTTGCCCCGCACCCGGAGACAACACGACTCTATTTGGGTTATTGTAGATCGGATGACGAAATCGGCTCACTTTATTCCCGTCAAGGTTTCCTATTCGGCGGAGGATTATGCCAAGTTTTACATAAGAGAAATGGTGAAGTTGCATGGAGTGCCTTCATCTATTATTTCTGATCGTGGCCCTCAATTCACTTCTCACTTTTGGAGGTCTTTTCAAAAGGATCTAGGCACCAAGGTTAAGCTTAGCTCAGACTTTTATCCCCAAACCGATGGGCAAGCGGAGCGTACCATCCAAACTTTGGAAGATATGTTAAGAGCATGTGTGATTGACTTTAAGGGTAAATGGGATGACCATTTGCCATTGGTAGAGTTTGCCTACAATAATAGTTATCACTCAAATATTGGTATGGCTCCATTTGAGGCTTTATATGGTAGGAGGTGTAGATCTCCTATAGGTTGGTTTGAAGTCGGGTAAATTGCTTTGATAGGTACCAAATTGGACCAGAGGCCATGGAGAAAGTCTGACTCATTAGAGAGAGATTGAGAACGGCTCAAAGCCGGTAAAAGTCTTATGCCGATGTGAGGAGAAGGGATCTAGAATTTGACGTTAATGATTGGGTCTATTTGAAAATATCTCCCATGAAGGGTGTGATGAGATTTGGCAAGAAGGGGAAATTTAGTCCCCGGTATGTAGGCCCTTACCAAATTTTTAGGCGTATTGGTAAAGTTTCCTATGAGTTAGATTTGCCAAGTGAATTGGCTTCGGTGCATCCGGTGTTTCATGTTTCTATGCTCAAGAAGTCTGTTGGAGATTCGGCCTCCATTATCCCCTTAGAAGGGTTGGGGGTTGATGAAAGTTATTCATATGAGGAAGTCCCGGTAGAGATTCTAGACCGGCAAGTCAAGAGGTTGAGAAACAAGGAAATAGCTTCCGTAAAGATTTTGTGGAAGAATCATCTAGTTGAGGGTGCTATTTAGGAGGCCGAGGCCGATATGAAGTCCTGCTATCCTTATCTTTTTCCTTCTACTCCTACCCTAGCTTGAGGTAAGTAGTTCCTCTTGAGTTTTCTTTCTTTTGGTAGTCATGTGTGTTATTTGAGTTTTTCCATGATTTCCCTATGATATGCATGTTCATGAGAAATTTATGTGTAGTAAGAAAATGAGTTTTCATGATTAATTTTCCTCGTGTTATTGTGCATTGAGTAAGAGTTGCCTCTATGCTACATAAGATGAATTGTTGAACATGCTTTAGATATGCTTTTTGAGAGTAAATTTTATAGAAGCTCCATGAGTTTGTGTTGAGCATGCTTTTAGTTTGGAGAAGGTAATTCCTCCTATGAATATGAGAAATGTTGAGATTTCATGCATAATGGGTTGATAGATGTAGTTCCTACTTCCTTGTAATGCATTGAGTATGTTTGAGTTGGAGTTGATGTTTCCTCCTTTGAGTTGTGCATTGTTTTGATGTTGCATGCATGATGGGCTGCTAGTCTTGAATCTTTACTCCCGTAAGGTGTCTAGATCGTCAATCGAGGACGAATGCTCTAAAGGGGGATATATTGTAACACCTCAGAAATTAGTAGGCTAAACTAGAGCTTAGCATAAGGGTTAGAGTCATGAAGGAGGCCAAGGGACAAGGGCAAAAGGGCGAGAGCCAAGGGAAAGGGCCAACGCTGCTCAAAATTCCCAAGGCACTTCCCACCATGCCACGAGGGTCTTCACGACCCGTGGTGGTCACCATGCTCCGTGGTGCCACTCGAGGTGGTGAGGTAGTAGCCTCCCTAAGGCTGCCCAACAATAGCTCATCTCCACGAGCCACTTCACGGCCAGTGGTGAAGACCACGACTCGTGGGAAGCCTCGTGGTGATGCCTTCACCACTTGAGAGTCCAAGCATTGGTGGCCAACCCACTGCCTCACGGTCCACGGAGGGGACCACGGCTCATGGTCATGACCACGGCTCATGGGGCCTCTCGTGGTCCCTGGGCAGGTCAGTTAAGTGAAGGGTTATTTTGGGGAATTCCTAATTAAGTGGGTATTAAGTGAGGTCATTTTTCCTAAGTTTTATACACCTATATAAGTCATTTTAACCCAAAATTCCATCCATTCACCTCATTATTTCTAAAACCCAAATCAATTCCCAAAAGTTCATCCTCTCCAAATATTCTCTCTCTAGAACTTGAAGAAGAAGAAGAAGGAAGTTGGAGCTAGGGTAAAAGAAACAAGGTTCTTCCCATCAAATTCATTGGGCTTCATTGTTAAGGTATGGTAGTGTTTCATCCATGGATAGCCTTCATCTATGGAGCCCCTTCAAAATCCCAATTTCAAATATAGAAATCCCCCAAATGTTAGGGTTTGATTCCAAAGTCATGGGTTCCCTTCAAACTTGATTCTAATGATTGAAATATTTGATACTAAGCATGAATTGATGATTTCCCATGATTTTTATGATGTATCACCAAGAACCCATGAAATCCCCATATTTCTCAATTGTAATCTTGTGATGTGGGTCTTTGTTGATGAAAGAAGAATGTTATGAAATTCTGCATGTAGTGATTGGGTTACTTGAATTATTATGATATCCATGTCTAATGTTTGAATTCTAGATGTATTGATTGAAAGTGAACTTGAACCTTGAAAGGTCAAAGTATGAGAATTATGTATATGTTTATGAAATCTATGTAAATGCTTTAAGAACGCTTTGAGAGTGAAGTGTCTATGATTATGATGTAGTTGTTGTATTGATTGAAGGGATATTCTCATATACACACTTATGCATGATTATGATATGATGTGAAAGGTTTTCTCATATAATGAAGATTCTAAGGTTGAAGGGCTTTCTCACCCAATTGAATCTAAGATATGTATATGTAGATATGGACGGTGAAAGGTTATTCTCACGCATGATCTAAGAGCTATCCTATGAATTAAGTTGGATTGAGTGTCAATACATTCTTCCATAAATATTAATTAATTCAAGACTTAATAACTACTCTGTGAGAATTAATGCTTACCACCGAGTGGATATTGTATATGAAATGGAAGCTTTTACGCTAGTTGAGTCCGGCTTCCAAATGGGATCCTTTTACTCTAGTTGAGTCCGCGTTCCCAAAGTATGTCTCATTAGATGGAAACCTTTTACGCTAGTTGAGTCCGGGTTTCTAGTAGCAGTCTCCTTATCCCATAAAATATGTGCCCTCATAGGTTATTAGCTTGTGGATCCACCTAAGCTAAAAGTATGGTTCTACCTTAGGCAAGTAGGACACCCCTTTTTGGTGTGGGTAACACCGGGGGATCATGTATAGATCACATGGTCTCATATCGGTTAAGGCTTATTCCCACTATAAGAACAAGAATATGAATTATGAACTATGGTTACTCAATAAGCTTTCTATGTGAGTTTTCAAAGGCTTTAAGATGATGATGATTTTGTTGGCTATGTTTTATGACTTATGCTCTCTAAACTCTTAAATCATGTTTAAATTGATAAATTGCATACTTTTAAATGAAATTTCCCTTTTAGCATGTTTTCAATGTTTCTATGCATGGCTATCATACTTAGTGCATTTTTGTACTAATGCCTACTTTTTCCTACATTTTCCCCAAGTGTATGATCTATTCTTCGAGGTGACCATTGTAGTGGCTAAAGCTTGGATTTGTGTATCTTCCTAGCTTGTTGGTGAGTCCTCATGGTTCGAGGATGGTTTTTTCTCATATTGTAGTTTCCTTTCATGTATTTCCTTTTTCGGACATGTTGTATGGGCTAGGCCCTATTTCATTCAAACATTGTAATAGATGGCTATGTTGAAACTTAGTGTGTAGACTTCCGCTTTCGTTTATGAATATTTTAGACATTGAAATGTGTTTTTACTCTTATTGTTCTATTGCTTATGTTATGAAGACTAAGTGGCTTGTATGGAGTCCTTTGGGGTTCTATACGCTATGTTACATCTAGGGGGTACCCCTGGGTCATGACATAGGGTGTAGGCTCGGGCCGTGACAGTTTTGTAGTTAAGGAGAACCTTTCTTATGAAGAAGTTCTGGTTGAGATTTTAGGCCGGCAAGTTAAGAAGTTGAGAAACAAGGAAGTTACTTTCGTGAAGGTTCATTGGAGGAATCTGTTAGTTGAGGGTGATACCTGGGAGGCCGAGGCCGATATGTTCTCCAGCTATCCTCATCTCTTTCCCTCCGTCCTTACTCTAGCTTCAGGTATTCAGTCCTTTATGGTTTACTCTTTTAGTTTCATGTGTCTTAGATATTCCCATGATTCCTCATTTATGCATGTTCATGAACAACTTGATTTTTAGAAAATTAGTTAACTTGATAGATTTCTTTATGTTTATGTGCATTTGAGTATGAGCTGCATATATACCTTATGAAATGATATTTTGAACATGCTTTAGATTGGAGTTGACGTTTCCTCCTCGGATATGTTCATATATGTGATTACATTCATGTTGGGTTGCTAGGCTTCAGTTGCTATCTCCGTACGATGTCTTGAATCCCATTCGAGGATGAATATTCCAAATGGAGATATATTGTAACACCTCAAATTTCAAAAGAAAGAAAAATTTATGGGTTTTTCTAGGACTGGTGCCAGTACCGACGGAATGACCTACGGTCCATGGCTTGACTTACAGGCCATAGATGGAACCGTAGGTGGCAAGTTCAATCGTTCAAAAATTGTCAAGTTCCAGTACCTTTTTACTGTTCACCAGGACAATTCGTCATTCAATGTACGAGTCGTAGGTAGGTCTTGTAGGCGAGTCCTATACTTAGATAAATTTATAGGGCCAAAGTTAGACTGACGGTGGCCATGTATAGACCATCAGTTGACAAACGGACCATACATGGGTCCCGTCATTCGAGGGTCCAGATTCAAGTCTTTGAACCCCACCTACGGTCGACCAGAACAGTCCATAGTAGGACTAACAGACATGTCACGCCCCGAGGCTACCCCATAGATGTAACACGGGATCTAGGATCACAAGTAACCCCAAGCTAACTCTAAGTCTTGCATATCACAAGACTACTGAAATATAACTAAGTGGAAGCATAACTATAAAGAGAGTCAAAACTAAAAGAACTTCAAGTTAGAATATAACTGATATTAATGGAGAAAACAACTGTATACTGACTGTATGTCTGAAAGACTCTTATACTTATGAGCGTCTGGGACAAGTCCCCAACTAATTCTAAAACTACTAAAAGTTGATATTAAGCTAACTAAACCAAAAGCATAAAGAAATGTCATCGAACTATAAGGACTCACCACTACAGTGGTTGAGTATGGACTGGAAGTCGAACTAAGCCTGATCTGGATGTTGAACGCCTGAATCTAAATCAGACAACGATGTACCACAAAATTATGTGTTAGTACTTTTAATGTATTGAACATACATGATATAGACACTAAGCTGAACAATTTTAACTGAACATGGAAATATATATGTTGAGACATAACTTAAAGCTAAACTAGATGCAATGAAGGAGTACTAATCATGAGGATAACAAGCTGAACTAAATACTGAAGTAAATGTTGATAACATGGTCAATGTAATAAGAGTTTGACTGTGCGAGCTACTATTAACCGATATAAACCATGTGAGCTAAACATGGAGTCTGATATGTACGCCCTATCGAGAGGACCCAATATACCTTGCCAAGGGTATAAAGGCATGACTGTGGCGTGATCACAAAAAACTGATGCCCAACAGAGGGAACTTCTTAACCTTTATTGGCACGTAGTTCTGGGACTTTTAAGGGTATGTTGAACCCTAGTCAAACTCGGTGCTAAGTCTACTCCCAAGTGAATATTTATCGCTAAAAATCAATTGAAATATTGAGTATCTCAAAATACTCACATGCTATCTTAGAATGCAACATAAATATACTAAAAGATATGGCATTCAAATTCTGAAGCATGATTTTCTTAATGATCTACCTAGCAACTATAATACATGAAGTACTAATAATTAATACAAGTTAGGGTTCTAAGGTATATACATGGGACTATTCAAATTTTTGAAGAAACATGTTTTTTATATCGTGGAAACTATAGAAGCTAAAATCACCAAGAATTTCCAAGGTTTTGGGAACCCTAGTTCTGAACAATTTATGAGAAATTGATGAAATTGACTAAATTCTAGGGACCTAATGGGTAAATGGAACCCAGTAGAGAAATAACACATAACTGGTGACAAAAATTACCGAGAAATCCTTTGGATTTTGGGACTGAACTAGAAGAAGACCTCTGCTTGTTCTTGGGAGAACTATTGCCTCTTTTCTGTTCTTTTCATTCTAAGTTAGATGATATTAGGAGAATAAGGGTTCTAGGAAGTTTCTGACTAGATGTCTAGGCTTAGACAGACTAAAATGACGTAGTTTAAGCACCTAACGATGTAGTTTAAGTACCAAATGTATAGGGGAAAAGACCAATGCAACCTTGACTTAGAAGCTAATGAAGTGACATCAAGAGAGGGTTCATGGGCCGTCTAGAGAAGCACAGCCCATCAAGTAGGTTGTTAAGATGCTCTGTGCTAAAGGGGTTTACTATTTTGGGCATAATATATTACTCTGAGCTTGGAATTAGGCAAACTCGAGGGCGTTGGAAAGAGGATTCAGAGATCTTTAATTTGATAGGTCATGGGCCACCTAATTCATTTTATGATGAAATATATGGTTGCTTGCAGTTGACCCAAACCTCAAAGTCTAACAGGCCCCTTTCACGAATCATTTCACGGCTCGTGTGAAGATCCATGGGATGTTTAAACGACCGTGGTTCTTCATAGACTCGTCGGTGTACTGAGCCTCTTTTCACGTGCAACTCTACGACCCGTGTGAAGTTCCACGGACCCTCTCGTGGTCTGTGATCTTTCACCTTTTGCTGGGTGTACAACCATAAGCAGGGTGACGGGTCGTGGTCCTCTTCAGGACCCATGGACCCCTCTGTGGTTTGCCCTTCTCTTTTGTTCAATCTTAGTTCTGATTTTTGATGTGTTACAGGACCGTTGGTCTGATCCGTCGGTGAGGGCTTGACATTTTTATTAAGATTTTTTGTCTTTTCCCCAATAGTTTTAACCATATACTATGTCATTTTTCCTTCTACCCAAAGCCCAATATAATGATTTTCAACTCCAAATTACCTAAATCAATTCATTCTCCTAAAATCCCAAAAGTTGATCAAGTTCATCATCTCAAATATTTCTCTCACTAAGGAAGAAGAAGAAGTATAGGGTTTCAAGATCAAGTTTCCAAATCCACCATTAATAGCAAGCTTTTGGATTCAAGATATGATAGTATTCACCCATGGAGTCTTTTTCTCCATAGGATTCAAAAATTCTCCATTTTTTCAAGGTAGAATCTCCAATTGAAGTTAGGGATTTACTCAATCTCATGGGTTCTTTTCAATTATGATCTAATAGATTATTTTATTTATTTTTATGCATGAATTGAGACAATTCCATGTTTTAAAGTTGAATTCATTTAACCCATGCATGATCCATGATTTATACACTATGATCATATGAGGAAGCTTTTGAACTATGAAAGATAAATTTATGAAGATATGCATGTTCTTTATGAAACTGATGAAAATGATTTAAGGGTGCCTTGAGAGTGAGGTATCAATGTTGTTGTGAAAGAATTTCTCACATACTACTCATAACATGATTGTGAAATGATTTTCTCACATAAAGGATTCACAAGGTGAATGATTTTTTCACCTAAGATAAATCAAGGTTAAGGAGCTATTCTAATGAAAATACAAGTGGCAATTTACCATGTCTCATAATGATAAGATAAGTTAAGATTAATAATGATTCTGTGGGATTTATGCTTATCACCGAGAGAATATTGGGATGGAAGCTCTCCCGTAGTAGAGGCCGGATTTGTAGTAGTAATCTCTCTATCCCATAATTATGTGCCACCATTGGCTTGTCTTAGATAGACATTAGCTAGTAGATCCACGAAGCTAGAAGTTCATGGTTATTACCTTGGCAAGTGAGGACACCCCTTTTCGGTGTGGGGTAGACACCAAATTTCATGTTATAGCTCACATGGTCTATATGTGAGTTAAAAGTACGTCTCCCACAATAATGAAATAAGGTTACTTCTAGAAGTATCTCACAAATGTTTTAAAAATATTTAGCTTGCATTGACCATGGCTATGATTTTTTTTTTCTACCTTTTCTATCTTATGATTTAGCTTGGTCATTGTATGTCAAATAAAGTGCTTAGTAGCATGATATTATAACTCTTTTGCATCGCTATAATACTTAGTACATTACATGTACTAATCCATACTTGTGCGTACATTATTTCACTAAAGTTGAGTCAGACGCTTCCATTCCGCAGAGTCGTGGCTAGTGGATCTTGTCAAGCTTTGACGACCTGGTGAATACTCATACATCGAGGATGATGTTACTTTTATTTCTTTATGCCATTTAAGTTTCAGACTTTGTATGTGATGTATGGGTTACGTTCCAATCATTATTCTTATGATGTATTAGATGGCTTATTGAGACATATGTTAGACTTTCTCTTTACTTCAAAAACTCTTTTATATTAAATGATATCCTTTGAACTCTTTAAATTCTATTATCTTGTATGATGTATGCTAAATGGCCTGGTAGGGCCTCTCGGCATCTTATATGCCATGTGATATCTAGTGTTTACTTTGGGTCGTGACAATATATATCTATCACATTCAGTGTCCCTGCTATCTTGCGCTTGCATTGAGAGTTTTCTTGTTGAAAGTTTTGTTCCAAAAAGATCAGCATAATTAGTTTATTCTTAGAGGAACTTGAGTTGTTTGACCAATGATGTCTATAGTTGTATGAAAAATTTGTGACTCTTCACAGAATAGTTAGAGTTAAATTTGAACTCTTAATTTGTTTTAACAAAGTAGGTTAGAGGAGGAGACGACCTAAGGTGAGGCGAGATACTGATGTATTGCCTTCTAATAAAAATAAAAAGGCGCAACATTTAGAACATAATACATTAATTTTTTAATTAACCGCAATGGTAAAACTTTTTTATGTTGGCTTTATTTTTTATTTTTTGCACAACTGCATAACGAAATAATTTTTTTTTGAAAGTTTCTACTCTGCTGAAACATTGTTTCCAGGGGCTATTTTTTAACGTTTTCTGCCCACATGTTCTTCGAAATAGATGTTGGATTCTTACAATAGTTGTATGCAGAATGAGTGATTGTTCAAAGAATAGTTAGAGTTAAATTTGAACTCTTTTTTTCTTTAAACTAAGTATGTTAGAGGAGGAGACAAGATGAGGTGAGGCGACGAGACAAGAAAAGGTGAGGTGAGAGACTGATGCATTGCCTTCTAATAAAAATAAAAAGGAGCAACATTTAGAACATTGTACATTATTTTTGAATTAACCTCAACTATACAACTCTTTTTATGATGGCACTGTTTTTTGGTTTTTGCACATCTTAATAACGACATAAATTTTATTTTGAAATTTTCTGCTCTGCTGCAACATTACTGTCGGCTTCTCTGTTTTAACATTTTTTGCCCATATTTTGTTACTCTAGCTCGTCTTTTATGTTATTCATTCAGCCCGTTTGTTTCTATTTTCTTCCAAAGTTTCTTATAGAGTTTTGTTATTTGTTGCAGCTTTTGTTGATGTTTCTGGATATCACTTGACAAAGAATGAAATTTTAAGTTTTTCTGCTAGACTTTTATTCATTATTCAGTGAAGATGCAAGTTTAGAAGATGCACTAACTAGTTATTAGTTTTCTATCAATGTTTTGCAAAACTTTGGATGTTATCTATGTTTTTTTGTTAAGAAAATATGGAAACTAACATCATAGGATGTTAACCAATTTATTGTAATCAATCACATTGTTATCTCTATCTTCATACCCCCTTTCACTATATGATCTTTTTGTATCTAGATTCTAAGTAGTAATTAGTTTGGTATTTGTTGATGAATTTATATTCTCTGGATATTAATGGCTTTAGGATCAATGCTTGTTAGTTAGAGACCACAAGTATTGATCGTCTGTAATGGTATATCTAGGACCAAAATTATTTATCGTCTCTAATGTATATGCTAGGACTAGAAATGATGCTCGACTTTAAAGCTATTTTAGGACCAGATTGTTGTTCTTCCTTAAAACCACTTAAGGACCAGTTTGTTAAGGTCATTATAGCTATTCTAGGGGCAAATTTTTAATGGTCTCTAATGCTATTCTTGAACAAGGTCAAACTCATCGGTAAAACTCTATTAGGACTACGTTATGTACGGTCGCAAAAGAGGTTTAACGACTTGAATACCAAGATATAAATGGTCTATTTGAGACCAGATATATTGTCACTAAAAGGATTACACGGCCAAAGTTTTTATCCATCTGAAACCCATTTAGGGACCATGTTTTTGAACTTTTCCTTACTTACCACTAGCGACGGAAGTTTCTAGGACGTGTGACGACCAGGTTTTTCTGGTGTCAGTGGCTCATTTGGGACCAGATTTAAACTTTCAGGGACTAGATTTCCCTTGATTAGAGACTTTTTTTTCTTGTAGTGAGGGTATTAAATAATGATAAAGGTACTTTAAATTACATGCAATGACCAAACAAAATCATAAAATAGCATCTTAGAAAAAAAAAGTCATAATCATGGTCAATGCAAGTTAAATATCTTTAACACACTTATGAGATATATTAGAAAGTAACTTTAGTTCATTATAGTTGGAAATTTACCTTTAACCGACATAAAGAATCTGAGCTATAAGATGGAATCTAGTGTTTATCCCACACCTAAAAGAAACATCCTTACTTTCAAAGGTAAGAACCCTAAACTTGAGCTAAAGTGGATCCACTAGCTCAAACAAATGGTGGCACATAGTTATGGGATATGGAGATGGCTACTAGAAATCCGGCCTTAACTAACAGGAGAGCATCCATCTCAATATCCTCTAAGTGCAAAGTATAAATCCCACATAATTGTCATTAATCATAATTTTTCTTATTATCCATGGAAAGACACAATTAGTAACCAATCCAACCTAGAGTTCATTTAGAATAACTCCTTAATCTTTGATTCAACTTAGGTGAGAAAACCTTTCAACTTTATGAATCATTTTGTCAGAAAAAAACCATTCACAATCGTGTTTTAAGTAGTATGTGAGTAGAAATTCTTTCACAACAATAACAACATAGATGTTTTACTCTCAAAGGAACCTAAAATCATTTATATCAATTTCATAAAGAAACGTGCATATCTTCATAAATACATCTTTCATAATTCATAAGATTCATCATATGATCATAGTCTAGAAATCATGGTTCATGCATGGGTTCATGTGATTCAACTTAAAAACATGTAACTACGTCAATTCATGGATAAAAATATAGAAAACAATCAATTGGATCATAATTGAAAAGAACCCATGAAGATTGAATAAAATCCTAAGTTTGATTGGAGAATATAAGTTCTTAAATTAGAGTATTTAGGAATCCTATAGAGGAAATGACTCCATAGGTGAATACTTTCATACCTTAGCAATGAATGCCAACAATCAATGGTGAATTAGACCTCTTCAATCCAAACCCTAGCTTTCTCCTTCCTTAATTATTGAGGGAAATTTGGTGGTGCTCTTGGAGGGGATTTACGGATTTTAGAAGAATGATTTAGAATGAGTAGTTTTTAGGGTTAGAAGACATATATAGGGCTTAGGATTAGGATCAAATGGACCTAGTTTAGGCATTAATCAATTTGGGAGAAGACTGAAAATCCCTTAAAATAATTGCCGACCCAATTTTAAAGTTTGGACCTACTAGTCAACCGTAGAAATTGATCAGGGACCCTTAATTTGGAAAAAATTTGACGGAACCCATGTATGGTTCTTAGGTCTTCCTACGGTCTATACATGCAAACCGTAGAAACAAACTTTGCCACTCCAAATTTCACTAAGTCTGGGAGTCACCTACGAGAACTATCTACAACTCATATATAGAATGACATAGGTGAACCGTTGAAAGGGTACTAGGACTTGTTTTTAAAAAAACTATTTTCCTCATTCATATTGTTCCCATCTACGGCCTGTAGAAGCTTCTACGATCCGTAGATTAGAATTGTAGACATAGGCTTAAACCCAAAAAATTATTTTCTCCCTTTTTGAAAATTCCAAGGTGTTACATAAGGCTTGTGATGAGGTTGTAATAAAAAGGATTAGGCTCAAAGAGGAAAATTAAGGATATATTTGGTGAAAATGTGAGATTTTCAGTGCAAGTGAACTTTAAGAACAATCCCTAAGAAAGCCTAACACCACTTTTTCAACCAAACTCAATCAAGATCAACCGAGCAAGTTCTAGGTAACATAAGTGAACACAAGGAATTAATCATCAACTCACTACACATGAAATGCAAATCAATCAATATTGTTCAAATTCTTATTTCCTTTTCAAAATATAAGTGGCATTGAACATTTAAATAGCTAATGAATCGAAAGTCACAAAAATAATTATAAGAGCTGCCACAAAATCATTCACTACATGGTCAACTTTAAAAATGGAGGGGTATGTTGAACAAATTTTCGTATACAAGACAATGTTCTTAGTAATAACCAAGTAGTACCCTCCGAAAAAGATAATAATTTTGCCCTTAAGAAAGCCATCAACAAATCCATCATTAGGTAAACTCATGCATCTATTCTGGAACGGCTACTCAGACTTCACCAAAATAAACACCAATCAACACTCATAAGAAATTGACGATTTACCTTTAAGAAAGTCGTGTCTCTATCCATCACCAGGCATCATCGCTCAATATCTGAATATCAAAATAAAAATCAAAGAAGATACAAACTATAAGAAACAAAATGAAACAAACTAATCCATAATAATATCTCAAAGCCCAAAAGTTGGAACACCATCCACTAATCAAATCAAAACAAGCCTTACAAGGGCACAATCATATGCAATACAAAATACAAAACAAGCCCAACAACGGAGGCACCCCCAACAGAAAATTTAAATGTGTCGTAAGAGTACAACAATCAAAAGAGAATATGAGGGAATTCTTGCATACACCATAACTCATGTGAAGAGCTGTCGGGGTCGAAAGGACATCATTACTAGCCTTATCACCTTATTCACAGAACATCTGAAGGGTACTCATAGATTTGTTAAAAAACATGATCTTTTTCTTTTTCAAGCTCCTTTAGATTATTTTACCTACTTTTCATTTTTTCCATTCTTGCCTTGAGAATCTGATTATCCTATACTAGAGTGGAAAGGGTCGAAGAATTAGTACCTGAGGCTCAGGAGCTCTCTCCATGCCCTATGGGAAGACTCTTAGTCGACTCCTAAATTTGTAAGTGAATCCTGACATCGATGGTTGTCGTCTTTACTGATAAGTGGACTAGTGTGGGTGGTCCCCTCTGTAGTAACTAAACCAGAGGAGGAATAGGGTATGAACCCGATGAAGTAGTGCTCTCAACAAATGTTCCAAATGTTGGATCTTATACATCAATCTTTCTCTTCTTCATCACATGTCTCAGGCCGTTCTTCTTAAGCGGATAGATAGGCTTTTCAGCACTCCTTTTTCTATCTCCCTCATTTTTGTCAACCTCATATGTCAGGCATAGGTAAGTAACCGAACAAGGAAATGAGAGGCCCTTTGTACATTCAAAGAAAACCTCTTGAATGTGTTGCACGATGATCTTCAAAACATTAATAGGGATCCTCTCCATGATGGCACAAATCAATAATTCCTTATCAAGTGACACATCAGTCTCATTCCTCGAAGGAATCACCCAACTACCAATGATGAAGAGCCAAGGCATGGCGTTGGCTATTAACTCTAGTAGTAGAACCAATGGTTTTTCTCGATCCATTTAGGCATGTGGCCATTATATAAGTTTGTCGCATACCACTTCTAACCTGCTTCCCTTACTCTTGCCTTATGAACATCATTATCAGGATCAGGAAGACCATAGTAACCATTAATCTTCATGGGGTCTAAACATAACTTTTCCCCAGACCAAGTCACGGGAGAAGTTAGTTTGGCGGCATTAACATAGAACACTCAAATCACAATGTAGTTAGCCTTGATAGGCTCATTAACTAAACAAAACCATCCATTTTCCTATAAATGCCTATAAAGGTCCGACATGCGTTGTTGAAGATTTGTTAATAAAATACCTCTTTTCTTTGTAATATTTTTCGTTAAGAGGCGGTTATGCAATTGACAACACTTAATGATGAGTTGTAGATTTGCCCTCATTTAAGGTCTATTTAGCTCATTTATAAGTATCTTGAATTCCTAACTTTGTCATTTTCTAATCAAATATTGATGATTTGTAGCTATAAAGGCAATTGGACAAGGCAAGGACTCAAGTTTGAAAGAATGCCAAAAAATACAAAAAGTAGTACATAGTGAACATTGATTATCACCCAACATGAAGGGGGGATCGCCAACTGAGCATGACCTCACCCAAAGTGAAAGTTCATAGCACTTGTGTCTACCAAAGAAGGTCCACGGACTCAAGAACAGAAGGTGATGCAGTGAGTTAGATTGGCGATCCTGCTGCACATCGCACAAAGTGACAGTATGAAAGGCAAATATTTAATGCTTGAAAGGCAGACTAAGATTGTATTCGAAGATTCACCAAAAGTGAAAGGCTGACTTGATCGAATCCGCTAGCTGAAGTTCAAAGACATGAAGCCTAGAGCATCACAAGGTGAGCTGTGCAGCGAAGGGTAATTCACCGAGCGACTTTGGTGAGCCTGACTAATGTCACCGAGTTGGTTATTAAGTGGATTTTGGGCCAAATATTTGGTGAATATAAATAGCCCAAGGGATACAACTCTTTGAGTGTTTGAATTATTAGATTCGAGAAGTTGGATTACAGAGTTGAAAGAAGAAAACACTTAACTTTTGAAACAACACTTTTTTAGTTCTTGGGGTTTTACATTTTCATACTTGAATTTAATATATTGAAGTTAAATCAAAAGTGCATTAACCCTTAATTTCTTGATTTCAAGTTACCCATGGGTGAATTCATGGAAGGTATATTTTCTTTACTTTTTGTGATGGGGGCTAAAACCCTAAGATCTAGGGGTGCTCTAATGGGGTTGGGTGTTTATTTAATGTAATGAGTATTGTGCTATGCTCTGTTTTATTGATTTTAAATGAATTTGGTCTAATTACTATTAGGTTAAATTATGGGTTAAGGTTGAAAACTTAATTCCATAGTGCTTTGTCGGTTATTATTGCTGCTGATTTAAGCAAAGGGCAAGTAGAGGCATTGATATCGGTGTTAAAACGGTTCAAAATGGTGATAGGGTAGACTATTGCTGACATAATTGGTATTTCACTAAGTATATGTTCTCATAATATTCAACCCATGCCAGATAGTAAATCAAGTATTAAGTACCAAATGAGATTTAATCTGCCGATGCAAGAGGTTATGAAGAAGGATATTATCAAGTGGTTAGATGTTGGGGTAGTTTATCTGTCCGTTGATAGTAGTTGGGTGTGTCCGGTTCAATATGTGTTAAAGAAGGGACGAATCACTATGGTTCTCAACGCAAAGAATGAGCTTGTCCCAATGAGGCCTGTCACTGATTGGAGGGTTTGCATGGATTATCGCAAGTTAAATGCATGGACTGAGAAAGATCATTTCCCAATGCCATTCAAGGTCCAAATATTAGATCGTCTTGTTGGAAAGGGTTTGTACTATTTTCTAGGTTGGTATTCGGGTTATAATCAAATTTCTATAGCTCTGGAGGACCAAGAGAAAACTACTTTCACTTGTTCTTATGGAACTTTGCTTTTAAAAGGATGCCATTCGGATTGTTTAATGCACCGGTGACTTTACAACATTGCATGATGTCTATATTCTCTTATATTCTAACACCTCGGATTTGAAAAGAAGGAAAAATACAAAACTTTCTTTGTTGGTGTCTGTGTCTACGGTCCCTACCTACGGACCGTAGGTGCTTTTACAGGCCATAGGTGGAAGCCGTAAGTGGTGGGGTAAGTTATTTTAAAAAGTCAAGTTCTAGTACCCTTTTTACGGTTCACAGGACGGTCAATCAATCAGTATACGAGTCGTAGATAGGTCTCGTATGTGAGTCTCTGACTTGGTGAAATTTTAAGGGTCAAAGTTGGATCTACGGTTGGTAGGTACGGTCCGTAAATGGACCCACGAACCGTACTTAGGGTTCCATCAAAAGCTGGGTGATTTTTCAGGTCCCGGTCCTTGACCTACGCTTCACCAGGATGGTTTGTAAATAGACCTACAGACCTTAGGTCTGAACCGTAGGTGGAGTTGGCAGTTAATTTTAAGGGGTATTTGGGTCTTTTCTTAAATATTCAACACCAATATTATGTCGTTTTAGCTTCTATCCTAGACCTTATAAATATGTTTTTAACCCCCAAGTTACCCAATTGAACTCATTATCCTAAATTCTCAAAGTTTATCAAAGTTCATTCCCAATATTTATCTCTCTAAAGCTTAAAGAAGATGTCTAGGGTTTCAAGATCAAGTCTACAAATTCACCATTGATTATGGGCATTTGACATCAATGTATGATAGAATTCACCTATGGAGTCCTTTTTTCCATAGGGTTCCTAAATTCTTGAATTTTTCAAGTTATATACTCCAATTGAAGTTAGGGTTTTATTCAATCTAATGGGTTCTTTTCATTTATGATCTAATTGATTGTTTAATGACTTTTTAGGCATGAATTGAGATAATTTCATTTTTTTAAGTTAAATTCACTTGAACCCATGCATGATCTATGATTTCTAGATTTTGATCATATGATGAAGCTTTTTAGCTATGAAAGATGAATTTATGAAGACATGTATGTTTCTTTATGAAATTGAAAAAAATGATTTAAGGTTGCGTTGAGAGTAAAGCATCGATGTCGTTGTTGTATTGAAACAATTTCTCACATGCTACCCATAAGATAATTGTGAAAGGATTTTCTCACATAAAGGATTCATAAGGTTGAAAGTCTATCTCACCTAAGATGAATCGAGATTACGGAGCTATTCTGATGAATTCTAGCTTGGATTGGCTACTTGATGTGCCCTTCTATGGGTAATAACATAAGTTAAGATTAATAACTAATTTCTGGGATTTATACTTAGCACCGTGTGGACAAGCATTGATTACCCATGTCCCATAAACTATGTGCCATCATAGGTTTGTCTTAGATAGACATTACCTAGTGGATCCACCTTAGCTAGAAGTTCATGGTTCTTACCTTGGTAAGTAATGACATTTCTTTTCGGTGTGGATAGACACCAGATTCCATGTTATAGCTCACATGGTCTATGTCGGTTAAAGGTAAATCTCCCACAATAATGAACTAAGGTTACTTTCTAAAAGTATCTCAATTGTGTTTTAAAGATGTTTAGCTTTCATAGACCATGGTTATGACTTATGTTTAATAATATGTTATATTATTATTTAGCTTGGTCATTACATTTCATGTAAAGTCCTTTTAGCATGATTTCATAACTCTTACGCGTTTCTATCATCCATGGTAAATTCCATGTATTAACACATACTTTTTCCTACATTGATTCACTAATGTAGGATCTGACACTTCTACCTCCCAAACTTGTGGCTAGTGATCCCATATAGACATTGAAGATTGGTGAGTCCCCGTGTTCCAAGGACCGAGAAGCTTTTATTGCTTTCATGTCTTTTCATTTCAAACTGTGTATGTGATGTATGGGTTACGTCCCAATAACATTCTTTATGATGTATTAGATGGCTTATTAAAGCAAATGTTAGACTTCCGCTTTGATTAAAAACTCTTTTGAAATATGAAATGCTATCTTTTGAAATCTTTAAATTCTATTATCTTGTATGATGTATGCTAAGTGTCTTGTGCAGGGCCTCTCTGGGTCCTATACGACATGTCACGTCTAGGGTGTACTTTGGGTCATGACAAATATGATGCAAGACACTATTGAGGTATTTATGGATTATTTTTCTGTGGTTGGTGACTCATTTGAGGATTTCTTGGCATATTTGGGTCAAGTTCTGACACACTATGAAGAATGCAATCTTATGCTAAACTTAGAGAAGTGTAACTTTATGGTGAAAGAGGGCATAGGTCTGGGCCATAGGATTTTGCAAAAAGACATCGATGTAGATAGACCAAAGGTCGAGGTAATTGATAATTTGCCACCACCTATTTGCGTGAAAGGTTATAGAAGTTTTCTTGATCATGTTGGTTTTGATAGGAGGTTTATCAAAGATTTCTCAAAAATTGCACACCATTGTGCAAGTTGCTTGTAAAGGTGACAAAATTTGAGTTTGATATTGCTTGTCTGAAAGCATATGAGGGGCTGAAAGAGAAGTTGACTTCTCCACCAATCATTATTTCACCTGATTGGGGACAACCATTTGGAGTTATATCCGATGCTAGTGAGGTGGCACTTTGTGTAGTGTTGGGGCAAAGGCGAGAGAATATTCTTCATCACATATATTATGCAAGAAAACCCCTGAATTTTTCTAAAACGAATAATACGGTCACTGAAGAAGAATTGTGTGTTGTAGTCTTCGCGTTTGAAAATTTTAGATCCTATTTGCTTGGCACTAAACTCATTGTGCACACAGATCATTCAGCACTGAGGTATCTTATGGAAAAGAAGGATGCAAAACCAAGACTTATAAGATGGGTGCTATTGTTGTAAGAAATTGACTTTGAGGTAAAAGATAGAAAGTGAACAGAAAACCAAATGGTTGATCACTAGCAAGATTAGAGGAAGACGTAATGTTGAAGTTAGCGGATGGAGTTGAAATTAATGATACATTTCCAGACGTATGGGTTTTGGCTACTTCTTTTAATCTTATCACTTGGTTCACAGATTTCGCTAATTATTTAACAAATAATGTGGTCCCTTCATATTTGTCGTTCCACCATAAGAAGAAAATTCATGTCTGATGTGAAGAAGCTTTTTTGGGAAGAGACTTATTGGTTTTGTGTCTGTGCTGATGGGATTATTCGCTACTGTGTGCCTGAGGTAGATATGATGAGTATATTGGAAGCTTGCCATTTCTCTCCTGTTGGTGGCCATCATAGTGGTATCTGGACTACTCATAAAATCTTACAGTGTGGGTATTATTGGCCTACTATCCACCACTATGCTCATGATTTCTCCAAGTCTTGTGATTGATGCCAAAGAGAATCAGGTATTTCATGGAAACAAGAACTCCCAATGACTCATATTCTGGTGAGTGAACTATTTAATGTTTTGGGCCTTGACTTCATAGGTCTTTTTGGGAGTTCGAATGGGATGAAGTACATACTTGTAGGAGTTAACTATTTGTCTAACACGGTGGAAGTTTTTTCTCTTTCAAACAATGAAGGAAAGAGTGTCACCGCAATCCTCAAAAAGAATAACTTCTCCAGATTTAATACATCAAGGGAGATTATCAGTGATGGAAATTCTCACTTTTGTATTAAATTGTTCAAGGCGTTGCTTCAGAAGTATGGTGTTTGTCACAGTGTAGCAACACCTTATCATATGTAGTCTAGTGGGCAAGTCGAAGTTTTAAAAAGAGAAATTAAGCAAATCCTTGCGAAAACTATTAATGCGAACAAAACTAATTGGTCGAGAAAGATTGATGATGCTCTATCGGATTATTAAATTTCATTCAAAACTACCATAGGTATGTCTCCCTACCAACTTGTGTTTGGGAAGTCTTGTCACTTGCCTGTGAAGTTAAAGAATAAAGCGATATGGGCACTCAAGAAGTTGAATATTGATTGGGATGCCGTATCAAGTCAAAGGTTGAATGAGCTTGATGAGTTTCTCCTAAAAGCATATGAAAGTTCAGTCTTGTATAAGAAGAAGATGAAGAAGTACAATGATCAAAAGATAGAAAAGCGTGATTTTTCTCCTAGTGAATTGGTACTTCTATTCAATTCAAGGTTACACTTGTTTCCTAGTAAGCTCAAATCAGTATGGACGGGACCATTAGAGTTGTCCAAGTATTTTCACACAGAGCGATTGAACTTGAGAATGAGGAAGGAGCAAGATTCAAGGTAAATAGTCAAAGGATTGAAATCTACTTGGGTCAACAAGAAGAGGTCAAAGAGGTGATCGAACAATTGGTCTTGATGAAATCTGAGTAGGTAAGGGGTCTGCGTCATGCCGTGATGTTTAATCAAGAACTACTTGGGAGGCAGCCCAAGATGTAATCTAGCCAATTAGCAAAGTGTTCTAGTGATTTTTTTAATGTTTTAATGTGTTTCTAATGATATGTATGTTTATGTTTGAGTTTTTGCTAGATTAGGTTAGTATAGGGTGTGTGTCAAAAAAGAGTAAAGAAAGTATAAAAGAAAGTCTTAATGTTTGCTACATGTACAGGAAATGAAAGAAAAGTCTGGCAAATTATAAAGTGCAGAAGGTTCTACAGGTTGGACCTATGGGTCATAGGGCAACTTACAGATCGTAGGTCCGATCCGTATAATCTTGGTGTTAGGTAATTCTTCAAAGACTTGTTCTACGGTTTCCTTTTATGAGTCGTACAAACCATAAATGGAATCCGTAGAATCTAATGTCCATATACAGTTTAAATTTTAAGTCTACGGGTGCACAGTATAAACCGTACTCATTTTAACAGTTTGTAGTCTGCAATAGTAGACCTAGGTATGTTTTCTAAATTTTAATAAGTGTTGAGTGAAATGACGGAACCGATCTACGACATGTAGGACAAACTACGGACCATAGATAGGGTTTTGTAGGTCCTATGTGTGTTAATTTTGGTGACCCGACCCATGACCCTTTTACATAAAACCCCCAAATATTAAATTATCCCCAATTTCCTACATCAACTGTTACAAACCATTTTACCCCTCAACATTCCCACCCTTTCACATCCAACACACCCTTTACAATTCAATCACACACTATTTAATCCCCTTCCTCCCATCTCCTCCATTTCTTCCTCCTATTCTTCCATTTTAAAAAAAATTCAATTCACCAAAAGCAAGGCAGTTGAGGTCCGAAAATCATCAAATTGGTCATTTCCTCCTAGGCAACTAAGTTGAAAACACTCTCACACAATTTTGAGTTTAATCTATAAGGTAGGGAGTTCATCCTAACTGAAATTCATCAAATTCAATGTTGCTACTTGACCTAGGGTTTGCAATTACTTGTTATATGTGCTTAAATTCATTAAACTAAACCCTGGGATGAAAGTAGAAGTGAGTGTTGTCCCTTATGTGTAGAAATGTGAACCAATTTACTCCATATTGTGTTCTTGACTTTGGGTTCATGAGTGTTTCTATTTTTTTGGTGATTTAAGGATAAGTGTAACCCTAAGAATGACGGAATTGCATTAAAATATGTTGAAATGCATGATATAGATAAGGTTAGGATGGATTGATTTTGAAACCATGTTATGAACTAATGTTGGCTCTGAAAAATGCTAAAATTAGTGTTTATGACACGATCTACGGGTCATAGGATTTCCTACAGACCGTAGATCAGTCCCGTCATCTTGACAGCACAACACAGTAGCCTAAGTTAGTAATGACAGTTTGATGTATGGACCTTAGAACCTTTGACGGACCGTACTGGTAAATTGTCATTCCTATTTCATGAACAATAAAAAATCACTTCCTTATCTACTGTTGGATCCTATGGCCCATAGAAGATTCTACGGTCCATCAGAACCCACCATAAGTCCAACAAGACATTGTATTTCTGGAAAAAAAATTAGTTTTCTTTTGGTATAGTAGTTTTTATTTCTTCATTTCTTTCTTTGCTTTGTATGTTTTGGGTAGTAATGACTCTTCCACAGGTACAATGCCGCCTAAGAAAGTAAATACCTAAAACTGAAAGTGGAATTCAAATTCAGTCACTCCTAAGGCCCGATGTTAACTTGTTGACGAAACCACCGATGCAGATTTGAGTGGGTCTGAGTTCAATTCAGGCAGCACCAAGGGCTCTCGTACGAGACCCAGGGCTACACAATAGAAAACATAATAACTTGATATAGTTTGGGTGTTTGAGGATAGTGCCTCCCAGTTTGGGTAGGGGGCACAGAACGTGGGAAGGCAATGTGGAGTCACAACATGACGCACATTAACAGTCAGGCTCCAGCTCAAAGTCAATTATTACATCAGCTTGACTTCACTAAGACTGGAAAAGCACATGATTCTCCTAATATAGGGGTAAACAAGATACCAGTTGCCGGTGAACCTAATTGATGGTGTGTCTAGGGGATGTTTCAAATCTACTTGAATGATATATAGATGAATAAGCAAGAAAAACATGTCAAGCCCATTACTTAGGAGCGACAGGTTCTCACAAGCAGCCTCTACACAGCGCCAGCAATACATGAATTGTTCAAGCAACATAGATGTGAGTGCATGGAAGAAGAACTAGGATGGTACAGTCATGAGATGTTAATGGAGTTCTATGCTTCCAACGCAACCATGGTTAAGAACGCCTTGCCTCCAGGTACAAGGTATTAGCGCAACCTCTATTCGTATCTACTCTAGGGTGGGGTATCCCCTAGACTTATTTAAGGTCTTGGTTAGCTTTTTTATTTATGAACCATATCATGCACAATCGATAAACATAGCTGAGTTTTACTATCGAATGGGGCTGGTCCAAAACATAGCGGCTATGACAGATACTGTGCAACAACACAACTTTCTTCATTGGGTTTCTAGGCATATTGCTGAGGAGGGCGTTAGAGTTGAGTGAGTTTGGGACATGACTCTGTACATTAAGAAGGCAATGCTAAACTTTGTTGCAAAATTTAGGTGGTCGATAGTCCGAGCCAAAATTGTCCCCCACGATGGCAAACAACCAGTTGACATGGGATAGGGCATTAATGATTTCTTTCTTGATGGTAGGAAATTATAGATATTTGATCAGGATATTGATCACGGACATAACATGAGGGGGCATTTCAGGAGAGAACAACGTTGTTATTCCCTTGCTTGATATTACGCCTATGGGGGATCGATAGGTTGATTGAGGTTAACATGAATATTGATATAGGTCTTATTCAGGATGAGAAAAACCCTGTAGCACCACGTAGGGGTATTTAGATTTACTTTCCACCTAAGGGCGATGAACTTGCACCAGAGAAGTCTGACGAGGGCACCATAAAGCCAGATGTGACTGCACCACCTTCTTGTTCCTTTGGCCTGGCTGCAAGCACACCATGTGCTCCATATACTACAGGTTTCATGATGTTTCCACTAGCAAGACTCTAGAAATAGAAACTCAAATGGCGACTCTTTAGCAGCATATTAAACCTTAGATAAGGAAGACAGTAGAGGATTCAAAGGTGTGTATAGAAAACAATGTTTATGTTAATATTATGGCAGTGCATCGGAGGATTGATGCATTCAAGCTGCAGATGCTAGATAAGCCCCTGCCTAGGTCGATTACAGATCTTGCCGCTTTCTAGAAAGTTCTAGAAAGAGTAAGCCACACTCTAGGCTAACATTGATGTATTGGCTTCTAGAGACTCATCTATACCAAAGCCTCCCCCAGTAGAGGATGGAGGCGATGTTATATTTGCCCTATTTTGTGATGATGAGCCTTCCATTGACCCTCCTCGTGCGGGTGGAAAGCACACATGATCTACTGAGCATACTACTGATATGGAGGAGGAGTAGAGAGCAAGGAAAGAGGAGCGACAACAGCTTAAGGCGTGATGAGTCTGAGATTTGTACTCATTTGGGGCTTTGTTTATATAGATTTAGTGTCCTCAAATGCTTGATTTGTGCCATAAAATGATGTTAAAGCCTTGATTTTCAGGTATAAGAATTGAGGAGCAAGCAAGGACACTAACATGTAAAATAGAACAAAATAAAGTGAAAAAGTGAAGAAAGGTGAGCCTGATGATCGCCAAGAGCACTTGGCGAACCGTCGAGTGGATATTTCGACCCCCTAAAATTCCAGTGTGCCAGCCCTGAGGGAAGAAACCAAATCGGTGACAGAAAAGGGCAATAAGCGAATCGCCGAGCAGTTCCGCGATGAAAAGAGTGATCGCCCAAAGTTACAGGACTTGAGGATGCTGAGAACTCATGCAAAAAGGCGATAGAAAGAGTAGAGGGCGGCTCACCTAATAGCCCTTCGTGGTTTATTTTTGGTAACTATAAATTAGATTTTAAACAGTGAACTTAGGATGGATGGAAAAATGCTGAATTAGTTTAGAAAAGTTTTCTCTGGAGTTTTTGATATTTTCTTAGGAGACTTGAACAGTTTTTGAGATTCAATTTGGAGATTTTGCAAGTGGCTTTTGAATTTTCTACAAATTGAAGCATTGTAAAGGCTTAATTACTCTTACCTAGTTGATGGCTAATCGATTTGGTAACCGTTTTCACTCGTTTATGATGTTTGGCTAAAACCCTAATTCTTGGGGTGTGATCATGTGATTATGGGTTGAATTAGTTAATGGGTATTGTTAATTACTAGTTTAAATTCTATATTGAAGTTGGTTTAATCATTAGCTGAGGTTTAATTTATGAATTGTAGTTGTAAATTCAGTTCTAATTTTGTGTTCTTAACTTTCTCGAGAAAGAAGTTTTGGGGCTAAGGCTTGTAACTAATGGTTTGTAGGTATTGGGTTGATTTGGGTTCAGCTCGAGAGAGTGAATCGTAAGCCCAATCCTACCCATCTTGCGAGAGAGAGAAGATGTATTAAGATTGTGGGCTGTTTTTAATTACTATGCTTGTTGATGTTTGAGAGAAATCACTTGAAGAGGAATAGTTGTTCGAGAGAAAGCTAGTTCACTTATAGCCTAGCCTACCCACTGATATTTAGCTATTTACTAGTAGTTTCAATTAGCCATATATCGAAATTTGCCTATAATCGATCATATCCTGAGAATTCCTCTCCTTATTGTTATTTCATCATTGTTTGACTGCGTTGTAATTGATAATTGAAAACAAAAAACCCCCCAATCTGACATTTATTGTCACCCCTTTTTAACTTGCTTTTATATCTCTTTTCGATAATTTCTATTCCTATAGCTAATTAGATGACGTTTGTACTTCTTGATTGAATTTGAACACGTACCACTCCATGTGGGTTCGACCCCAACTCTTCGTTGGGTTTTATACTGCTTAACGATTGCTTACACCTAGAGTTGGATGAGGTGTGCTTGAAACGTTAATCAAAAGGGCACTGATGCCGGGGATTGGTGTTGTTTAAAATTCTTTTATTGAAGTTGAATTGTGATCTTTGTATTTATAGTTGAATCTAATTATTTTAGTTTTTGGTTTAGTGTTGATTGTGTTAAACAGAGGAGGAGATGAGCGTTAACGAAAGTAATGGTAGCCAGGTGGGCCACCAAGACGACATTGGGAACCTCAATGATGTTAATCACCCAAATGTCAATGACCCAAACCAAGTGGGTGGTGTTGGTGCCATTCGTTTAACGCCGACTGAAGGAAACACAGTTTTTCACATTACAAGCACAATGCTTCAGCTCCTACAATTGAAAGGATTGTTTGGGGGGCTGGCTCATGAGGATCCCAATGAGCATATCAGGAACTTCGTGGATCTTTGTGGGTCGTTATCATTTAAGAACATATTGCAAGAATCGGTCCGTCTCAGGTTGTTTCCGTTCTCTTTGATGGGTGAAGCTACTAAATGGTTGGCTGAGTTACAGAGGAACTCCATTACCTCATGGGATAAGCTGACAACATCATTTCAAGTGAGATTCTTTCCCCCATCGAAGATGATGACTCTAAGGGATGGCATCCAAGGTTTCAAACGCCTGGAAGGTGAGTGCCCAACCCATGGACTTCCAGATAATGTGTTGCTGCAATATTTCTATAGAAGCCTCGATTCGTTAAATAAAGGAGTGGTTGATCAACTTTCTCCGGGTGGTATAATGCAACAGCCCTATATAATAGTGTCCCAACTCCTTGATTGCATGACCAAGATCAACAAGGCATGGTACACTCGCGAAGACCAAGTCTCTCCTCTTACTTTTAAAATGACAAAAGAGCAAATCGAAAAGGATCAAGAGAGAGACCAAAACATGTCAAAAATGATGACCCAGCTAGATATCTGGGCTAAAAATGTCATGGGTGCTAGTGCAAGAAGTGTTAATGTTGTGGGTGTTGGTGGAGTGAACCCCGATGAAACAAAATTTGAAGCGTTGTACAATGAGGAAGTGAAATTCCTAGCCAATCAAGGAGAAGGTTATCGTGCAAACTACCCAAGACCAGGTGGAAATCAAGGATGCAATAAAGATGAGGGCTGGAGAGATCGTGACAGATAATGGCGTGATCGTAACGCCACTTGGAAGAAAAAAAAGAGGGAGAAGGATAGGTATGTTCCTCCCCATGAGCGTCAAAAGCCCAAAGAATCTGAAGATGGACGTACAGAAGATATGCTCTCACGCATTCTCGGCAAAGTTGAAGGGTCAGACAAAGTGTTGAAAGAGATGAAAGAGGATGTCTCAACTCTCAATCAGACGGTGAGCTCTCACTCAGTCTCTATTAAGCAGCTGGAGACCCAAATAGGTCAAATTTCTTCTCATTTAGATCCAAGACAACAATGGGGATTGCCTAGTGACACAATGGCAAACCCCAAAAACAAAGCTTGATTTGGTATCCTTGTCGTGCCACGATGTTAACTAAGGCACTTCTTGGGAGGCAACCCAAGTTTTTATTGCTTTAGTTTTAGATTTTTAATAACAGGTGTTGATTGTGTATGTTGAAAAGTGAAGAGTGTTGAAAAATACGTAGTTTTGTGAGCCCAAAGTCCATTGGGCGGCACACCGAACAGATTGGCGAACCCCAATTTGGACCACCGTTGGAATGACCAAGCTTGAAGGGGAACTCTGTAAAACTCGGCGGGTGAATTGCTCAATCGGCGACTCGCCGAACAGGTCGGCGAGCCTGACCTTGTCCGCCGTTTAATCCCCCAAAATGGCTGAAGGTCCTGTAAATCTCAGCGAGGGAAATACCACTTGGTGCATCACCGAGTGGGTCGGCGAGTACGACTTACTTCGCCGAAGGTGCCGCGAACTGAAAGGTTTTAAAGGCCAAATGGTTTAAAAGTTCAAAATCCTTCACTTTCTCTCATTTCTAACTCTCGTACCCTCTCACCCACCATTTGATCTTTCATTTTTATTGCTTTTACCCATATTTCTTGTGTGAAATCATGCTCGGAATTGGAAAACTTTGCCGCCTAGCTTTTCAACTTCTAAACTCGGCATACATGTTGGTTTTCCGAACCCCGTACTTTGATTTGTTATTGAACTCGAATGCAATAGGTAAATGTGTTGATTCTTGATGTTGGGCAATTGTTTTAATCGTGTGTAATGTGTTAGTTTTCCCGTTTTGAATTGTAATTTGTGCCTAAATGCTTTAAAATGTTTGATTCCCGTGTCTTGTTTGATGAAATTGATGCTAAATTGTTGGGTTGCATTTTGTTTGTGTTAGGTCTAGTGGGGTGAAGTCTAAGTAACCCCGAATTGTTCCAAATGACGTAATTTGCCCAATGATGGAGCGTTTGACGTCATTCTTAAGGGCAAAAGTCATCAAATGGCCAATTTTGGCCAAATCGGGGGAAGTTTGAGTATCCCGAGTGCATGGGTCGAATGTGTCTGCCTTTAATTAAATAGTGTATGTGTTTGATTTTGAATTCGGGGGCTGCGGGATTGATTTTGAAACATGGGGTTTAAAACTGACACGTTGGGCCGTTTGGTGAGCTACGTCGAGCTCGCCGAGTGGTTCTCTTGATCGCCCTTTCTGCATTCCTAACCCTTAAAATGCACTGTAACTTTAGGCGGGCTACTTTTATCTCACCGAATGGCCTTGAACATCGCTGACCTGTCTTGCGTTCTTAATTTTTTACGCAGGAACTTTTGGCGAGCCCAATATGGCTCGCCTAAGTGACTCGGTGACTCGCTGACTGGTTCGGCGAGTCTTTCTGCAACTTAATGTCTATACTTTTCTTGGACTGTTTCTAACACTTTTCTATGTGTTTTGTAGATATGGCTAGACCCAAAGTGTAAGGAAGAGACATGCCGCCCCGCAAGAGGGCAAGAGGAGTCGTGATAAATGAGGATACAACTGCATCCAAGGAAAAGGCATCTCAGCTCCCTTCAAAGGGAGGAAAAGGCAAAGAAAAGGGCAAGGCGCATGTGGTAGAATCCCCGGAGGTCAGCTCCGACAGTGAGGGAGTCTACGAGACTCACCTCAACTCATCAGACAATGAGGGAGATTCCCAGGATTCTCAGGCTTCAATCTCTGAGCCTGGGGATGACCAGTTTCTACATGCCCGGAGAGAAGAACTTCGCTCCAAGAGTATGCATGATCCGTCTAGGATCCGGGTGCCTCAGACTCCTCCTCCTCCCCCAGCTTCAGCACATATTGTGGTCCCAGCACCACCTGTACAGGGTCCTCCTCCCCGGTCTCTTAACAGACTAAAGGCCGAGGGACTAAGGACTATTATTGAGGAGAAGAGGTTGTCCACAGATGGTGTAGTGGACAAGCATCCAGAGATATGGAATACCCTCAAGTACCATAAATTCCATATTTTCACTAAAACCCGGGGTCCCTATATATCTAATTGGGTCTGGGAGTTCTACTCGGCTTACGGAGACTTAGTACCACAAGGGAAGAGGAAGGCAAATACCTTCAAACCAGTGGATTATGTTGCTATCCGGGGGAAGAAGGTGAAATGTGATAGTAAGGACATAAACGCTATCTTGGGATGTACTTTTAACTTCGCGGATGATTATCAGAGTATGATCAAGACAACATCGTTGGAAGACTTAAAAAATTGGTTGGCCCCTCTTCTTTCTGACAATACCCCTAGGTGGATTGAGGTTGGAGTGCCAATAGAGAAGAAGTATCTCAATGTAGCGGCGAGGTATTGGTTTGGGTTTGATTAGTAGTACAATCATTCCATCCCAAAATGAATCTATCTTCCACCACACAAAGGCAGCTTGTTTGGGATCCATTATTGCTGGGAAGCACCTAAACTTAGGTAAAATCATTGGGCAAGAGATGGTCGTGAGAGCCAAGCAGCGCCAGACATCTCTCCTCTTTCCGGTGTTGATCACCGAACTATACCGATGGGCCCGTGTTCCTCGTGATGAGAAGACGGATGTGGAGGTGACACCCACCTCCTCTACTGACATCCGGCATATTGAGGCCGAGTATCAGAAGGATGAGGCTGAGAGAAGGGGGGCAGCCCCGGTGGATACATCCCCGGCTGATGATAATGAGACATTCCCTGCAGAGGCAGTATTGCCTAATCTGGTCATTAGGCCTTCAGGTACTTCTAGCTCTGCTCCCTCTATGGCTCTGAGTTCTTCTGCAGCTCCCCCACCTCCTAGATCTGCTGCTGGAACTACTGCATCCCGATCCCCGCTAACCCAGGCCATGCTGCTACGGATGGGGCACCTAGCCCATTCTGCTGATGTGCGCGCTTCCAGGCTAGAGTCTGTGGTTCCTGGAATGTTTGAGAGAGCTCTCACTATCGCATTCACACCTCTCAGAAAGTCTATTGATGCCCTCATATCGAGAGTAAAGGTGTGTGAGAAAAGTCAGGGAGCTACTCATGAGGTACAACTTTAAAGGCCGCGATTGCGGAATTGAGAAAAGATGTGGACCAGCTGAAGTCCACTGATATGTCTCTAATTTTTTAGACTGTGGAGATCCCTAATGACCTGAGCACAGATATTCCAGCCTATTCTAATGTGCCTCTGGCTATCACCGCATATGAGGTTAGAGCTGATGAAGCGGCTGCAGAGTCTGAGGCTGAGACTGAAGAGGAGCAGCTTGTTGTTCAAGAGGAAACTGTGTTTGAGGGCCTGACTGAGGTGGAGGAGGCTATGGTACATGCTGCTGTTCAGAGCTCCTTGAGAGACACTACTATGACTGGGTCTAGTGCAGCTACAACTGATGCTCCACCGAGCACTAATGCCCATCCTTAGAGTGTTACCCCGGGCATTGATGCCACGATAGATGGAGTGACTGAGTAGACCGGATGATTTTTACCTCCCTCTCTGTTGTTTTTATTGATTATCTTTGTTTTAGTTGCATTTGAGGACAACTGCTTCATTTTGTTGGGTGGGGTGAAGTATTTCCATACCTACCTCTTGTGATTCTATTTTGTTTGTGAATATTGGGTTTTGTTGATCTATAGATGTGCTTGGATCTTGACATTGTGGATATTTTAGCTTGTGGCCCTTGTTTTGAATGGAAATGGTTTTGAACAAAATTTTAAATTTTTTTGATTTGCCACCTCTTTTGAGTGTGATTGTGGTTGTTCCTGTGCAAATTTGAGTGTCGGTTATGATTAATACCAATGAGTTGAATGGCGCTCTTAATCGAATGAAATGAATGTGCGGCTACGATGAGGCCAATGAAGCTGCATAGACAATGTGTGGAATTTTAGCATCTCGTTGTGACTAGCCGCTTATCGAATGAGTCTCTTGTGATGAACATTGCACACTAGCTAAAAAGTGTAGAGTCTTGTTTGATATTGGTGCCAATGCCTTATGTGATGAGATTACTTTGAATAGTATGTGTGATGACGCCTAGAATTTTCCCCGTTGATCTGGTTGACTAAGTAATGCAAGCACTTGAAATGATCTTAGGCAACAATTTTGAAGAGTGAAGCAATTTGACAATATACCTCTTTTGTGGCCAACCTTGTGAGATGAGTGAACCTTGCTTGGCTCATGTTGAGCCTTACCCTTTTTATTGGAAGAAACTTGAACAATTGTGACTCTCTTTATTCCATTCACCCATAACTTTCATGAAGTGTGGTTTATTTGAATAGCCAATGGGGGTGTGGTGAGAAAGAAGGAAAGTCAAGAAGTGTGAGAAATTCCCCTTTGAGTAATGGTTTGAAAAAGATGGAAACCCTCCATATAAAAAATAAAAATAAAAAAAAGAGAAAAGAAGCAAAGAAAACGAATGAAAAAGTTGTGATATAAAGTGGTGGAAATTGCAAAAGAAATGGGGTATCCGATAGTTCATATGAAGTTGAATAATGGGGTGGATTGTGAGCATATTTGAAATGTTAAAGAAAAAGAGGAAAGTGATGTTCAAACCATACTTCATAAAGGTAGTAGCCATTGAGCTTAAATGACCATACCTTGACACTCAACCCCGTTACAAGACGTGGAAAGACCTTTGTGATCTTGAGTGAGCGGAAATAAATGTCGATTGGAAAATAAGGGCTAATCTATGGGTGAAGTCATGCATGTGTTCATATTTGTGAGTGTGAGAGTTGTATGTGATTCCGGAACTTTAAATTGTTGAGAAATTGTGTGTGACTATGGAATCACTTT
The DNA here is from genome assembly GCA_029582245.1 of Solanum etuberosum. Lineage (NCBI taxonomy): Eukaryota > Viridiplantae > Streptophyta > Magnoliopsida > Solanales > Solanaceae > Solanum > Solanum etuberosum. The sequence continues at coordinate 101,343 of JAJONR010000231.1, read as the reverse complement.
TGTTGTGAAGGCCTTTGAGTACCTTTGTTGAGCTTGAACTTGCATTTAAAGCAAGTACTGTGAACTTGAGTATCTTTGATAATGGTGAGTCACAATTTGAATCTTTGAGTGCACAATTGTTCATTGCATGAGTAAGTTCAACCTTGTTGTGTGCATTTATGTTGAATCTTATGCAACAATATTTGAGACATCCTTTTAGAACCGCTGATCTTGAGTTTTACTTGAGGACAAGTAAAAGTTAAAGTTGGGGGTGTTGATGAGTCCGAGATTTGGACTCATTTGGGGCTTTGTTTATATAGATTTAGTGTCCTCAAATGCTTAATTTGTTCCATAAACTGATGTTAAAGCCTTGATTTTCAGGTATATGAATTAAGGAGCATGCAAGGACACTAACAGGCAAAAAAGAACAAAACAAACTGAAGAAGTGAAGAAAGGCGAGCCTGATGATCGCCAAGAGCACTTGGCGAACCGCCGAGTGGATATTTCGACCGCCTAAATTTCCAGTGTGCCAGCCCTGAGGGAAGAAACCAAATCGGTGACAGAAAAGGGCAGTCGGCGAATCGCCGAGCAGTTCTGAGATGAAAAGAGTGATCGCCCAAAGTTACAGGACTTGAGGATGCTGAGAACTCATGCAAAAAGGCGATTGAAAGAGTAGAGGGCCGCTCACTGAACCACTCGGCGAGCCCGACTTACCTCGCCTAATGGCCCTTCGTAGTTTATTTTTGGCAACTATAAATTAGATTTTAAACAATGAACTTAGGATGGATGGAAGAATGCTGAATTAGTTTAGAAAAGTTTTCTCTGGAGTGTTTGATAGTTTCTTAGGAGACTTGAAGACTTTTTGCGATTCAATTTGGAGATTTTGCAAGTGGCTTACGAATTTTCTGCAAATTGAAGCATTGTAAAGGCTTAATTACTCTTACCCAGTTGATGACTAATCGATTTGGTAACCGGTTTCACTCTTTTATGATGTTTGGCTAAAATCCCAATTCTTGGGGTGTGATCATGTGATTATGGGTTGAATTAGTTTATAGGTATTGTTAATTACTAGTTTAAATACTATATTGAAGTGGGTTTAATCATTAGTTGAGGTTTAATTTATAAATTGTAGTTGCAAATTCAGTTCTAATTTTGTGTTCTTAACTTGCTCGAGAGAGACGTTTTGGGGCTAAGGCTTGTGACTAATGGTTTGTAGGTATTGGGTTGATTTGGGTTCAGCTCGAGAGAGTGAATCCTAAACCCAATCCTACCCATCTTGCTCGAGAGAGAAGATGTTTGAGGTTGTAGGTTGTTTTTAATTTCTATGCTTGTTGATGTTCGAGAGAAATCACTTGAAGCAGAATAGTGTTTTGAGAGAAAACTATTTCACTTATAGCCTAGCCTACTCACTGATATTTAGCTATTTACTAGTAGTTTCAATTACCCATATATCAAAATTTTCCTATAATCGATCACATCCTGAGAATTTCTCTCCTTATTGTTATTTCATCAATGTTTGACTGCGCTGTAGTTGATAATTGAAAACAAAAACCCCCCAATCTGACATTTATTGTCACCCCTTTTTAACTTGCCTTTATGTCTCTTTTCGATAATTTCTATTCCTATAGCTAATTAGACCACGTTTTTACTTCCTGATTGAATTTGAACACATACCACTCTCTGTAGGTTCGACTCCAACTCTTCGTTGGGTTTTACACTGCTTAACGATTGGTTACACCTATAATTGGATGAGGTGTGCTGAAATGTTAATCAAGGTGGCACATCGCCAGTCTATTGTCAATAAGGAGATGCAACAACTTAGATTAAGAGAGTTGGATGTTGGAGCATCAAGTTCGAGTGATACAACTGATGGTGTTAATCCAGTTTGTTAGAGGGCCTGACTGAGGGCGCCAGACATGTTGGTACATCCGGTTTGGTGCAACCGAACCCATAAGTTTCTTGATTATTTGTTTGCGCTTAAGTGCCATAGGCTTGTCTCACCCTTTGTTTTGCTTTACTTTTTGCATTGAGGGCATTGCACCATTTATCATGTGGGGTTGAGGTGAATGGATTGTGTGTGTTGGGGAAAAGTATAAATAACTCGGATACTCGCAATCGTTTCTTGGGGTTTTCTTTCCTGCGTTCATTTTTCCCAAGGAATTGTTTAATTTCTGTTGAGCTGGCATGTTTAGTATACTAAAGTGTAGAAGTGGACTAGAAATAAAAGCATGATGGCAAAAGATCATAAAATTGATACCCTTCCAAAAATTATTTGTCATATCTATGTGATTGATAAGTTGAATGTGTAGGATCTTTGTATGACATGATAGGAATCGATTAGACAACATGACTTAAGTTGTATCATGAACCAGATACACTAATGATTTGATAGTGAAACAAAGTGTCGTGTTTGTGTGATGTTTGTATATTCATAGTGTATGTGCCTATTGAGAACTTGCCCCATTGGTCTTGCTAAGATGATTTAAACTGTGAATTAGGAAAGGATCATTAGCCATTGTTGAAAATGAGTCCAAAGCCTAAAAACAACCAACCATATATATGGATTTCTCCCTTCGATCCAAATTTTTGAGCCTAAAGAAGACGATTTCTTTCAATTCACCTAGTTCACCTTCCCCCAGTAAATTGTTAAACTTTGTTTTGGCTCTGATCCCTCCTTGGACATTGTGTACCAAACTCAGGCTAAAAGCCTAAGTTGAGGGTGGCTAATTCAGAGTTGTTAACCTTGATTGTGGCCCTCATCCTTCTAGGGACATCGTGCACCTCAACTCATGCTGAAATGCTAGGTTGAGGGTGGTTATTATAGAGGAAAACAAGAAAAGAAAGGGGTATGAAGAGTTGTGTGTAAATAAAAGAAGAAAAATGTGTAAATATGTATGTGATGGTGTGATTGAATATAAAGACAAAAGAATGAAAAGATGAAGAAAAGTTGAATCAAGTAAGAAAATCAAGTCCAAGTCTCACCCGATGTAACACGTCGGAATTTAGTTGTCTAAGCAAGGGGCTAAGTGTCAAGTTAAGAGCTCGACAATTGAGCCTTGGAACCTCCATGAAGGCCCACATGGACCGTGTAGGGAACCACGGCCCGTGGACCTTAACAGTTGGTGGCCAAGTGGTGCTCACCTACCACGAGCATCATGACGCCCAGTGAAAGGCACCACGACTCGTGGTAGTGCCTGTGAAGGGCTAGGCAGTGTGCTCCTAAGAGGTTGCCTAAAGTGAGACCCTCCCATGAGCCACTTGACTGCTCGTGAAGGCCTTGACGGGCCGTGGGAAGGGTCTTGGGGGAAGATGAGTCTAAGGGTGGTTTGCCAAGCCACTGGTCAAGGACCACGGCTCATGAGAGCCACCACGGCTCCTGGAGCCTAGCGTTAAGTGGTTCAGTCAACTGAAAGTTAAGGGGATTTTTGGTCTTTTCCAATTTTCTTTAAATTAATGCTATGTCATTTTACCAAAGCCTAGGAGCCTTATATAAGTGATTTAACCCCAAAACTCACCCATTCAAGTAAATTTTCTCAAAACCCAAAAGAAAATCAAAGTTCTTCCTCTCCAAATATTTCTCTCTCTAGAACATGAAAAAGAAGAAAGAGTTTAAGCTAGGGTCAAGGTCAAGTCTCCATTCCTCAAGCAATTGTGGGCTTTGATAGTAAGGTATGATGGCTTTTCATTCATTGAATCCTTGCATCCATGGAGCCCCTAAGATTCCCCAATTGAAAAGTAGAAATTCCCCAATTTGAGTTAGGGTTTTCTTCTAATATTGTGGGTCTTGATGAATGTTGATCCAAATGATTGGGTTATGATTGTTTAAGCATGAATTTATAGGATTACATATTTTTAGGATAAATTTACATGTACCCATGCTTAACCCGTAACCCATGTTTCTACGGTTGAATTGATGTAAATGGGTTTTGATCCATGAAAGGGGAAATTATGTATTTAGATGTATTCTTATAGGATAAATAAGGTACATTATGAATTGCTTTGAGAGTGAAGCATCTAGGATGATTATGATATGTGTTGCTTTGAGAGTTAAGCATATAGGATGATTATGATATGTGTTGCTTTGAGAGTGAAACATATATGATTATTATGATATGTATTACTTTGAGAGTGAAGCATATATGATGATTATGACACGTGTTGCTTTGAGAGTGAAGCATATAGGATTATTATGATATGTGTTGCTTTGAGAGTGAAGCATAGGTTATGAATTGATGATTTTTTATATGATTTTTGTGGAAGGAATTTACCCACATGAATTGCTTAAGTATGAATGTGAAAGGCTTTCTCACATTGAATGATTCTAGGTTTAAAGGATTTCTCACCTAAAATGAATCTAAGTTAAAAGACTAAGAAATTTATGAGGCTAGAGGTGATTACCCATGACCTTCAAATGAGAAGGATATGAGGCGATTACTCATATTCCTTAGAATAGAATAAGAGGCGACTACCATTATTCCAAGATGTTAAGCAAGAGGTGACTCCCCATGTTCCTATAATGATGTTGGACATGGAGGAAGTACCCATGATTCTTATAGAAAGACATGGAGGCGAGTACCCGTGTCATATGATGCCGGACATGGAGGCGAGTACCCATGATCCTAGGGCATGTTGGGCGTGGAGGTGAGTACCCATGCTCCTTTAAGTAAAGCAAGAGGCGAATACCCATGAGCCTTTATAGGAAGGCAAGAGGCGATTCCCCATGTCTATAAACGATAAGCTAAATTGTTGTGATAGGTGATGAGCTTGGATGATTGCTTGAATTGCCTTCTATGATGAGTAAGACTAGTGGACGATTACCCATGGCTTGGCTAAGTATGAATTGAGGTTACTTCAATAAGTATTCCTTATATGTTGATATGATCTATTATGTGCATTGATTATGCTTATGACTTATGTTATCTAACTCTTATGTTTGTGTTGATGTTTATGCAAGGTATCATATTTAGTACATTCTTGTACTAATGCATACTCTTGCCTACATTTCTTATCCAAATGTAGGGTCTGACATTTCCGACTCTTTCCCTATGGCTAGGATCTATAGTGGAGGCAAGCTGAAGATTGGTGAGTCCTCATAGCATTTTAGGATTTAGCCACCATTTCCTTATGTTCTTTTGATTTTAAGTTTTGAACATTGTTGGATGGGCTGTGTCCAAAGAATCTTTGTATTAGATGGTTTTGAGACAACTGTATGACACTTCTGCTTCATTTTATAAAGTCTTTGATATTGTTGAAAATGTTTTAAATCTTGTCATTTTTCTATTATCTTGACTATGTAAGCAAAGTGGCTTATATGAGGCCTCTCGGGGTTTTGTATGCCATGTTACGTCTAGGGTGTACCCCTGGGTTGTGACACCCGAGCTGAAATGAATAATACGGAGAAGAGTAAAAGTAAGATGATGCCAGTATTAGTTGTAAAATATGAAACTATCCGATGTAATATCAAGGAGGGAAGAAAAGTCATCTAATACCCAAATATATCATACCAGAACCTGGGCCTAAGTTACAAGCTAAGAAATGTTGTATAGTGAACCTAACTTAACGGTTTGAAAGTCAAATTGTAGAAAATAAGGACAAGTCTATGGTATTGTACCTAAATTGGATTGAACTCAATTTTGAGTGTGAGTCTATATAGTGTTTCTAACAATTGATCTATAACACAAATTATATGGGAACAAAGGGATTTCTTTGCGCTGAGGGAATAAGTTACATTATTGAAGAGTTGGTGTCTTGGTAATTGTTGTTTGTATATCTGAATGTATCTATTAGTATGTCTATGTCATAAATTGATCCACTTGTTTTGGCTTGTTAATTTAACAAAGTGATTACACCGTGCTAAAAATAAATAAGGAGGGTTGATTACTGAGAAAATACCATCTGATTGCTTGAAATTGTAGGTTACTTTTACATAAGTGTCGTTTAGAGTTTGTTGTGTCGCTTGAGGACAAGAAACGATTTTAAGTTTAGGGTATTGATGTACCGCGGATTTACAGTCCTTTTGATGCTTTAAACTTATAGTTTTGCATGCGTCTTAAGATTTTATTAGTAGATGTGATAGTGTTTTTCTTGGATTTTGGAATGACATAGATTTTGGAGCAGTTGGCAGTGAAATGTTGCTGCAACATGGATTTTTTGATGAATGACAAAGTGACCTACGAGTCTTACATTCTTCTACGAGCCATAGGAAGAAGTCGTAGTTTGAAGAGTCAATTTCTGGAGCTAAGTCAAAAACGACAGAAGGTACTGACGGGGCGTAGTCAGTTCTACTAGCCATACATATGAGTCTTAGAAAAGTTCAAAGAAGTTGAGCTACAATATATGAATGACGGATAAACATAAATCATGCCCATAGAAATCGCTCTCAGATGAAGGAATGACTGCTAACTGATAGAGACGACCTACGAACCGTAGGAGGGCCTACGAACCATAGGAGGACCCACGAGTGGTAGGTGCCAAACCGTAAATGGCACTGGAAAAGTCAAATTTCCTTAATTTTCCATCCCCTACTTTATTTAGGATTTGGTTTCTATAAATATTTGTTGTATTTTTTTCGTTTTTGGGTTGTTAGACGTTTTGAGATACTTGCTTTTGGCTTTGAGAATTGTTTTGCAAACACTTTTAGCATTTAATTCTTGGAGTTTTGGTCTATGAAATTTACTTTTTTTCTTCAATTCAAGATTCCGGCTTTCATCTATTCTAATTGTAAGTTCATGATTTATTTTGTAAACTATATTTTTTGTTGTGATCACTTGAGCATGAATAGTTAACTCCACAACTAGGGTTGTGAGAACCATGAGTAATTAACAAAGTAAAACTAATAACTAAGTAATTTAATAATACTGTTCATGTATGTATTGTTAATCTCTTTATTTTGAATACTTTTTAATGGTGCACAACGTTAGAACATGCCTCATTCCTACTTTCCCGACTAAGGAAGTAATGAATGTGAAAGACATTAAATAATGGAGACTTAGCGTTAATAATCCGCTATCTAATAGCCTAACCCAAACTTGTGAGGGCTAATCTTTGGTCAAGGGTAAGGGTTAGTAAAGAATACACCTGTAAACCGACTAAGTTGCATGGTGAAATTCCTTACTTGGACGACCAATCAATTAGGAGATACCTAACTTACCGACTTTGCTTGTTAAAAACTAGGAATGAGTTACTATTATTAGGATTCCTAAGTTAAGAACTTGTGGGATACACATATGCTCTAGTTTCATCTCATATTGATATTACAAATTGCAAATTATGTTACTTATTATCTTGTTACTACAAATCAATCAATCATTATTTTATGGTATAACCCCCCCTCCCCCGCTTAAGATAATAATCTAACTAAACGTATAATCAACAGTAAATTGGCCTAAGTCTATACCATATTCTTCGTGGGATTAACCATAACTTAGTTAGGTTCTTTGATTGGCAACGACGGCATATACTTCTTTAGGGAGGTGTAATTTGGGTGTATCAGAGCTCGGACCTCCTGACACTAAATACTAAGGAACCGAGGTAGCCAAAGACACTGCCAAAGCCTGGGCTTCCCTTTACTCTTTGAATACTGAGGAATGCCTTTGACCTCAAGGTCCATGCCCGATTGAGGTCTCCTAGGCTGATCATGTACTGAAACTCTAGTGGAATGTGTTAATGCTTCGCCCACATCCATGAAATAATTCATATTATCCATCAAGGAGAGAGTAGATTCAAACAAGTAATTTTAGAGGTTACTTGAGGCAAAAGCACATGATAAGAGTCAAAAATAGAATTTCCTAAGAATGCCCTATACCCTTGAGGTGTAGTGAACTTATAGTACATTTGACGCGCAAAACAAAGGATTATCACAATAAATCAAGCTTTCTTTTGTCGATATGATGTTCATTCAGTTCAATGATCAGGAAAAAGAGTTTTTAAAAGTAGTTGGAAGAGAATGCTTGAAATTGGAGTAAAGTAGTTGAGGATCGAAAGTTAAACAAGTCGTGTACCTATGCATTGTCCCTGAACTTGACCGTGAAGTTGGCCTAGAAGAAAAAAATACCATGTGTGACTGAATGAGACCCTTTACGGGCAGTCAAGATGTTAATGGACCGTACAGTAGCTTGTGGAAAGCTAGGCAAAAGCTGAAGAAATATTTCTAAGTGTTGCATCACGAAAGGCTTGAACGGACCATGAAAAGCTTCACAAGCCTTTTACCTATCTGTGAATGTTGTTGACGGGTTAATCTAGGACTCATTTTTAAGACTATAGTAAATTACTTAAGGTTTTAATTGATATTATCATTGAGACATTCGGAGAAGTTCTTATCGCAGAGACAATAGTTTCTCTATTTTGACGACTCCTTTGGATATTTGATCATCGGTTTGATCTTGATTTCGTACTCTTAATCAAGAAGTATTGGTTTTCATTATTGTAAGTCTATTTTTCTAAACTTTCATCAATATTTAATTATTTTTTGTTGAGAACATGAGCATCTAAGCAACACAACTAGGGATGTGGGAACCATTACTAGGGTGCAATGCTAAAATCAACCACGAATAACTATCAATTGATATTAGCATGCTTCATTTCTATTTTCATATTGATTGCTTTCTAACGAGTGCACACGTTACGACCTGCATGTATTCATTACTTGTTCGAGAGAAAATTACATGATAAGGATGACCTGGAAACGAATCTAATAATTTATTTTGACGACTTGAGCTCGAGAGAGAATATTTTTCTAAACAAGTATGCAAGGGTAAAAATTGAAATACTCTAAGATAGAGAGGAGAGTGTGACATTCATCTAATAGGGCTGAAAAGTATTTAGGTGTTCACAACTTGAGATGAATATATGCATTGTATCAAAATATCGTTATATGTGTAAAATTTCAGTTGTATTCTAAAGGTTATGGGAAACGCTATCCTAGTTTATTCTAATTGATATTCAAACCTTGGAACTATCGTGTGTTACTATTACTATTTAACTCTAAATAAAATTGGTTACTTGGATATTAAAACAAACCCAATATTTAGTTTATGCAGTTTAATTTCTGGGAAAATTAATCGGAATTGAACATAAGAACTAGTAGATTTGCTTATGTTTTAATTCCATATGGGATCGACCTCAACTCTTTTTGAGTTCTGTAATTGGCATCAACCGTTTAAACTTCTTCATTGAGGTGTAAGTTTGGACGTATCAGATTTTGGTGCCACTGTCAAGGATTGAACCCGAGTCACCCACGTGACTAGAGGGAATACTTACCAATATACTACAACGACCATGAGCTCCAAGAGGTTGAGGTCAACAACAGGTGCATATGGCTTCTGAAGATAATGATTCAGATTTGGATGCGGCTGGAGCTACTGGAGCTATAGTGTTTCCACCTTTACCACCAGGAGTCAAATTAACATTCATCAACACTATGATTAAGTTGTTGAACCGTAAGGGCGTTTTTAGAAGTACAACTGGGGAGGACGCAAATTAACACTTGATGATCTCCGTTGCAACTTCAAAATCTACTAAGATTCCTGGGGTTTGTCAAACTGTAATGAGATTGAGGTTGATCTTATAATCTCTAACATGGAAGCAACAAACTGGATTAATGAGTTACCACATGACTCAATCACAACTTGGGCAGAATTGAGAGAACCTTTCATGGAGAGATTTTTCTTAGAAGAGAAAGAGCTACAGCTGAAAGAAAAGATAGGCTACCACAAGTAACTACTAGGAGAGGCATTGCATAATACATGGTGGGGGTTCAGCCAAAAGCTGAAGAAATGCCCAAATCATACCTCATAGAAAGGCACTTGAAAAAGGTATTTTATAGGTTAATTTATTTTTTGACCAAGCCAATAGTTGAGGCACTGTGTGGTGGATCCTTCATGAGGAAGAATTTCCCTGAAATCACGGTCATCATGGATAAGGTATCAAAAAATAAACGAGCATGGCATACTAGAGATGTAGAAATTGGAGATCTTGGGTTCACATTTGAGCAGTCTGCAAAGTAGCGAAAGAGAGAAGAAGAACGTGACCAAGACATGGCCCACATAAAAACTCACATGGATTTTCTCACAAAACATCTACTAGTTACTAATCTAGAAAAGGTTAATGCAGTAGGTGCTACATGCAGGTATGAAGATTAGGAGTTTGATTTTGATGAGGAAGATAAATATCTCGGGCAACCAAGGCTATAATTCTGGAAATGAAGATAGAACTATAAGTGAGATAGTCAATTGGACACACCCAAAAACATGGATCAAGGTAAATGGCAAAACAAGGATGGGTTCAATAATGACCGTAGTTGTGTATATGTGCTTCCGAAAAATAGAGACAGATCAGGTCATGGGTCTAATAGTTGAAGGATGGAAGATATGTTGGAAAAAATACTACAGAGGCTCGAATCTACAAATGCAGGGGTAAAAGATTTAAAGGGTCAATTCTCCAATATTTGTCAGGTAGTAGATTTGCACACAACATCCATCAAGCATGAGGAACAACAAATAGGGAATCTCTCATCTTTAATGAACCAAAGAAATAAAGGGACATTGTCCACTGACAGAACTCAAAACACAAAGAAAGATGGCAATTGCATGGCTATAACTATGAGGAGTGGTAAATCATTGCCAAAGCTGGTATCTGCGAGTATTCAGAAGAGAACAAGTGTGGAAATTGATTTAGAGAATGAGGCAAACGAAGGAGGGTTGATAGATCTGGAAGCATTTAAAGAGGTAGATATTAGGCCGAGAGAGGGTTGAAAAGATAAAGGAAATTAAAGAACATGCAGTAGAGGTCTCATAGCCTTTTAAGAAAAATTTCGTGACCTCCTCCTCCATTTCCTCAAAGGCTTCGAAAGAAAGCTAAAGAGAGTAAGTTATTGAAGTTAATTTCTATGCTTCGTCAGCTTTTGGTAAATATTCCATTGATAGAAGCTTTGGAGGAAATGCCAGGTTATGTCAAGTCCATGAAGGATTTTGTGACAAAAAAGAGCACAACAAGTTTTGAACCTGCAGATAATTTGCACCATTATAGTTCTAGTACTACAAGGTCTTTGGTGCAAAAGAAAGAAGATCCAAGCGCGTTCACCATACCTTGCATGATTGGTGCATTTGACTTTAACAAAGACATGTGTGATTTAGGTGCCAGCATCAACCTCATGCCGCTAGCAATACACAAGAAATTGGGCTTGGGAACTCCAAAACCTACGGCTATGAGATTGATGATGGATGATAGGTTAGTAAAAAGGCCACTGGGTATTCTCTGTGATGTATTGATCAAAGTGGAGAATTTCATCTTTCTGGCTGACTTTATGATTTTTGATTGTGATGTGGATTTAAAAGCTCCCATAATTTTGGGGAGGCCATTTTTTGCCACAGGTAGCGCTGGTTAATGTGGAAAGTAGCGAGTTGAAGTATAGGCTAAATAATGAGAAGGTGAAATTCAACGTGTGCAAATTTATGAAGATACAACAAGATCTGAGTGTGGTGTTTCCTATTGATACAACTGATGATGCGGTCATCGAAGAATCCATAGATAGGGATGACAATGGGGTGCGGGCGGTGCGGGTTGAGCTTAACCCATAAAAAAATTTATCCGCCCCGCCCCACATAAAAACTTTTTTCATTTTCAACTCGCCCCACCCCGCTCCGCATAGACCCGCCCCGCATGAACCTGCCCCGCATAATTTTTTTAATATTTTCTTTTTCTAGTTTAGTTTGATAGTAAAAATAAAAGTCATAAAAATAAATTATTTTTTTATTAAGTTGTATTAATTTAGTAGGATAGTGACTTAAAAAAAATTAGTGGTCTATTGGGAAACATGTAAGGAATTATATTATTTTTATTGAACCATTTTAATTTGTTATCTTGAATTTGTTAGTAGCTTGAATGAAATCATCTTAATAAATAATGCTCTATCTCTCTTAAAACATGTAAAAAGTTAAAATTAAGTTTGAACCCACATAAAATCACATATACCTGCAACTCGCCCTACCCCGCATTAATTTTTTAAAAACCCAATACAACCCGCCCCTGCATCCCACCCGCCCCGCACAACCTTAAATCCACCCCGCCTCTCCCCGCATAGCCTTAAACCCATCCCGCCATGCATCCACCCTGCCCCATTGCAATCCCTATCCATAGAAGAAAGGTTCACTTTGGAAACGCTCGCCGCGGTAATTATGAACTTTGATGAGGTTTTCAGAGTAGATTATGTGAAGACTTTAAATGTGGTGCAAGGCATGGGATAACATACATATTGTCCTAAAATTTAAACCTAGATTTGAAAAACAGACCGACTCCTCAAGCAAAGCCATCGATTGAGGAGCCACATGTGCTCGAATTGAAGCAACTTCCTGGCCATCTGAGGTATGTGTTTTTGGGTAAAATAACACTTTACTAGTTATTGTGGCTGCAGATTTGAATGTTGAGAGAGCGCAAGCACTGGTCATGGTATTTAAAAGATTCAAAAAGGTAATTTGTTAGACCAATGTTGATGCTATTGGTATACCTCCTGGAAACAGAACTGCAGCCCAAGTATAGAGAATTAAAGAAGGTTGAACCCACTTATGCAAGAGGTGGTAGAGAATGAGTGTAACACCTCAGAATTTAGTTGCCTAAGTAAGGGTCCAAGTAAGTGGTTACAAACCTAAGATTTAGCCTTGGCACACACCATGAAGGCCTCACGGATCGTGGAGGGCACCACGAGTTGTGGTGGTGCCCGTAGACCTTAGACAGTAGCCAACAACACTGTCCTCACCTTCTACGACCACCATGATACCTCGTCGTGGGGACCACGGGTCATGGTGACACTCGTGGAGGGCAAGGGAGTAGCTAGGCAAGGCTGCCAAAAATAGGGACCCTCCCCACCAGCCACTAGATGGCTCGTGAAGTCCACCATGGGCCGTGGGAGGGGTCGTGGACAAGAGTTGGTTTTTAGGGGAAGAGGGGTGGCAAACCTAGATATTTTTCAAGGGCCACGGGCATCACAACGGCCTATGAAGCCCCACACGGATCGTGAAGTCATCCGTGAAGGGCTTTTCATTAGACTTAGAGTTTAGGATAAACTTCAAATGACCATATCTTTTAGCTCAAAATGAATTAGGTGGCCCATGACCTATAAAATTAAAGGTCTCTGAGTTCTACTTTCAACGCCACCGAGTTTGCCCAATTCCCATCTCGAAGTAAAAAGTTATGCCCGAAATAGTGAAGCATTGTCATACTGAATTTCTTCCAGTGAGCCAATTCGGTAGTTTTTAAGTCAGGGGTTATTGGGTATTTTCCCAATTATTTTAACTCAATGCTATGTCATTTTACCCAAGACTAGGACTCCTATATAAGTCATTTTAACCCCAAAACTCACCCATTAAAGTCATTATTTCCAAAACAAAAAAGAAATCCCAAAGTCTTCATCTCAAATATTTCTCTCTCTAGAACATGAAGAAGAAAAAAGAGTTTGAGCTAGAATCAAGGTCAAGTCTCCATTCCTCAGGAATTTATGGTTTTGTAATCAAGGTATGATGACTTTTCATCCATGGAGTCCCTAAGATTTCCCCAATTGAGAAGATGAAATTCCCCAATTTGAGTTAGGGTTTCTTCAAATGTTGTGGGTATTGATGAATGTTGATCCAATTGAGTGGTTTATGATTGTTTATGATTGAATTGATAGGATTACATATTTTTAGGATGAATTTATATGTACCCATGCCTAACCCATGTGTAGAAGGATGAAATTGATGTAAATGGGTTTTATGTCATAAAAGGAGAATTTGTGGGTTTAGATTTATTCAATTTAGGATTGATGAGATACATTAGAATTGAAGCCTATGTGATGAATAATGATTAGGATTGCTTTGAGATTGAAGCTTATGAGATGATTATGATATTGAATTGCTTGAGATTGAGCATATAGAATGACTATGAGATATAGTGCTTTGAGAGTAAAGTTTATGTTTTCAATTGTTGACTATTGATGTAATTGTTGTGGAAAGGATAGTTCCCACATGAATTTCTTATGTTATGAATGTGAAAGGCTTTCTCACATTGAATGATTCTAGGTTGAAAGGATTGCTCACCTAAAATGAATCTAATGTTAATGACTATGAAATTGATGAGGCTAGAGGTGATTACCCATGACCTGCAAATGAGATGGATATGAGGCAATTACTTGTATTCCATGAAGTAGAATAAAGAGGCGATTACCATTATTCCTTAAAGATGAATAAGAGGCGAGTCCCCATGTTATTAAGATATGATTGGACAAGAGGTGAATACCCGTGATCCTTATAGAATGATAAGAGGCGAATACCCATGTCACATGTTGTTGGACAAGAGGAGAATACCCATGATCCATATGTTAAGTTGGACTAGAGGCGAGTACCCATGATCCATATGTTAAGAAGGACTAGCAGCGACTACCCATGTTCCTTTGTAGGCGATTCCCCATGTCTATAAAAGATAATCTAGACTATGATATGATGTATGATGAGCTTGGATTGTTGCTTGAGTTTCCTTCCATTATATACATGACTAGAGGTGGATGACCCAAGTCTTGACTAAGGATAAGTTGAGGTTACTTTAAGAAGTATTCCTCCTATGTTATGATAATTTATGTGCATTGATTATGTTATGACTTATGTTGTTATCACTTATGTCTATATTGATGTTTATGCTAGTTATAATATTTAGTACGTGTTTGTACTAATGCATACTCTTGCCTACATTACTTATCCAAATGTAGGGTCTGTCGATATCGACTCTCATCCTTGTGGCTAGGATCCTAGTAGAAGCAAGGATTAAAGATTGGTGAGTCCTCATAGCATTCGAGGATTTGACCACCATTTCTCTTATGTTCTTTCATTTTATGTTTTGAACATTATTGTATGGGATGTGACCCAAGATATTCATGTTGTAGATGGTTTGATATAAAGTGTATTAGACTTCCACTTCATTTATAAAAGACTTTGATGTTGTTGAAATGTTTTAAATTTCTGCTCATTTGCTATTATCTTATGTTATGAAAGCTAAGTCGCTTATATGAGGACTCCCGGGGTCTTGTATGCCATGTTACGTCTAGGGGGTACCCCTGGATCGTCACAATGAGATCATCAAATGGTTAGATGCAGGTGTGCTATATCCCATTTTTTATAGTCATTGGGTTACCCTAGTGCAATGTGTACCACAAAGGGCGGAATGACAGTGGTGGCAAATACAAAGAATGAGTTGATCCCACAAAGTCTAGTCACAGGTTTGTGAGTCTGCATGGACTAGCGAAAGTTGAACAAATAGACTTAGAAAGACCATTTTCCAATGTCGTTCATGGACCACATGTTAGATAGGCTTGTAGGGAAAGTCTGGTATTGTTTCTTGGTAGATTTCCATTGCTCCTGAAGATCAGGATAAAAACATTTTGCATGTCCATATGGAACCTTCGCGTTCAAACGTATGTCATTTGGATTATGTAATGCTCCTACTACTTTCCAGTGATGTATGATATCCATTTTCTCGGACATAGTTGAAGACACCTTGGACGTATTTATTGATGACTTCTCTATGGTAGGTGATACTTTTGAAGACTATTTGTTCAATCTTAGAAGGGCACTGCAGATATGTGAAGAGGCAAACCTGGTTCTTAAGTAGGAAGAGTGTCATTTTATGGTAAAATAATGCATTGTTTTGGGCCATAAAGTTTCTAAGAAATGTTTGGAGATGGACAGGGCAAAGATTGAATTCATAGAGAAGATGCCTCCGCCTATTTCTATAAAGGGAATCCAAAGTTTCTTGGGAAATACAGGGTTCTATCGGAGATTCATTAAGGACTTCTCCAAGATTGCACACCCTTTGTATAAACTATTGGAGAAGGAGATAAAATTCACATTTGATGGCCTTTATCAAAGTGTTTGAATGCCTAAAAGAGAAGTGGATTTCAGCTCGATTATCATTGCCCCTTATTGGTTTGAACCATTTGAGGTAATATGTGATGCTAGTGGTGTTGCTTTGGGGGTTATGTTCCAAAAGCGCAATAAGATCTTTCACCCGATATACTACCCTAGAATAGCATTGAATAGAGCTTCAAAGAATTATATTGTCATTGAGCAAGAGTTGGTGGCAGTCATGTATGCCTTTGAGATTTTTAGAGCGTACCATCTGGGTTATAAAGTTATAGTACACACTAACCATGAAAAATTGAGATATCTGATGGTGAAGAAAGATGGTAAACCAAGATTGATAAGATTGGTGGTCTTACTACAAGAGTTTATCTTTGAGGTTAAAGACTAAAGGGGTTGTGAGAACCAAGTGGTAGACCACTTATCTAGATTAGAAGAAGAAAACAAGGAGGAAACCGAGCTTGACATTGATGACTCATTCCCATATTATCAAGTATTAGCCGATACTCTTGATCGTATTTCTTGGTTTGTTGACTTTACCAACTATCTTGTCAGTGATTTGGTGCATGGTGATCTGAAATTTCAATAAAGAAATAAGTTCTTGCTTGATGTGGGCAAATACTTTTGGGATGAACCCTACCTGTACAGGGTTTGTGCTGACAATATAATTAGGCGGTGTGTACCTGAGCTGAGATGTTTAGTATTCTTAAAGCATGTCACTCATCTCAAGTTGGTGAACACCATGGAGGAGATCGCACTGCTCACAAGGTGTTCCAAAGTTGTTATTACTTGCCCACCATTCATCAAGATGCATTTGATCTTGTAAAATGTTGTGATGCGTGCCAAAGGCAATGAGCCATGTATGGTCATCATGAGCTTCCTATGACTCTTATCTTAGAGGTAGAGTTATTTCATATATGGGGCATTGACTTTATGGGACCATTTGTGAGTTCTTATGGTTAGAAGTACAGCTTGGTAGAAGTAGACTATGTCTCCAAATGGGTAGAAGTAGTCGCATTGGCAGAGAATGATGGCAAGAGTGTTGTTGGGTTATTAATGAGGAATGTTTTCTCTAGGTTTGGCACACCTAGGGAGATAATTCGTGATGGAGGTGTGCACTTGTGCAACAAAGAGTTTAGCACACTACTAGCTAAATATGATGTCAAATAACATAAAGAAGCAACCTCATACCATCACCAGACGAGTGGGCAAGTTGAGGTGTCCAATAGAGAAATAAAGTTCATATTGGCGATGACTGTTAATGCCAATAGGACTAATTGGGCAAAGAAGTTAGATGATGCACTATGGGCATATCATACAGCTTTCAAGACACCCATTGGTATGTCGCCACACCAAATAGTGTTTGGAAAGGCATGTCATTTGCCGGTGGAATTGGAGAACAAGGCATTATGGGTGCTAAAGAAACTAAACTTGGGTTGGAGCAAAGCGGAAAACATGAGGTTGGAGTAGATAAATGAGATGGATTATTTTCAACTGAGGGCTTATGAGAAGTCTGCTCTGTACAAAGTCTAACACCCCTGATTACGCATATGCTAGTTCTATTCATATAATACTTGACATAGCCTTATCGTATATGTGAGGGACCATGTCTCTTATATGATTAGTGTTGGTTTAAACTAGTTTGGAAGGTGATATGATTCCTTGCACGTTTCAGCATGTGTATTCCAAGTTAACCCCGATGGAAATAATTAAACTCGAGATAGTAAGGTGGTAATTAAGTTTAAAGCTCAAATTTAAGTTCTAAGTTAAGGAAAAGGAGATTAATATTTAGAGAATGAATAAAATGGTGAGATGCTTGCTTGGCTTAATTAAGCTACTAGGTGCATCACCAACTTGAGCTATATGGATCTAGTTAAAGGGCCCAAGGTTAATGAATCATATTTAGGCATATATTAATGGACTCATTTGAAGCCCAAACTAAGTAAAAGAAAATAAAAATGAAAGAAAACCCAACAGCCTAATCTGCCTAGGCCCAATGTAAGTAAGCCCAACTAAGAAAAGGCAAGTAGGTGCATTACCTAGTTTGACCTTTTGAGCAGCTTGTTGTACATAAGCAGGTGCATCACCTACTTAACCAATGAGTTGCTGAAAATAAAGCTAAAAAGGGAGGTTCTAGAGGATTTAGCTTAATTCTCCCATGGAAGACTAGGAAAACATATTATTTATGCTCAAGTATAAGTATAAAGGCAGAATGTTTCCACAAGTTACTACTCAGTTTTCTTGGTTATTAGGAGACTTTTATCTTCTTCTTTGGTTTAAGTGTGAATGGAAGTTGAAGTTCTTGAAGAGTTCAAGTTAAAACGAGAAGTTGCAGAAATTGAGGTAAGGTGACTGCTCTATTTTTATCCTCCTTATGCATGAGTTCCATTAAAGAATTATGGGTATGTTGTTATTAGGAACTCAAGGAATGGTCAATTCAATATTTTGTTGCTATGATAAAGAATATTTGGGCCTGTTTTATGTGTATTATTTTTGGGGCAGCTTGGCTAATCTTGGGAAAGAATATATAAGGTATGTATTGAACAGAGAAGGAGGGTGTGGTGATACACATTTGTTTAAGGGTTGTATGGGCTCATTGTCCGTCAAAGTTAGCTATTGTTTTATGAGGCCCACAGTGTGATAGGTGTTGATTTTAGTTTATCATGACTTATATTATAGATCAACACCTAAAAGGGGAGGCTGAATCGTGATAGTTGTATTGGTCAGAAAATAAGGTATGTAAGGCTATTCGATTCAATATTCCTTGGCATGAAATCTGATATTTGCGATTAATATCAACGGAGTGAATTTCCTAAGTTCTATTCATAGTAAAAGAAACATAGTGGCAACGTACGATATCCAAATAGCTAACAATATTTCCACCATCTCTCTAGTGTGTAGAATTACTTAATTATATGTTCATTACTATATACTTGTATAATTATCCTCCTATGTGCTAGTATAGAAATGGTATTCGCAACAGCAAGCTTGGTGAACTCTCCTCTTAGTCAATTGAAGACAATTGTGTCATTTAAGCTCATAAATAATTCATTAATGTTACATATCTCCTTATGTCATGGTTACTGCCTTGAAGTTATTATTTTCATGTCTTCTACTACTGGTCTGTAGTTCCAAATTTCAAAAATGATTATGACCACCAAAACAATAATCTCAAATATTAAAGAAACTAAGTGAAACAATCTGTATATTTAAGGGTGGCAGCCCAGGGGCAAATGCCTAGCATGGGTCGATCCCAATTGGTATAGAAGGGTGGCAGCTCAGGGGCGAAAGTCTAGCATGGGCCGATCCCAATTTGTGTAATTATGAGGACAGCATCCCAGGGGTTAAAATCCCTAGCATGGGTCATCCTTTTCTACCATTGATTAGTTGGTCATTTGTATCACATGCCTTACAAAGATTATAACACAGAGAAAAGTGAAAAAAGAATATAACATACATGATCCCACAAGAGTAACCAAATGTGGTCTTCTATTTTGATCTGTGCACTTATATATTGGTACTTGATTTCATTTGAGACCTTGTTTTACATATGCTATTGCCTTACAGATTCAGTACATTTTTGTACTGACGTCCCTTATAGGGATGCTGCATTTCATACTACAGGCACAGGTACTCCAACTAGTAGACCTCGTTAGTAGGAGCACAGGTACTCCGCTGCTATTGGTGAAGCTCCAGGTTGATTCGGGGCTTACCAAGTTTTTGGCACCTATTTTGTTATTGTATCATTGTTAAGGGTAAGGCGGGGCCTTGTACCATCCTAAACTAAGGTTTTCTATCTTTTAGAGGCTTTGTAGACTAATGTATATAGTTCAATTGTGTCTTGTCTCATTACAGTTGTGGCCTCAACGGCCAAGCCTTGTATATAAGTTTTGGGTTTACCTATGGTGGTTCTTATCACTGCATCCTATATGAACTTGTCACAACTCTAAATTGTCATAGTTATATGTGCATAGTAAGAACATGTTATATGTGGGTTCTCTCTGGCCTTTAGGGAATCGGGTGGCTATCTTTCTTAATGGGAATTGAATCGTGACAGAAAGAGAGAATGAAGATGTACAATGATAAACACATTGAGAAAAGGACTTCCATTCATGGGAAATTGGGGATACTGTTCAACTCAAGGCTCAAACTATTTCCAAAAAATTTAAGGTCCAAGTGTTCGGGACCACTTAAAGTGACTCAAGTATTTCAGTCTGGTGCCATAGAACTTGAAAGTGCAAGAGGTGAGCGGTTCAAAGAAAATGGACAACGAGTGAAATTGTACTTGGGGTTTCAGAAAAGGTTAAAATAGTTGAGGAACTCTAACTTGATGAAGTCTGAGTAATTAAGTAAACTGCGTCGAACCATAACGTTAAATTGTGCGTTACTTGGGAGGCAACCCAAGATGTAATTGCAATAAGTAGTTAATTTTGTTGCATTTTTTGAATTTACAAAGTCATTGTGTGTTACATGGTTGCAGGAGGTAATTGGAGCTAAACATTTTCACCGCGGCCTGGTAAGCAGGTCGTGAAGACTAAACGGTCCGTGAAATGGAGGCAGACTTACCGTTTAAATAGACTCTAAAGCTGGCAGTGTTCATGGGAGGGTTTATGGTCCGTCAAGTCAATAACGAACCGTTTAGCCTCATGTGAACATCCAGGTAAGTTTTTCCTAATTTTGCCTAAGTGTAGCCTTATATATGGGTCAATGGACAGTGGAACTCTTCATGAGTTAGTTCACGATCCGTGAAAGTCAGATTGATTCAATTAAACATGAGCAGACCTAATCCGACCCAAACCCTAATTTTTTTATAAACGGCATTCTAAGCCATAAGGGACGGTTTTTGTTCCTCCTTTTTGAATTCATAACCTCCTTTAGCAAACAAATAGTCACCTTCATTCATCTATATCAAGGAATCCCATTAATCACAAAGTTCAAATCATTGTTCATCCTCAAAAGTTCATTCATCATCATTCTTCTCCCCATTCTCGAGTGAATTCAAAGTAAGTACCTTTATTTACTTAATTCTAACTTAAAATTGAAAATTTGGGTCTTTAATTGGGAAAAATAATTGATGGGTTTTGTTTGAGAAGTATATGTGGTTACATAACATGCTTAGAGTATAATAAATTATTGGGTCCTTGTATGGTTGGGTCAAATTGATTTGATGAATGGTGAACGATTTGGAGAAATTGAAACCAAGTGATGGGTCTATGTTGCGAAGAGTGAGATTCTGAAGAAAAGGATTGAGTATAGTTTATTCTTGTGTTTCGTCTATCATAATGTCAAATTTGTGGGTTTCTTCAAAAGAAAAGAAAATTGTATTCAAGTGTAAGTCCACAAGAGGTTTAACTGTCTATATACATCATCACATATCATTATACCCCTTGTGAATCACACCTAGATGAAACCCTTCTGCACACACCTTTCACAAAAGCATGTACAGACGATAAAGCCTTTCATGGAATGTATAGCCATCCGTTAAAAAAATCATAAAATCGAAAAGATTATATATTTCTTTGTAGATTGTGTGACAACATTCTTAAGGGAAATCATCACTATTGTATAATTATATAGGGGAAGTATGAGTACTCATTAGTGTAGTCATTTTCAATTGTACATAAATTATAACACCTCATCTCACAAGTACAACGGCAAAGACATGGCGCAATATGACTGAATTGCACCTCTCACCCACTTCTTCTCTAACATCCAATTCAAACAATAAAGTATCTAGTATCTCGGAGGCTCATGTTGAGACTACAATTGAACCACTCTGTAACACAAGGTATTCAAAAAGGCCAAAATAATAGCTTTCCAGATATTGCAGGTGCCAAACCACGCCGGCCACCCACGGCCTGTGGAATGGACCACGGACGGTAGGTGTTGTCTGTGGTTGGCCTGCCAAAGTGAGTTCTGAGGGTCCAGAACTACGGCCTGACCAACATACCGTTGGTCAGACCACGGTTCATTGTTTAAAACCCAAAATCAAGTCTCTGACCACCATCCACGGTCCACAGGATGGACCGTAGGTCATACCACGGTCCGTCGACTGGGTACGTCGGTGGAAGCTGGCAGTTAATTCTCAGGGTTAGTTGGGTCTTTTCCTAATTAATTACTTTCAATACTATTTCATTTTGTCTATGTTTAGAACCCATATAAAAGCCTTTTAACCCCCAAATTCATCCCATTTTACTTCATTCTTCCAATTTCACAAAAAGAAACAAAACTCCTCTAAAATATTCTCTCTCTAGAAACTTGAAGAAGAAGAAGAAGAAGAAGAAGTAGGATTCACCTAGTGTTTCAAGCTAAGGTTCCAATTCCTCCATTAAAGGCTAGCATTTGGAGTCAAGGTATGATAGTTTTCATCCATGTATTCCTTTCATCCATGGAGTTCCAAAATTCCTCTATTTTAAATGATAGAATTACCCAATTGAGTTAGAGTTTTCTTCAATTAGCATGGGTTCTTATCATTATTGATTTAAATGATTGAATTATTATCTTCTATGCATGAATTGATTAATTTCAATGCTTTTATGATGAATTCCCCCATGAACCCATGTAGTCCCTATGTTTTCAAGTTGTGAATCATATGATGAGGGATTTTGATGATAAAGTAAGTGTTTTATGAAATTAAGCATGTATTGCAAGCTTTACATATATTTAGGATGAAATCCATATATAAACCATGTTTTCTAAGATTTTATTATTGAAAGTGGGTTTTAACCTCAAGAGGTAAATTATGGTCTTATGCATTGTTTATGAGATTTATGTAAATGTTTTAAGGGTGCTTTGAGAGTAAAGTGCCAATGATAATGTTGTGTTGTGAAAGGATATTCCCACTAAAACACATACTAGCATGATGTGAAAGGTTTTCTCACATAGAATGAATTCTTAGGTTGAAAGGCTTTCTCACCTAAATGAATCAAGAGTAAGAGCTATCCTAATTAACTAGTTTGAATTGGTTGTCCAAGGGCACCTTTTCATGAGTAATGAAGTCACGTAAGAAATGACTATTCCATGGAAATTTATGCTTAGCACCGAGTGGATATTGAAAGTGAGATGGAAGCTCTCCCATAGTAGAGGCCGAGTTTCCAAAGTAATCTCATGAGATGGAAGCTCCCCGGTAGTAGAGGTCGGGTTTCTAGTTGCAATCTCATTATCCCATAAACTAAGTGCCCCCATAGGTTGATTAGCTAGTGGATCCACTTAAGCTAGATGTTCATGGTTATACCTTAGGCAAGTAGAACAACCCTTTTCGGTGTGGGAGACAACGGGTGATCATGTTATAGCTCACATGGTCTCATGTCGGTTAAGGCTAATTCTCCACAAGTAATAATAAACTAAGGTTACTTCAAGAAGTATCTCACATGAATTCAAAGGTTTTAAAGATGAAGTTAGTTTCCATTGACCATGATTTTATGACTTATGTTTTATAAAGCTTTTTATATCATGTTTAGCTTGGTCAATTGCATGTCATGAAATGAAATGTGCCTTTTTGCATGTTATAGTTTTTTTTTGCGTGGCTATCATACTTGGTACATTATTTTGTACTAACTCATACTCTTGCCTACATTTTCCCCAAATGTAGGGTCTGATATTCAGGGTGCTCAGTTTCACGATTAGTTGTTGATTTGATTGACTCCCGAGCTTGGTGAGTCCTCATTGTTCGAGGACGGACTTGTTGTGTTAGTTTATTTCTTGTATTTCACTATTGAACATGGTGTATGGGCTAGGACCAATTTTGATTCGATTGTATTAGATAGCTATGATGAGACATGAGTTTAGACTTCCTCTTTTCATTTTATAAAATGATTTAGACTTGGACTATTGTTTTACTCTAATTTTTCTATTTCTTATGTTATGAGAACTATGTGGCTTGTACGGAGTCCTTCGGGGTTCTATACGCCATGTTAATTCTAGGGGGTACCCCTGGGTCGTGACAAAATTTGTATCAGAGCCCAAGGTTTAGAATGGTCCTAGGTTGTCTCATAAGCCACGTCTAGTAGAGTCTTGTTCATAAGTGTGAAGCGCGCCACATTTATGAATGACAGGCTACAAGGTTATTAGGAAACTCCACTTCTTTTATTACTCTTAAGTCGTGCGATGGAGTTTAACTCTATAAAGTATCTCTCCTAATCCTTATCATATGTTCTTTAGGATATGGCTACCCAAAGATCTTATGCTACAAGGAATATGAGGGAGAATGAGGAACAAGAAGCTTCTCCCCAAAATCCTCATGTTCCGGTAAATCCTTTGGCCGAACAAGTGTCCAATGTGGAGTTTAGGGTTGTTTTCCAACTGTTGGCTTAAGCGGTGACGGCCCAAGAAAATAAGGAGGTTGCGGTTCCCGTGAACCCAAATGTGGGTATGACGGTTTGAAGAGTGAGGGACTTCACAAGGATGAATCCTCCAGAGTTTCATGGTTAGAAAGTTGAGGAAGATCCTCACGAGCTTATCGATGAGGTCTATAAGGTTTTGACGATCATGGGAGTGACGTTGGTAGAAAAAGTGGAGTTGGCCGCTTATCAACTAAAGGGAGTGGCTAAAATATGGTATAGCCAATGGAAAGAAGGGAGACCGGAAGATGCGGGTCCTCTTGATTAGGAGAAATTCAAAGCCGCTTTTCTTGATAGGTTCTTTCCCCTAGAGATGAGGGAAGCCAAGGTGCTCGAGTTCATTAACCTCCGGCAAGGGAGTATGAGTGTGAGGGAGTATGCTCTAAAATTCACTCAATTGTCGAAATATGATCCAACAATGGTTGCGGATTCAAGGGCTAGAATGAGTAAGTTCATTTTGGGGGTGTTTGAAACGGTGGTTAAAGAGTGCCGAACCGCCATGCTCATTCATGAAAAGGATATATCTCGTCTCATGGTATATGCACAACAAATTGAGGAGGAAAAACTTAAGAAAAAGTCTAGAGAGATAAAAAGGGCAAAGACCGGTGATGGTAATTTCTCTCATGTAAGGTCCGATGGGCAAGGTCGTCCTAGATTCTGACAAAAGTTTTCCGATAGAGATTCTTCTAATGCTCCTCCAAAGTTCAACCAAGATAGGGTGTCTAACCCTAAGCCTCAAGGAGGTAATGGTAGTGGATCTTCATTGTCTAGGTCTACTTGTACTAAGTGTGGAAGGAAGCACCATGGTAGGTGCCTAGCTGGTACGGATGGTTGTTATGGTTGTGGAAAAAGTGGTCACAAAATAAGGGATTGCCCGATGCTTACGACCAATAGAAGAGAGGGTAAGCAAGCTACTCCGAGTGGTTCGGGTTCCATTGCTCTAAAGTAAAACCACTTTTATGCTCTTCAGACTAGAGGTGAACAAGAGAGTTCTCCGGATGTGGTAATCGGTATGTTGAAAGTTTTTCAACTAGTTGTATATGCTTTACTTGATCCCGGTGCTACTTTGTCTTTTGTGATGCCATATGTGGCGATGAGGTTTGATGTGCTCCCCGATGTGTTGTTAGAACCTTTTTCTGTCTCTACTCCTGTTGGTGATTCTATTGTGGCTAAGAGGGTCTATAGAAAGTGTCCCATAGAGTTACTCTTGTTGACTTGGTAGAGCTTGATATGTTAGATTTTAATGTTATCTTGGGTATGGATTGGCTGCACTCATGTTATGCTTCTATTGATTGTAGAACTCGTGCAGTCAAGTTTCAGTTTCCTAATGAGCCGGTCCTATAGTAGAAAGGGGGAAATTATATGCCTAAGGGTCAGTTTGTTTCTTATCTTAAAGCTAGAAAGATGATTTCTAAAGGTTGCTTTTACCATTTAGTAAGAGTGAGGGATGTAGATTATGAAACCCCTTCTCTTGAGTCGGTCCCCGTTGTAAATGAGTTTCCGGAAGTGTTCCCAGATGACTTACCCGGTATTCCTCTCGAGCCGGAAATAGACTTCGGTATAGACCTTCTCCCATATACACAACCTATATAAATTCCTCCTTACCGTATGGCTCCGGCTGAACTTAAGGAGTTGAAAGAACAGTTGAAGGATCTGTTAGACAAGGGTTTCATCCTATCGAGTATCTCACCATGAGGTGCTCCAGTTTTGTTCATTAGGAAGAATGATGGTTCTCTTCGTATGTGTATTGACTATCGTCTGTTGAACAAGGTGACTATTAAGAACAAGTTCCCTCTTCCAAGGATAAATGACTTATTTGACCAACTTCAAGGGGAAAGTTATTTCTGTAAGATTGATCTTTGATCAGGTTATCACCAATTGAGGGTGAGGGAAAATGACATTCCGAAGATGGCTTTTCAAACTCGGTATATTATAAATTTTTGGTAATGTCGTTTGGTTGATGATTAACATTTCAAATACACCTTATCCGATTCTAGGTTGAAATGATCGTTAAGCAGTATAAAACCCAACGAAGAGTTGAGGTCGAACACACAGGGAGTGGTACGTGTCTAAATTTCAGTTATGAAGTATAAACGTGTTCCAAACGGTTATAGGAATGAAAATTATAGAAATCATATAAATAAATCTAAAAGGGGTGACAGCGAATGTTAGATAGGGGGTTAGATTTGCAGTGAACAGCTGAAACAACAATGAAAATAGGGGAAAATAACAATAGATAGAGGATTTCTCGGGATGTTATCGCAAGCTAATTATGCTATATGGGTAAATGAAATCTAACAATGGATTGCTGAAACAGTGTGGGTAGGCTAGGCTTTAAGTGTAATAGTTTTCTCTCAAACAACTATTACGGTTCAGGTGATTTCTTTCGAACATCAACAAGCTTAACAAGGTAATCAACCCACAACCTTAATATATCCACTCTCTCGAGATAGATGGGCAGGATTGGATTCAAGATTTACTCTCTCGAGCTGAACCCATGTTGACCCAATACCCATAAATCATTAATCAAAAGCTTTGGTTCCAAAACCCATTTCTCAAGCAAGCTAAGAACTCAAAATTAGAATTGCATTTGCAACTACAATTCATAGATTAAAAATCATCTAAAGATTAAACACACATTAAAACAACAATTTCATCATCAAACAACAATACCCATACGATAATTAGACAAATAAATACATGATCACACCCCAAGAATTGGGGTTTTAGCTACACATCATAAAAATAGAAAAATGATTACCAAATGCATTAGCCATGATCTGGGTAAGAGTTTCCAAGCCTTTACAATAATTTCTAAGAATGAAATTTAAAGACCCACTTTCAAATCCTCAAAAACTAAGAGAAAACTCTAAGTCTAGAATGGGCACTGTAATATCTGGGAGAAAACTGTGGGGAAACTCCAAGCGAACTGTCGAAATTAAATTTAAAATTCCATTTATGGTTTACCAAACTATGGCCTGAAAATCCATTAGGCAAGGTAAGTCGGGCTCGCCGAGTAGTTCGGCGATCCGCCATTTGCTCTCCTCCATCGCCATTTTGCATTGGTTCTCAACATCCTCAAGTCCTGTAACTTTGAGCGATCCATTTTGTCATCGCGGAACCGATCAATGATTCACCGACTGTCCATTTCTCTCACCGTCTTGGTTTCTTCCCTCAAGACTAGCATGCTGGAACTTTAGGCGGTCTGAAGAGCCACTCGGGTTGAGGCTCATTTCCATTTTCAAATGTTTTATGTGATTTATGGGTTACATCCCAATCACTTTCATTATGATGTATTAGATGTCTTATTGAGACTTATGTTAGACTTCTGCTTTGTCAACTTCTTTGAAATATGAAAAAATTATTTTTTAATTCTTTATTTATATACACTTGTATGATTTTTGCTAAGTGGCTTATGTAGGGCCACTCGGGGTCCTATATTCCATGTTACACCTAGTGTATATTTTGGGTCTTGATAAATTTGGTATTCAGAGCACAAGGTTTAGAAAGGTCCTAGGATATCTCATAAGCGACATCGGGTAGAATTTTTTTCTTAAGTCTGAAGCACGCCATATTTATGATTAGGTGGCTATAAGATGTTTAGGAAATTTCAATTCTTTCATTACTCTTAAATCATGCCATAAAGTTTAATGTTATACGTTTCTCTCCTAATACTCATTTGATGTTTTCAGGACATGACCCCTCGAAGAGCATACGTTAGAGGAATATGGGAGAGAATATGGAACAAGAAGCTCCATAAGAAACTCCTCAAAGAGCTCCTCAAGTTCTGGGTATTGTAACATCCCGCCTTAGAAAGAGCTAAATTTAGAAAGAATTAATTTTGAAAGAGCCAAATCCGAAATTTTACAAGTTATGCTTAAGTTGTAAGTTTTGGTCAATTTCCAACGACCATAACTTTCAGTACATGATGATTTAGTGGCCCATAAGATATCAAATGAAAGGTGTTGGAATCCTCTTTCCAACTCCACTGAGTTTGCTAATTTTTGAGCTCGTATGAGGGAGATATGCCTGTTTGAAGTCAAGCTCTTTAATTAAGGAAAGTTACCCGAAAATATGAGGAGTATTTTGGTCTTTTCCTTACCCAATCAGATTAAAATGTTTTTTGTAAATATTTTGGGGTCAAATCTGATTTGGGTCAGTTTTACAATCCTAAACTACGCTTAGGGTTTTAGAGGAGAATTCAAGAAGAGGAAAAGAGGAGAAAAGGAAGAACGAACAAGGTTTCGCGAATCGAGAATTTGTTTCACCAAATCTAGGTATTTGATTTTTCATAGTGTTGGGTTCGTTCACCCACACACCAATCATGTTTTACATTATCGAATTCATCCCTCGAGATTGAGCAATTAAGTTCTTGATGAGTTTCTTGAAGAGTTGTTATTCGTTCTTGAATCTTGATGTTTGGTTGAGTCTTGAGGCGAAGATTTGTGAAGGGATTGAATAAATTGATAGTTCTTGAGTGAGTATTGCTAAAAAAATTCTTTGTTATAGGAATTCGAGAGTTTTTACCATAGAATTTCAGTGGGTATCAGTTGAATCGGGTTTGGGATAACAAGAAAAGATCAGGAAGATAACAAGAGAGAGTGGATAAATTAAGGATACCTATTCTTAACGGTTACCTTGTTCAATTTCCGGTAGTCAATACACATACGAAGCGAATCATCTTTCTTTCTAACAAAACAAAAGTGGAGCACCCCATGGAGAAATACTTGGTCGATGAAACCCTTATCCAACAAATCTTTCAACTGCTCCTTTATTTCCTTAAGTTCTGTTGGGGCCATATGATAAGGAGGAATAAGATAGGTTGTGCATATGGGAGAAGGTCAATACTGAAGTCTATTTCCCTTTCGGGAGGAATATCGGGTAAATCATCTTAAAACACCTCCAGAAACTCATTTATGACGAGGACCGACTCAAGAGTAGGGGTCTCGAAATTTATATCCCTCACCCTAACTACATGATAAATGCAACCCTTAGAAATCATCTTTCTAGCTTTAAGACAAGAAACAAACTGACCCTTAGGCATAGAATTTCCCCATTTCAACTCTAGGATGGGTTCATTTGGAAACTAAAACTTGACTACACGAGTTCTATAATCAATAGAAGCATAACATGCATGCATCCAATTCATACCTAGAATAACATCAAAATATAGCATATCAAGCTCTACATGGTCAACAAGAGTGACTTTATGGGTCAAGGAGACAGGACACTTTAGACTCTCTTAGCCACAAAAGAATCACAAACATGAGTAGACACAGAAAATGGATCTAACAACACATACGGAATAATATCAAACCTCATAGCCACATATGGCGTCACAAAAGACAAGGTAGCACCGGGGTCAAGTAAACCATAAACATCAATTTGGAAGACTTTCAACATATCGGTAACCACATCGGGAGAACCCTCTTGTTAACCGCGAGTCTGAAGTTCATAGAATCTATTTTTCTTGGGAGCATTGGAACCCGAACCACTAGGAAGAGTTTGCTTACCCTTTCTTCTTTTAGCCGTAAGCATCGGGAAATCCCTCATCTTATGACCACTTTAACCACAACCGAAGCAACCATCCGTGCCGACTAAGCACTTACCCTCGTGCTTCTTTCCAAACCTAGCACAAGTAGACATAGGCAATGAATATCCACTACCATTTTCTCCTTGAGGCTTAGGGTTATACACCCTATCATTGTTGAACTTAGGAAGAGAATTGGAGGAACCTTGGCCGGAGAACCTTTGTCGAAACTTAGAACGGTTGTGCCCATCAGACCTTGAATATGAGAAGTTACAATCACCGGTCTTAGCCCTCTTTGCCTCCCTAGACCTTTTCTTAAGTTTCTCCTCTTCGATTTGTTTAGCATGAACCATGAGACGAGAAATGTCCATATCATTGATAATCATAGTGGTACGGCATTCCTTAACTACCATCACAGACACATCTGAAACAAACTTACTCATCCTTACCCTAGGATCGGTAATAAAAGTAGGAGCATATCTCGATAATTGTGTGAACTTCAAAGCATATTCCTTCACACTCATATTTCCTTGACAAAGTTTTATGAATTCAAGCAACTTTTCCTCCCTCATCTAAAGGGGAAAGAACCTATCAAGGAAAGCAACTTTAAACTTTTCCCAATCAAGAGGACCCTCATCTTCCGTTCTCCCTTCTTTCCATTGGTTGAACCATATTTGAGCAACACCCTTAAGTTGCCAAGTGACCAATTCCGCCTTTTCCACCGGCGTCACTCCCATGATCATCAACACCTTGTAAACTTCATTGATGAACTGTTGAGGGTCTTCCTTAACCTTAGAACAATAAAACTCCAGAGGATTCATTCTAGTGAAGTCCCTCACTCTAGTTGTCGTCGTACCCACATTTGGGTTCACGGGGACCGCAACCTCCATATTGGCTTGGGCCGTCATGGCTTGAGCCAATACTTGAAAAGCAGCCCTAAACTCCACATTAATCACTTGCTCATCCAAATGGTCGGTCGGAACTAGAGGAGCTTCTCGTTCCACATTCTCCCCCACATTCCTTCTGGCATATGCTCTTCGAGTAGCCATATTCTATAGAGCATCAGATAAGGATTAGTAGAGAGACCTTATAGAGCTAAACTCTATTGCATGACTTTAGAGTAATGAAAGAAGTAGAGTTTCCTAAACATCTTATAGCCTCTCATTCATACATGTAGCGCACTTCACACTTATAGACAAGACTCTACTCGATGTGGCTTATGAGACTTCCTAGGACCTTTCTAAACCTTGTGCTCTGATTATCAAGTTTGTCACGACCCAAGGTAGCCCCTAGGCGTAACATGGTGTATAGGACCTCGAGAGGCCCCATACAAGTCACTTAGCATTCATCATACAAGAAAATAGAATATAAGAGATAAAAAGACAGTTTCAACATATAAAAGTTTTATAAAGAAAAATCGGAAATCTAAACATCGTCTCAAATCCATCTAGTACATAAGAGTTTATCAGGGCGTAGCCCGTACATCAAGTTCAAAAAATGAAAATAAGGAAAAAAAGGGAAATCAATCTCGCTTCTCAGAATATGAGGACTTACCAACACTTCAATCCTCTATATGAGATCCCTAGCCACGGAAGTGCAAATCTATAAGGTCGATCCCTACATTTAGGGAAATCTAGGCAAGAGTATGTGTTAATACAAAAGATGTACCAAGTATGATAGCCATGCATAAAACATTTGAAAACATGAGAAAATGGACATTTTCATAAACTGCAATGACCAACCTAAATCATGAATGTAAAAGAGCTAGATGAAATAAGTCATAAATCATTATCTATGCAAATAATTATCATCTTAAGTCACATGTGTGATACTTCTTGAAGTAACCTTAGTTCATTATTATGGGAGATTTACCTTTAATCGATATATAGACCAGGTGAGCTATCAACACAGAATCCAGTGTCTACCCCACATCGAAAAGGGGTGTCCTACTTGCCAAGGTAAGACCATGAACTTCTAGCTTATGTGGATCCACTAGCTAATGTCTATCTAAGACAATCATCCTATGGGGGCACATAGGTATGGGATAAAGAGATTGCTTCTAGAAACCCGACATGTACTAACAGAAGAGCTCCCATCTCAATATCCTCTCGGTGCTAAGAGTAAATCCCACAGAATAATCATTTTCTTAACTTGTCTTTATTATCCATGGAAGGGCACGCCATCTTACCAATCCAAGATAAGTCATATGTTATCCATGGAAAGGTACAATTAAGTAACCAATCCAAGCTAGATTTCATTAGAATAGCTCCTTAACTTTGATTCATTTTAGGTGAGAAGACCTTTCAACCTTAGAATCCTTTATGTGAGAAAACCTTTCACATTCATGCATGAGGTAGTTACATGAGAAATCCTTTCACAATAATTAACCAAAACAATATATATATTTTTACTCTCAAAGCAATCTACATCATATCTCATCAATTTCATAAGAACATGCATAATTCCATAATTCACCTTCAATGATAGTTTAAAACCCACTTTCAATCATCAATATCTAGAAAACATGGGTTAAGCATGGGTTCATGTGGATTCTTCTTAAAAATCATGAGGTTATATCAATCCATGCATAAAACTTCATAAATCAATCAAATAAATCAACATTTAAAAGAAGCCATGACATGGAGGAAAAATCCTAACTCAATTGGGGAATTCTAACTTTGTAAATTGGAGAATTTAGGAACTCCATGGAGGAAAGAGCTCCATGGATGAAAACTATCATACCTTAATGCCAAAAGTTTGACTTCAATGGTGGAATCAGAGGCTTGACTTGAAACCATAGTTTGACTCCTTCTTCAAGCTTTTTAGAGAGAGAAATATTTGAGAGGAACATAATAAAGGGTTCTAAAGTTAAAAGGTCTTCTCACCTAATTGAATCAAATATTAAGAGCTATCCTAATGAAACTTAGCTTGGATTGGTTATTGAATGATACCTTTCCATGTACAATGACTTAGCTTGGATTGGCAAGATGGCGTGCCCTTCCATGGATTATAAGAACAAGTAAGAAATCACTATTCTGTGGGATTTATGCTTAGCACTGAGAGGATATTGAGATGGAAGCTCTCCTGTTAGTAGAGGCCGGGTTTCTAGAAGTAATCTCCTTATCCCTTACCCCCATAGGATGATTGTATAGATAGACATTAGCTTGTGGATCCACTTAAGCTAGAAGTTCATGGTCCTTACCTTGGCAAGTATGAAAACCCTGTTTCGGTGTGGGAGACACCGGGGGATCATGTTATAGCTCACATGGTCTCTATGTCGGTTAAGGATTCTTCCCACATTAATAATAAACTAAGGTTACTTCAAGAAGTATCTCATATGTGTTCAAAGGTTTTAATGATGT
Source organism: Solanum etuberosum (assembly GCA_029582245.1). Taxonomy (NCBI): domain Eukaryota; kingdom Viridiplantae; phylum Streptophyta; class Magnoliopsida; order Solanales; family Solanaceae; genus Solanum; species Solanum etuberosum. The sequence goes on along the minus strand of JAJONR010000231.1, from coordinate 68,255 downwards.
TAGCTTGCATTGACCATGATTTATGACTTATGTTTTCTAACCCTCTTATATCATGTTTTAGCTTGGTCAATTGCATGTCATGAAATGTCCTCTTTTAGCATTTTTTAAATGTTTTATGCATAGCTATCATACTTGGTACATTGTTTTGTACTAACACATACTCTTGCCTACATTTCCCCAAATGTAGGGTCCGACAGTCAGGGTCATCAGTTTTGTGGCTAGTGGTTTATTCGAGGTTCCCAAGCTTTGGTGAGTCCTCATGCTTCGAGGATTGATTTTCATTGTTCTTAAGTTTCCTTATTGTATTTCAGTTGTGGACATGATGTATGGGCAAGGCTCAATTTCATTCTATTGTATTAGATGGCTATTGAGACAAGTGTTTTAGACTAACTTTTCGTTTATAAAACTATTGGACTTGAAATGTTGTTTTACTTCTTTTGTTCTATTTCTTATGTTATGAATGCTCAGTGGCTTGTATGGGGTCCCTAGGGGTCCTATACGCCATGTTACATCTAGGGTGTACCCCTGGGTCGTGACAGAAAGTTTTTCACTTTTCCTTCTTTTCAAATTCGAGGTGTTACATCACCGTTTGGGTTAAAGTGGAGAAGTCATTTTTCAAATCTTTCAACACCTTATCGAATTCTCCAACCTTGTTATAGATCCTCACAAGCATGTCTTATGTCCTTCTTCCTTCTAGACCAGCTGGATATTTTGGGCATGGGCGATTATGGGGAGGAACGCATCTATCTTTTTCCACCTTCCCGTCTCTCCAATTTCAACCCTTCCAATCTTTTCAACCACTATCTCTATCCTTGTTAGAACCTTGGTTCCCACCTTGACGTTGATAATTGTTGTGAGAACCCCCCACTTGATTTTCCAAGTAATGAACCTCTTCATTGTATAATGCCTCAAATTTTGCATCATCTGGGCACTGCCCACAGAATGTTCCAACCGCATTTACTGACTTAGTTCCACCTCCCATGACATGTTTGGACAACAAATTGATTTGGGTCATCATTTTGGCCATGTTTTCATCTCTTTTATGGTCCTTTTTCAATTTGTTCTTTACTCAAGCCCACTTGTAGAAGGGGTGCTTGGTTTTCTCTTGTGTGCCATGCTCGGTTGACCTTAGTCATATCATCTAACAACAATGCAACTACCTCATACGGTTGTCTAATTAATCCACCATGGACCAATTGATCAACAACACTTTTATTGACTGAATCAAGGCTCCAATAAAAGTATTGCACCAGCAAATTGTCCAGAATGCCATGCGTTGGACATTGCAAGAGTAACTTGTTGAACCTTAGCCATATTTCATATAAGGGCTCACCTCGAAGACTTTTTCAATTCTAGATTTGGAAATGAAGTTTAACCATTTTTGACAGTGGAAAGAATCATTCCAAGAACGACCCTGTTAGCTCATCCCAAGAAGTAATAAAATCAGTTGGTAACTCTGCCAACCATCTTGTAGCCTCTCCCGTTATAGAGAACGGGAATATTCTCAACCTTATGGATTCTTGGGAGATATTCTTGAACACAAAGGGTCTAGACACCTTAAAATTCCTAAGGTGCTCATAGGGATCCTTATGAGATAGGCACTGAAAAATTCCTTTCATCTGGAGCAATTGGATCATAGTACCGGTGATGTGAAACACCGTCTTCCCAATTGTAGGAGGTATTTGGATTGCTCCCGTGCTTTGAATGAAATTAAAGGACATGTCTTTTAGGTCACCCATATTATCATTTTTACCACAGTGACTATCATTGTAACTCCCATGGTCACTCACCTTGTTAACCTGCCAATCAACCAATAACAACACAAAACAAGAACTCTACTACAAATAAACCAAATTAAAATCTAATTTCTCAATTAGAATTCTCAACTATCGGTCCCCAACAGCGACACCATTTTTGATAACACACAAATCACCCTTCAAAACCAGTTAAAAAGGTGAGCGATCATAGTCAACAAAAATCCAACGAAGAGTCGGGGTCGAATCCCACAGGGAATGGTGTATCATGGAGAAATCTTAATCGAGAGATTTGGACTTTAAATCAGCTTATTTGGAATAGTAATAACAATTGAGTGGATGGTACCACCAACTTAATATAAACCTTTGTTGACAATTTTCATAATTAAATTAAAATTCGAACGAAATCAAGAGTTATTAAGCCATCTAGGGGTGTGGGGATTGGAAATCAATGTCATACAAGAGTAAATGTGCTGCTCTATAGTGATGTGCATACATGAATAGGCTAAGTCATCTTCAATGACCCTGATCATCTTTCGACATCAAGACTATCATCTTCAAGACTATCATTGTAACTCCCATGGTCACTCACCTTGTTAACCTGCCAATCAACCAATAACAACACAAAACAAGAACTCTACTACAAATAAACCAAATTAAAATCTAATTTCTCAATTAGAATTCTCAACTATCGGTCCCCAACAGCGACACCATTTTTGATAACACACAAATCACCCTTCAAAACCAGTTAAAAAGGTGAGCGATCGTAGTCAACAAAAATCCAACGAAGAGTCGGGGTCGAATCCCACAGGGAATGGTGTATCATGGAGAAATCTTTATCGAGAGATTTGGACTTTAAATCAGCTTATTTGGAGTAGTAATAACAATTGAGTGGATGGTACCACCAACTTAATATAAACCTTTGTTGACAATTTTCATAATTAAATTAAAATTCGAACGAAATCAAGAGTTATTAAGCCATCTAGGGGTGTGGGGATTGGAAATCAATGTCATACAAGAGTAAATATGCTGCTCTATAGTGATGTGCATACATGAATAGGCTAAGTCATCTTCAATGACCCTGATCATCTTTCGACATCAAAATGTCTATGCCTAAAATCTCCTTTCGGTCTCATCTAATTCCAATTATGAACAACCCATTACCTTACTCTATTCCTTCTTTCAAGAATAGGGCAATTAGATCCGACCCATAACCTCTCTTTCAAGCAAGTCAAGAAAATCAAACCTAAATTGCTAGTATTGTACTAATTACTCACTCCAATTAATCTCTTTCGAGCATCAACAAGAGATCGGAAGTAGGAATTAAGTTTGCAACCTTAACCCTTAAGTTAACCCCATGGTAATTAGACCAAATTCATGTATGAACAACAACAAAACAGAGCATAGGAAAATACCCACGGTTAAATTAACACCTAACCCCATTAGATCACCCCTAGATCTGGGGTTTTAGCCACCCATCACAAAAAGTAAAGAAAGTATACCCTCCACCTCGCCTTTATGATTCTCTAGGTTTCATGTGTTTGAACCTCAGTTGGCAAACTCAATTCAGTCAGCCTTTCTCGTTCGGCGAATCGCCGACTAACACCTTAGTTCGTCATTTGAGCATTAAATCTTTGCCTTGCACACTGTCACTTTGGGTGATGTGATTCAGATTTTCCTTTCTCATTCGACATATCACCATTTCTACTGGAGTTTGCCAACCTTCTTTGGTATACAAAAGTGCTATGCACTGTCAAATTGGGCAAAATCTAGCTCAGTCGGCCATCCGCCCTTCATGCTAGGCGATCAACAATGTTCATTTTGCACTTCATTTTCATTTTTGGCCATTCTTTCGAGCTTTAGTCCATGCCTTGTCCAATTGTATTCATAGCTGCAAATCATCAATATTTGATTAGAAAAGGACAAAGTTAGGCATTGAGGACACCAATTATTAAGCTAAATGGACCTTAAATGAGTGAAAATCTACCAGTCATCATTATTTTCCGAAATTTTGGCCTAAAAGCCACTTCGCAACCAACTGGGAGACATTAGTCGGGCTCGCCAAACTCATTCGGTGAATCACCCTTCGCTCCTCAGCTCACCTTGTGATGCTCTAGGCTTCAGGTGTTTGAACCTTAGTTGGTGAACTCGATTGAATCAGGCTTTATCATTCAGAAAATCACCGAATACCACCTTAGTTTTCCGTTCGAGCCTTAAGTCTGTGCCTTGCACACTATCACTTTGGGCGATGTGCATCATGTCCGCCTTTCTCATTCAGCGCATCCCTTTTCTACTGGAGTTCTCTGACCCTCTTTGGTAGAGAAAAGTGATATGTACTTTCAGTTAGGGCGAGGTCATGCTCAGTCAGTGATCCGCACTTCATGCTAGGTGATCAACAATGTTCATTTTGCACTTCTTTTTGCATTTTTGGCCATTCTTTCAAGCTTCAATCCATTCCTTGTCCAATTGCCTTCATATCTGCAAATCATCAGTATTTGATTAGAAAAGGATAAATTTAGGTATTGAAGACATTAATTATTGAACTAAATAGACCTTAAAATGAGTGCAATTCTACCACTCATCAACACCCCCGACTTAAACTTTTTCTTGTCCTTAAGTAAATCAAGAACACAATAAGCTCAATAAGGGTATCTACAAAAGTTTTCAATGAGAGCTAACATGAAAACCATGGAAAAACTACTCTCAATAGCATGTTACCTTAAATCATGATCAAAAAGCTTCAACCGATGACCAGCTAGTCTTAACACAAGCTCAATCTCACTTTTAGCTTCTTGTCTAATGCAAGAACATGTTTCAACAAATGCATTCAAGTTTCCTCACATCAAGAACGATTCCATGCTCTCACAAAGCAAATCAACAAAGGTAATGGGAATCAATGCAACTCTCACTCTCTCAAAAGAGAAACACATGCAAGCTTTGTCCCATAGGTTTGCCCATATTTTCTAATCATCAAACAACTTAGTTCATGTAAGATCTCGAGGGTCTTTTAGTCTTTTAATGGGGCTGAGGTCTTAGTCATGGTCGATTTGGATCGATGACTTATACCTTTTCAAAGCATTGTTGCAATCATCATCACCTCTTCTCAAGTTCTTTTTCTTCTTTTTCATATGAGAACTCACATCTTGACTTGTCACTCAATGTATTTGGAACTCCCCTTTATTTCATTCAATTTTTTCATTTTCATTTTAATTTTCTGAGCTATTTCCATCACCATGATGATACAACACACACACACACACATTTTATTTTATTTTATAAGGAAGGTTCCTTCTTTTTGTAAAACTTTCAGATTTGTGTCTCATTTCTTCTTCCTTTGCCCTTCACTTGGCTTTCCTTCATCCTTACTTTCCACACCCCAACTTAGGCTTTTGACCTAAGTTGGCTATGCAAACACCATAATACTTTAAAAAGGATTTTTTGTGAGAAGGTAGGGAAAATTTTGCTCAAGAAGCTTCTTTTGGTTATCAAAAAATAAGTTAGGCTCAATTGGTGCAAACATAGATTCACACCCTCACAAGGTAGTCACATAAAGGTTTATGGTTAATTTGGTTCCCTCATTAAATTTTCTCCCAAGATCATGTCTCACATTCACCAAGATTCAAACAATTTGACTAACAAGACAAATTCTAGGACTCCACATGCATATTTTCAAGTAAACCTCACCACACATGGCACTTCAAAATACACTCATTTAGCACATCCCAAAACGATCAAAAAGCATACGTGCGATGTTCATTGCAAGGCTCACATCAAAAATATAGATAGTGAACAAAAGATTCAAAGAGATCTATCAAAGGTGTAACCACATTGATTTACTTCTCACAACACCTACACTACGAATCATGCTCATCATGAGTACTATTCAAGACATCGGTATTGAACAAAATCGATTCTCAAATTGTTATCAATGAAAACATCAAGCATTTCACGATTTGAACTCATGGGGGGAGGGGGGTTGCAACATCAAAGGAGAATGAGATAGAAGTAAAGAACACAATTCCCAAAAGAGCACTCTAATATAAACCAAAATCACTATAATTATTCAAAATATGAAATAACAAAATACAACCAAAAGGGGAATATTGGCACGAAGGCCTTCACCCCACCAAAAAGAAAATGCAGTGTTCTCAATGCAAAAGAAATGAAAGTACTGGGAGGCTATGAGGAAGGATCCCCCTGACAGGCTATGCCTGTGGAGGACTCTCATCTGGAGTCTCGGTAGGTGCAGTGTCAAGAGGGGCATCGATGCCCAACAATGGGACCACAGTAGGAGGAATGGGAGGTACAACTGGGGTATCAGTGCCTGTCTCAGCAACAGATGGGATGATAGGGTCTGGAGTGACCCCACTTGGTCTAACCGCTGAAATCTCTCAATGAGATCTCTCCAGTGTAGCCTGAAGAATGACCTCCTCAGTTTTATGTAGCTCCATCAGAGTCTCAGCTATCCCTTTCTCCTCAACTCTAAGCTCCTTCTCATCCGTTTCCTCGGCCGACTCCTCTCACTCTCATTATCATCAGTAACCTCAACATCTACAGAAACTTCGACATCGTGGAGGCAGGCATAACACCAAGCATCTTAGGTGCATCAGGTAGACGAACATCGCCCCAAAGTGTGGAGATATCCAAGGACTGCATCTAGACCACCACTTCCCTCAAATTAGCCACCTCAGCGTTCAAGGTGTCTAAAGCACTAGAACTACCCTCGACCTTCTCCCGGGCCTCTATTCTCGCTGTCAGGTCATTCAACCTCGAAGCATGGCTCAAAATTATCCCCTCACACTTGCCTACCCTTTCAATCACAGGGTCCAAGGCCTTCTTTATAGCCTCGTCCATAAGCTTGGGCAAGTCCTTCTCAACCCGGGTAACTCTCACATCTGTTGACCGGGCAAGGCTACCCATCTGGTAAATCAGAGCCTGGGTCAAGGGGGAAGGGAAACAAGAGAGGGTGGAGGCCTCACACAAGTAGTAGGGGTAGCAGGCTGCATAGGTTCATCAACAGAAGATCCAGCAACAGATGGGGATGCAGAAAATACCTGCCTGCTCCACACAAGGAGCAGGTGTGCTGGTTTCAGAAGTTAATGTAGCAGGGTCGACCAATGGAGTGGAGTTTGATGGTGGTGGCTTCCTCTAAGCCACATCATCTCTCAAATACTCGACCTCGATCCTATGAATGTCACTAGAGGAGACTGGAATAATCTTGACATCAGTTTTCCATCTAAAGAGAAATCCCGCACTTTTGCATAGCTGAGTAATGAGCACCGGGAAGAGGAGAGATGTCTGTTCTAGTTTAGGGTGCACAATACGGTGTTGATTTCGGGGGCATAACACTGGACCATTTTCCCTCACACTTCAACTTCTTCAACCGACTTCCAAACTGTGCCTTGACGCTTTTTAGGCAATGCCTTGGCATAAGCATCATAGAATTCTCATACCCACTTTGGTACATATGGTTGCTTGACCTTTGTGAACTGCTCCAATTTGTGGTATTTGATTATCTCCCATATTGCTGGGTATTCTCTCACGACTCCATCAGTTAAGAGTCAGTGCTCCTCCAAAATAGTTCGCTCCCCTTCTGCCTTTAATCTGTTCAACGCCCTTTGAGCTATAATAGGGAGGACTCGAGAAGCAGGTTTTGGATCATTTGGTGACGATATCGATTTTGACCAGATTTTCACATTCTTCTTCGCCATGTGTTTCCTCATTTTCTTACCCCCGCTGGTCGGGGTATGAGGACTAGAATGTTGTGTCTGAGAAGCCCCTGAAGGCTTATTTATCGAATTTCCTTTCTTCTTCTGAGGAGGAGGAGGAGGAAGAGAGGATTCTCTGTTTGAGTCATTTCCCTTTGTTCTTGCCATTTCCTGCAAATCACACATTCAAACAATGCATTTGTGAAGGTGAGTTGAATTCAAACATGAATTGAAACAAATTTCAAAAACACTCTGAGGCTCACCTAATTGGTATAGAGGATCGCCAAACAGGTTCGGCGATCTTTGATGAGTTCGCCAAAATGGATAGTGTCACATTACTAGGGTTCAGGCACAAAGGGTGAAGTCAATGCCAACTCGGTGATTCACCGAGTTGGTTTCGGTGGGCTAAGACAAGTCTGCCAAAACTGACAGTGCAAAAGGGAAAGATACAGATATCAAGGGCGACATCCGCTCCTACTCGGTGATTTGCCAAATGGGTTCGGCGGACTAAGACAAGCCTGACGAATGGGACAGTACCCAAGGCTATGCGTATTCTCAAGAAGGTGAGCTGGGTCTTACTCGACAATTTACATACTTCCTTGGCGAGCTAAGACAAGCTCACCAAACAAGAAGTTTCAGCCCAACACTAATTTTTTATAGAAAAACAAACACACATAACAAATACTATTTCTCCCCCAACATTACAATTCACCTATATGCTTCTCTACCCATGGGTACTCAGATGTCCCCCATTTTATCACAAAGTATTGCACTAATTGACGATTTGCATTTACAAAAATAGTCACCCTGTATATCATTGGGCAAAATCGAGTAATTGGGTCAACACTGAGCTACTCATACTTCAACAAATAACTACAAAAGCTGAATATGTAGGCATAGTTTAAACGCAACAATATGATGCAACCCATTGAAATTAAACACTCAATCATAGCTAAGGGGCTAAGACCCACACCCTATATGCGCTCTTTTAAAAATAACTACAAAAGCTGAAACACCAACCTTGAAGCTGAAAATAATTAAGAAATTAAGGGGTCGGGGTTAGGTTGCCTCGAACTTCAATCAAATGCACTCCTAGCACCTTCAAGACACTCACGTGAGGCTTAGTCACCACTCAAAATGTACAAAGCAAGAAGAAGGAATCAAAAAGCTCTCAGATTTCAAAAATATAGATTTTTGAATTAGAAAAAACCCTTGGCCTTTTTATATCAAGCACGTTCGACGATCACGACTAACATCACCGGACTTGTTCGGTGAATCGCAAAATGGATCTTAAGCTCGTTGAACATGCTTGAACAAACACCAAACCTGAATGCCGATTCGGCGGACCTAACAGAGTCTGCATAATGCACTTCAACGAATCTCCTTTAGGAGTTCTCATCTCCAATATTGATAGTGCACTTTTCCATCTTTAAACTCTCAAAAGGCAGAAAATATTTAGTCTGCGTAATGCCTTAGGTGGATCGCCGTTTGGTTTTTTGCATCGCCTATGCTTCCCTTTGAAATCTTCCAACCTCTTTTCAACCTGCACTCACAACACACATTATTTGAAAGGAATTAAAACAAAAATAAAAACTTGGGTTGCCTCCCAAGAAGCGTCTTATTTAACATTGTGGTACGACATATTACTCAAACTCAATTATCATTTTTGGGGTTGAGGATGGTGTAACTAGGTAAAGTTCCCTTTTGCCTTGGATTTAAATGAATGGCAATTTGACCTAGTTGGATCTCGAGCTGCTTGATCGAAACTGAATGTGAAGTCACTGTTTGGGTTAAAGTGGAGAAGTCAATTTTCAAATCCTGTAACACCTTATCGGACCCTTCAACCTTGTTGTAGATAATTACAAGCAAGTCTTCCATATGGCTTCCTTCTAGACTAGCTGGATCTTTTGGGCGTGGAAAATCATGGGGAGGCAGGTATCTATCTTTGTCCATCTCCCTATCTCTCAAATTTTTACCGCACCACTCTTCCCAACTACTATCTCTATCCTTGTTCCAACCTTGGTTCCCACCTTGACATTGATAATTGTTGTGAGAACCCCCCCCCCCCCCACTTGATTTCCCAAGTACTGAACCTCTTCATTGTATAATGCCTCAAATTCGGCATCATCCAGGCACTGCCCATTGTTGGTTCCAACCTCATTCACTGACTTAGTTCCACCTCCCATGACATGTTTGGACAACAAATTGATTTGGGTCATTATTTAAGCCATTTTTTCATTTCTTTCATTGTTCCTCTTGACTTGTTTGCTTGAGCCACTACTAGAACTAGGTACTCCCCTTCTGCCTCGACCTCTACCTGATGAAGGTTTTGGAACTCTCTTTTTAGAATGTACTGATGTACTTGACCTTACTGTTGACTCGACCCTCTTTCCTGGACGCTGCTGGACATTGAAAAGGCAATATCTCTATATATTCGACATAAGAATAATAGGTTGTAGAGTCCGGACGGCATCTCCCAAAATGTGATCTACCACAGTATTACAATGCGGTGCAACTAATCTGTATTGCTCTGGGCGGCGATACTATTGCAAGCCTGGCATCTATGAACTCTCCCCTGGACCTGACTATCCTCGACGATCATAACTGCTACCTTGAGACAATTGTGATGGAGGCCTAGGTGGTTTACTAGAATACCTGGGTATGGGACCCCATGAAAATCTTCCTGAATGTTAGCAGGTCTGGTCCGCCTCTACTGCCCCCTCTCAACTTGCTCTATCCCAAACTACCGATGTCTAAACTCCTCCAGATTTAGAGCAACTGCCTGAATACGAGAGATATGAATATTCTTATTTTGTGATTCAATGGTACATGCCTCCACATACTCCCAAGATAGCCCTCATATAAATCTGCATATCCTAGTATCTATCATATCTACAATCATCTATGCATACATGGCTAGGGAATCAAATCGCAACCCATATTCCCTTACACTCATATTGCCTTGGTGAAGTTTTAAAAAATTGTCAACTCGGATCTATTGAGGTAGATAGTAGTCTAAAAAAACCTCAGTGCAGTGATCCCAAGTGGCTGGGGGTGCATTGGTCCCTCTGGACCTCTCCCAACCGTTGTACTATACAACTGCCCATGTCTCAAAACCTGAATGCTACTAACTTACCAGAGTCTGTAGGTGAAGAATGCATAACACTAAAAATAAAGTGTTGAGGGTCCTCTCTATAGTCTGTCCCTGTATATTGGGAGTACTCAAGGCAAGGAGCTCTTGAACCCTCAAACTCCCTGGCCCTTCAGAAGGTCCGGCTACATCTGTCACCACTACCTGTCGCTAAGTGGCTGTTAACTGAGCCAACATATAAACTGCACTCCTGAATTCCTTATATGTAGGAATAGGAGGAGCTGAAGGTGCTTCTAGAGGCCCTGTGGGTCCTGGAGCCTCCTAATGTGAAGGTTGTGCTAGGAAGGGATGTAAAGATGCCTCCACTCTCCTCTGGTTAAAATTCTCCAGAACGTGGTACTCGACTGGTAACCTCCCCTGCGGGTGCATCTGACCTTCGGCCAGCTATCGTTTGATGAGTCACTGGCATTTCTTTCTCTGTAAAAAAAACAATAACAATTGTAAGATAAAGATCTCAACCCTTATGACTCAACTCTAGAGCATGATTTGAGAAGAAAATTGGTAAATTCCTAAATAATATCTATGGCTTCTTCCTTATAGAATGTGATGCACAACACAATTATAAACAAGATTTTACTAGACACGACTTGCAGACTTCCTAGGATACGACATTGCTTTGATACCAAGTTTTTCATGCTTCAAACTCAAGGGGTGCAATTGACACCTGATGCCAAAACTTAGGCATGAGCCGACCTTGCTAAACCACTTTATACTGACACATGGCAGCCACACACAGTCGAGAAAACAAACAAGTATATATCAGCTTAAAAATAAGCCCTCAGCCTGCAAGGCCCATGTTAACTGCTCTACAAATAAAACAACTACTCCCAACAGTTAATATAAAGCAAGAAACAAGTAGCATAGAAGCCTATTTGGGCCGTCGAGGCCACCATGGTATCTAAGAAAGCATAAATGCCATGTGGGACATCAAAGCCATGATGATCTCTATACATAAACTGAAAAACGTAACTAACAAATATGTCAAGGAGCTATCAAACATTAGCCAACTAGAAAGCAAGGCAACATGGTCAATAACGTGGTTGTACAACCCAACACACTATTCTGCAAGCCTCTATGAATATAACGCTTGGACAGGACAGGGCCCCGGCCTACCCAAAAACTATAAACAACAAAATAAGCAAACCTAGAAGACTCTGGCAATCCCTGAAAGAGAGGAGTCAACGAATCAGCTGTATGGGTGGTTATGCTACTCGGAAGGCCTGTCTAGTCGTCGCTCAAGACCTGGAGACATGAATGCAGTTCCCCCCGGCAAGGGGCGTTAGTACAAAATAATGTACCGAGCATGTAAGGTAAACTGAAAGGTGAAACTGAAGTAAAAGTACTAAATGAAAAGGGTAGGGGTGAAACACAAGTACAATACCTTATCTCCCTAAAATAAGATAATATAAACACATAACAAGCAATAACCTAACCATGACCCATAATCCTGATAGGTACAAATAGAAACAATCACTATAAATCCTAACGAACGCAAACAATCGCTAAATACCCATATTAGCCTACTTACCTGGATCCGAATGGTAATCTGATCTGAATTGTTTGAATGTATATGTGCCATGAATCAACACAAATTTAAGGCTCTGTGATACAATACATATATGTTGACCCGTAGGTATAGCTTACCAGGCCCGTAGGCTCGGTCTACTCGGCCCGTAGGCTCAGTCTACTCGGCCCGTAGGCTTGGTCTACCCGGCCTGTAGACTCGGTATAACAATAAATCTATGTCCTCAAGAACCTTAGAGTGTCGGTGCCTGTTGAGGCCAAAACAAGCTCATAGGCGGTAGCCAGATTATAAAACATCACAACAATAACAAGTAATCATAATTTATCAAACACAATCATAACATACTTTTTCAGGCCACTAAGCAAGGAGTAGAGTGTCACTGATAGACATTATATCATATGGTCGTAGCCAACTCAACATGATAGGGCTACATGTTAAATAAGGATAATACACCGTCCATAACAAGTTTAGGCCATTAGGATCATGCCATAAGAGAAATAATAGCCTTAACATACCTTCCAACCAAAGCTGAAAAAGTGTCTCTATGAAGCTTGCCCAACAAAAAGTAATGCAACAATGTGGTAATCAATGAGGCTGAAAGTACAAGCCATGACTAATCAATAAGACGCTATTGCCACACTCGTGACCAGCCAGGTCAAACCCACAAAATGAGGCAAATAACAACAATAATATGCAGCTAACTCCATTGAAGACATTCAAACAACATCTCAAAGAAGTGACAAGCTCCCGAGGCAACATAACTAGGTGTACTTTACGCCGTTCAATCAACTACCATCGTATGCAACTATAATAAAAATCACACAAACTCCCCACTTAACTCCAACAATTTACTACCATCACTAAACAATAATAACAGCCAATTAAACAAGACAAAGGGGCTGTCCACAGCCACAATATCAAAAACACCTTCACGAGGCTGAAAATCAATAAAAATGATACTAGGATATGGAATTATAAAAGAGGGTTGTAAAAATAAGATTACCTCAACCAAAATGTTTGAAATAAAACTATTAAAATTCTTCCTTCTTGTAGCAACAAAAACCGGAGCCTAAATCGACAAGAAAATTATACCACAATGATGAGCTCGCAACGTAGAGCAACTTTCGTTAAACATCCTAGTTGAGAATCTAAGCATCCAAGGAGTATTGGAAGGTGGGTTTACTATTTTTCTGTTGATTTTAAGAAAAAAAGGCGAAGATGGTGGTCTTTTAAAAAGACCACCGATTTAGAGTTATGGGGGGGGGGGCGCTTAGAACTGCCTACTTGCACAGTCTTATGGAAATGTGCATAACTCTCTACTCTATTGTCTTATGGACGAGCGGTTTAGTGCGTTGGAAACTAGACTCGTATACCTTAGATTTGATAGGTAGTGGGCCTTTTAACTCTTTATATACTAGGAGAAAATTGTAGAAACATTTAACAAAAATTTCAGAGAAATTCCTTAACAATATTTACAATAACATTTCCCGAATTTTAATTAGCAACTTAATTGACTTCAACACTTAACATAAACACTTTTTGCAATTAAAAATAACTCATAAAACATCTGTCCTTATCTGTTAATAAGTCTTATTTTTTATTCAAAAAGTACAAGTTAATTACAACGTTCAAATGGATGGGGTGTCACAATAAATGAATATAAGAATAGAAAAGTAGTCGAGTTGTGTATTAGATCCTGAAAATTGGGCCTTGATGGCCTATGTATAGTGTGTCCGAAATATCATAAGAACTAAGGAACAAATATATTTTTAGTTTAAAGATATAGTATATGTATAAAATGTGTGAATAAAGATTCTCGAGCCTATTATACTAATATCTAATGGGCTATTTATGGGGAAAATCTAGAGGACGGTGAGCCCTTTCCCTAGTCTTCTACTTGGTCACTAACTTTACGATTGCTTACCGACTGTGAGAATATTATCTGGGATTTATGTGTTGGAAAACATATCTTATTTTGTATTGTCCGACTAATGTTTTTGTGCCCAAAATTACACCGGATTCCGTCAGCCTCACGACATAATCAGAGTGAGGCTTTGGTTACCGGCAAACATTTCTCCAAAGGCGACCCTCTCGAGTTTCCAGCTATTTCCGTCATTGAAGTAGCCTTTCATCGCCCTACCAAACGAAAGAAGTCACTATCAAACTGCTCTCCCTATTGAAGTACCAAAGGTGTGCTCAGCCCGGTGACTAGGAAATGGGTTTGCCCTTGAATTGAAGTGATGAGGTCGGAAAGAGGGAAGTAGGGCTCCTATTGACTAAAGGTTGTTAAGATCCGCCCATGATTCATGGAACCATTCTTTCGCGTGCCGTAGCTTAGGATTTGTGCTTCCAGGTATAAGACGGATTGTGTTGGTGAGGTGTTGGTCTTGATGACATTGAATTTGTAGTCCTTCTAGTCTAATTATTCCGTTGTTTAATTCTCGAGGACATTTGTTCAAAAATTCTTAATTGGTCCCTCTTGAACAAATTCATTTGCCACATGTTGATGTACCATTTGTTCACTTAGTTAGGACCATTTTTTTACCCCATACACATAGTCCCCCCTTCACTTTTCGATTTCTCAAGCATGAGAAAATCAAAAAGTAGACGTAGGGATGGAAATGGGGCGGGGTGGGTTGAGCTTAACCGCAATATTTTTAACCCATCTCACCCCGCATAACAATTTTTATATTTTTAACCCGCCCTACCCCTCCTCGCATAGACCCGCCCCGTATGAACCCGCCCCACATAATTTTTTAAATATTTTATTTTTCTAGCTAAGTTCGACACTAAAAATAAAATTCATAAAAATAAATTTATTTTTTCATTAAGTTGTATTAATTTATTAGATAATGACTTAATAATTTATTTTGTAGAGGTCAATTGGAAAATATATCAGAAATTGTATTACTTTTTATTGAACCATTTTCATTTACTATCTTGAATATTTTAGTAGCTTTAAAGAAATAATCTTAATAAATAATGTTCTATCACTCTTATAACATGTAAAAACTTATAATTAAGTTTGAACCCACATAAAATCACATATACCCGCAACCCGCCCCGCCTCGCATTAGTTTTAAAAAAACCCACTTCAATCTGCCCCGTAGCCCACCCGCCCCGCCCCCGATAGCCTTATGCCACCCCTCCCCACCTCATTGCCATCCCAAGTAGAGGTTCCTTCTAAATTCATGGAAGGAAAGTAAGTGAAGTGTCTCTCTGGCATATGATGTGCGCATGTCTCATTTCATTCAATGTACCGATCATGTGTCCTGCTGTGTTCGACTCAGAGCTACAACCAGACCTAAGATTCACGTCTTCACATGTTCTATATAAGTTGTAGATCATCTTCTCATTCAAGCTCTGGAACTTCCTTCCTTTCTTAGTTGTCTCACTTGAGTTACATAAAAAAGCTTCACTTTCCATTCCAAATAAGTATTTGCTCGCCAAAATTTTTCCCTTTTATTTTTCTTCCCTTTTTTTATCTGACAACGACAAGTCTTTTATGTATCCTCCTACTAAAGTCACACCAAAATACTAAACATGTTGGCTTGGGTCTAGGGGATTATGAACAACTCCCGGGAAAACATAGAGTTCTTGAAAGAGATATCCAACGACCCAGAAGCCAAACCCATACTAATGGTCTGTCTATTAAGGTGTTGATTTTTACTATTTTGGTTACGAACTTGTGTTCTATAGAAAGTTTTCCAAAAATGTTTTTCTCTTAACCTAGACATTAGGGATTCAACCCAAACGGTCTTGGCCATGTCGGTATCAATTGTTTCTATATTGGCCGAACCAGTGTCAACTTATAGACTGGAAACCACCGCTTGTTGGAGGAAATTTCCGTAAGGAAACGACTTTGCAAAGAGACCGTTATTGATGGTATATTTACACTCTCGAAGCTCCCAACCTAAAAATAAAAGGGCAAAACATATCGTTCATGATGGAGAGGGATCCAACAAGTACCTCTAGAGCCTTGGATCTGCCACCCTTACCCCTGATCCTCATCAGTGATGAGGGTGAAAAGTATGTTGGTGATACTTGTCTATTACCTACAGCTTTGAGTTCTCAGGAAATATTATCCTGTGAAGCTAATAAACACTTTGTGGAGTCTATATATGGAGAAATTGACTTGGTTCACCGATCATCATCTATCTCACTAGAGCCGTGGAAGCCCAACCTAGGGGAAACCTATATTTATGCTCTAACATATACCTCAATCGAGGCTACTCCATCTTTGCCTCTTTCTTTTGAGGCTATGGTTGTGACCCTTTGGGACCATTTGGTCAAATAATTTGATCAATACATACCCTGTGTCAATCCATTATCCATCCTAGAAGCATAATACCAACTATTTGAAGCCACTTATCATTATTAAGGATAAAAGGAAGATGCATGGTGTCCCTTGAGTGACTATTCAATGTGGCGGTGCAGGTCAAACCTTAGGTAAGGATTCTTTGTTGTCATTTCTCTATTCTTTCTTTTGGAATCATTTTAAACTTGCCTTCCTTTTGTAGGCAAGTGTTTTGACCTTAGAGGGATCCAGAGTAACTGAGAAAACCCAATGGTGGTTGAGTTGAAGTTGTTGTGGGATCAAGTATCGATTATTTAGTCTTGACTAGTCTAGGAAGAGGCCTTGGAAGCTAAATTTGTTCAAATAGAGCTAGTGAAAGAGGTTTGTAGCCGTGAAGCTGTCCAGATGCACTAATAGGTGCAGGACTTGAAGAAGGAAAGTGATGTCCACTAAGAAATCCTCCTCAAGATTGTGGAGAAATCATCATTACCGGAGGTGGATATTATGGAGCTGAAAAGGTGGACCTCAAGGGAAACACCGAGAAGGTTGAATTTGTTGGGTTTAAGTATGGTGTGAATTGAAAAATGCGAATTGGAAAATGTGGAGGAACCAAATGAAGGGAAAATGAAAAGTCATATCACCCTCATTGGTAGAAGAAAATAAAAGTTTTGTCCTTATATTAGAAAACACTTCCTTTAACTCTTCAGATGTTAAATAGAAGGTGCCCCCTCGCGTCGTCATCGTCGCTCAATTTTGACAAATGATGTGATTGATTGATAATTTTTAGATAAATTAATGTCCTTTTCTTCATATTAGTTCATTGAATCATTTATCAATTAATTAAATTTGTGAATTAATTAATTCACGAAATTAATTTGAACCAGTTAATTCATGTAATGGAATTAACTAATTAATTCTCTCAATGGTATTCATTTAAAATTAGCAAAATTGTTTAGGAAGGACATGTTCCTTCCGAGCAGACATTTCTTTTCCCAAAAGACACTATATCTGTTCTGAACATATGAGTTATTTCTGAACATGTGTTATAAATAGAGAGGTTTCCTATCACTTTTCTGAATCGAATTTCCTCCTTCTTCTGCATACATTTTACTTCTTTAATAAGTTTAGTCATTTTATCTTGGGAAGAAATAATCCACAACCATGGATATAGTGAGGGGATTAAATCTTCTCTTTCTTTTCATCTGGTTTTTCTCTTTATTATTCTGAAACAGGAAGCAACAATCTTACGGATTTTTTTTGTATTTTGAGTTTCTACTCCAGCTTAATTTGAAACTGATTTGAAGTTACAAAAACTTCATCAGCATTCAAAGTTCATGAAATTGATGATTTAAAGAATATAATAACTTCATTGTTAACTAGAAACAAGTTGTATAAAAATTTAATCTTATAGTTAGTATTTTAAATTGTCACGACCCAGGGGTACCCCCTAGATGTAACATGGCGTATAGAACCCCGAAGGACTCCATACAAGCCACTTAGTCCTCATAAACATAAGCAATAGAACAATAAGAGTAAAACACATTTCAAGTCTCAAAAAGTTTTTCATAAAAAAAAGCGGAAGTCTAGACACTTTGTCTCATCATAGCCATCTATTACAATATCGAATGAAATTGGGCATAGCCCATACAACATGTTCAAAAAGGAAAGTACATGAAAGAAACTAAACATAGAAAAAATTGTCCTCGAACCATGAGGACTCACCGAGCTCGGGAAAACAACCAAATCCAAGCTCTAGCCACAAAATTAACCACCTTGAGTACCGGACCCTACATTTAGGAAAAATGTAGGCAAGAGTATGTGTTAGTACAATAATGCACTAAGTATGATAACTATGCATGGAAACATTTAAAACATTCTAAAAGGGACATTCATTTCAAAGCATGCAATTTACCAAGTTAAACATGATATAAGAGGTTAGAAATCATAAGTCATACAACATAGGCAATATAAGTCATCATCATCTTTAAAACCTTTGATCTCACATATAAAGCTTCTTGAGTAACCGTAGTTCATTATTCATGTTCTTGTTATGGGAATAAGCCTTAACCGACATGAGATCATGTGAGCTATAACATGACCACCCGGTGTTACCCACACCGAAAAGGGTTGTCCTACTTGCCTAAGGTAGAACCATGGTTTGTTAGCTTAGGTGGATCCACTAGCTAAATATCCTACGAGAGCACGTAGTTTATGGGATAAGGAGATTGTTACTAGAAATCTGGAATCAACTTGCGTAAAAGGTTTACATCTCATGAAACATACTTGAGAAGCCCAGACTCAACTTGCGTAAAAGGCTTCCATCTCATTTTCAATATCCACTCGGTGCTAAGCATTAATCCCAAGGAGTGCTTATTAAGTCTTGACTTAACTCATGTTATGGAAGGATGTCCTCGACAATCAATCCAAATTAGTTCATTAGGATAGCTCTTAGATCATGCGTGAGAAAACCTTTCACCGTCCATGTCTACATGTAAGTATTAGATTCAATTAGATGAGAAAGCCTTTCAACCTAGAATCTTCATTATGTGAGAAACCCTTTCACATCATGTTCATTTATATGTTCATGAGAATATCCTTTCAATCAACACAACAACAATATCATAATCATTGACACTTCACTCTCATAGTATCCTTAAAGCATTACATAGATTTCATAAAGACATGAATCACTATAAGAAAAGTGTTGATTACCTGAGGATTTTCCTAGGGATAATATAGTAAATCCGCATGTAATTTGATTACCTGCGAATTTTCTCACAAAATGAAATCCGATGAAAAAACCTTCGTAGGTAACTCTTACCTGCAGATTTATACAATCCCTAGGTAATTTACCTGGGAAATTTAAATCCACAGGTGTGTTACTTGTGGATTTATCTGCGATAACTATTGAATATTCTTGCGAATTTTTTACCAAAATTTCTTATAAAAATGAAATTTCTTGCGAATTTTCGTAGAAATATTTCGCAAGTGATTCCCCATGAAGATCCCCAAGTAAATTTGTAGGAGTTTGGAGATGAAATTTTATGAAACAAAAGGAAATTTCTGGCGGATATATATGGAGCTCAAGATAATTCCTATGAAAAGAAACCCGCAAGAACCAACAAAAAGCACAATTCACGTTATATCACTTTCATTCAACAAAAAACAGAATTCATAATTCATATGTAAAGAAACCCACAAGATCAATAGTTTATGATTCTTAAACATACAAAAACAAAATATAACTTAAATCTGAATCCTTAATAGTACTATCAGCTATCTCACTCCTCATTACTGTTACTTTCATTCTTGTTATCATCAACAGAACCACAGTCATTCACCCTATCAGAGTCATCACCACTTTCATTCCCATAAGCTTGATTGTCTTCTTTAGATGATTGTTCATTTGAAGATGATGCATTGTATACATGCTTCTTCAATAAGTCCAATTCCTTCCTCATCCTCTTATTTTTGTGACGTTCTTTCTGCAGTTGAGCATATAAGTCAGCATTGGAAGCATTTACCTGAGCTTTAATCATCTCATCAATTTCTCTCGATAAAGCTGATGTTGATTGTTTAGACGATGCCTTTACAGATCGACCCAGGGAGCCAAGGCCTTTAACTCTTCCTTTTTTCTTTCCACCAACAGATTGCACCCAAATATCCATTTCTGTTAATTGAGAAGGTTGACCAGCTAAATTAGTTTCTCCTTCCGCAGCTGATGCACTTTGAGAAGCTAATAGTTCTTGTTTCTTTCTTTCAAAAGTATTCTGCATCAAAACAGGTAATAAAATATTAGCTAGGGAACATTAAACTGATAATACATGTAACACAACTTACAGAAACACCAACGAAGATAATTAACACAACTTCAATAAAATATTTAATCTACAAAAGAATAGAGCGAATGAATACTTACATAAGCAGTTTCAGCTTTCTCATTTACCCAACTTTTATCACTTTTCTTGCGATGAGTTCAAAAATAAAATTCTGAAATTGATGGATCTGTTCCAGTAGAATCTTTCTATAATGAAGGAAGATATTTGTGTTATCAATGTTGAATATGATGTTATTTTCTTAAAAGAAATATATCTGAAAAGATTTATGATTACCATTCTCTTATAGATCACTCAATGAGGTATACAACCACCGGTATGAAGTGATGCACCAGCATTTGAATCACAATTTTTTTTGTTTTGTTCGAACTTTATCTTGAATGCTGGAGACTACCAGTGCCTCTTCATCTCCTTGAATACCGCATCCCCCATCCAATGTGGCTTCAGAGGCAAGTTTTTCCTAACATCTTGAAAAAGTTGTGTCATCCTTGCAGATGCCCTTTTCTCAAAATTACGCTGTATAGCATCAGTATAGTGAGGGAGCCATTTGAATTTCTTCCGCATATAGCAAATAAAAACTGCATTAGTTATACAATCTCACACCGCCTGTATAAAGAAATGATACCCCTTTTCCAACAAGCACATTTATCTGAGGCAGTACAAGATCCTTTCAGTAGCCCCTCTGGCGTACATCACATTAACTTCGACTACAAGTTATTTTACGTAATGTGAAGCTAGTTCCTTTTTATTTCAATGCTTACAGATTTCACATCTTTCTCGTCAAGGCTTTCTTATTAGCACTATTTCACATAGCATGCACAAGTGCACAGATACTCATCTATCAGCAAATTTTCTGCAATTCCTTTACATGTTAAATTAAACTTGAACTAGGACTAATTTGTTTGCTTTCGACTTGATCTCAAATTTAGGAACGTTAATCTCAATTCCACAAGCATTCCTGGAATTTCTCCAAGTTAAAGTAAATCCTAAATGCTCAAAGAAGCTACTTATCAGATACTGTCAAAACAAATCTACAAAATGACCAATGAACAATAGAATGTGTGTTTTCTGTAATCTCCCTTCAGATAACTATGTTGTTATAGTGAAGCTAAACCAATTAATTCATCAAACCCAGGTTAGTTTGGATCAGGTTTATGAATACTCTATATCTATTCCACTCTATTCGGGACTATTTTATTCCAATACTAAACCATTTACCTTTCAAAGCAAATTAGACGATTTCTAAATGGCATGTTTATCCTTAGTCTAAACTCACCTAGTTGACGTCGTCTATATAGAAGCTTTACTTCAACTGTGTATTCATTTTCCTTCATGGTGTACTAAATCTAATTAAGAGATGAATAAGTTAAAACATTTTTTTTTACAGGTTAACTTTAATGAAAACATCCCACAACAGCAATCCAGTTCACAAACTGAAAAAAAAGAGATAAAATTAAAAGAAGGGAATGCATATATCCAGTAGAAGTTGTTTTCTCCTATGAGTTTCCGTATGAAAGGATAACCAACTGACAAGTAAAAGATGATAACCAGAACCTTTAAATAAACATGCTTTCTTCTATTGAATTAAATCGTAACTTCTCTTTGAATGATACTTAGATATAAATAAAACAATCTGAAAACCGAAAAAGAAGAGGAATCACATCATCTCTTCACACTCACCAAGCTTTCAACAAAGAATGTTCTTCTGGAAAAGGTGTAGCAGCAAAGTTATATTTATGCAACCACCTAACTCACATTCATTCAGCATTCTCAATTCAAGTTAAGCCAACCCGCCAAATATCAGAAAATGACCTCAAACATATGATGAACCAAAAGATCAATGTAAAATAAAAAGGCCCTCTGGCTCACATCACATTAACTTCGACTACAGCTTACAATGCTTCTATCAATAGTATCAATTCGTGCAATGCAACTAATGAATAGGTCACACGCCTTCTCATAAACTGAATCCAACGTCGCCAACGATTGAACAAATGTATGGGTGATTAACAAAAGACTTAAACACAGTCACTACATAAGAAACTAGAGGAAAAAGTGATTTATTTTTTTACAGAAAAACTACTGCTTTAAAGAAATCAAAATTAAACCTCACATTGTCTCACTGTTACATATTTAACTCATAGTGAATAAAAACAAGTACAGGGCACAAGAGATCTAACAATCATGCTAATGATGTAGCTAAAATTATTCAAGCTGCAACCACTTGTAGCAGAGGGCAAAAACAACTAAAAGAGAGGCTCAATTTTCATCTCGTTGCCTCTAGAACATTAACCATTAACCGAACTAAGACTTAACGTAGAGGACTGAAGACAGGGAAATCTGGAAATAGGAGTAGGAAGCAACAAAAGAGCAAGAGACCTAACACATATTTAGGCTAAAAAACTCATAGATCACATGATTAACTGGAGAGGAATTAATTACAATATTCTTATACATGTAAAGAGATCTCATATTCATATTAAAAAACAGAAGTTCAAGAGCAAACCAAACAAGATTGACAGATAATCAGTGAAGGCAATAAGCAGTAACTCAGGTTAACATCAAAATCATATGACTTGATGTATCATATGTGTATAGTGTCCTTACCTTGAATTCCTCAAACCACATATCATGAGTAGATTCTGGAAACTTCTTCCATGAGGGTCTAGACAATTCAAATTTACTAGGAATGCAACTAGCAATGCCTTCAATAACTATCTTGTGAGGATCAAACCTATATAAAATATAGTAGTTATCGAACATATAAACAGATAAACAATTCAGTTAAGCATATGCATTATTAAAAGTTAGTCTTATTATCCATCCTCTTCAGGTACAATCCAGATTTGATGATCATTGTCCCCATTGCCAACTGTACTAGATGAGATGACTGGAGTCCTATTGGTCGTTGGTGACATCAATTGTTCAAATTCTTGATTTATAGGTTGGGACTGATTAGATTGAATTTGAGATTCAGCGTTACGAGGTTGAGATCGATTGACCTCAAGACTAGGTTGAGGCAAAGAAGGCACATTTACATGGAGTGAACCAGTTTGAGAATAGAGGGATCGTGATAGGATTATGGAAGGTCAAAATTTAGTGTTATAAGGTAGAGATTGATTCACCTCAAGATTAGGTTGATGCATCGAAGATCCATTGACATGAAGTGGACCAATATGAGACTGAAGGGCTCGTGATGGGATTATAGAAGGCAGTTGAACTGTTTGTCGCTCTACTGTACGTGTCTTTCTTTTACTTAATTTTCCTCTTTTACTGTTAGGCTGTCTTACTCTTTTAGATCCTGTACCTGACATCTGCAACAAACAAAGAACAATAAAATAATGTATTAGTAATGTAACCAATAAATAACACATGAACAAACATTGTGATAATGAAAACCAATGAAGAGAAGACAAAGTAATCGCAAGAAATATTTTTGTTCAACTAAACAGATAATAGATTATAAAAGTTAAAAAGATCGAGGGAGATACAGGTACTTAGTAAATGGTCATAATAATATAAAAATCACAATTTTATAAACCAGAATATAGTACTGTAAGTAAACAAAACAAATAGACAAACTAAATTCTCAATTGTCCTCTCTATCCTATTCTTGGGTTTGAAAGTGATCTTGTGAATCATCACTATCAAAAAATTCTTCCTCTTCACTTGTTTCCCCCTCCTCATCTTCCTCTTCTTCACTTGTTGTCTTCTCTTCTACAGCTTCATTTTCACTGACATCTGGTTGAAAATTACTTCCATCTATCTCTTCACCTTCAACTTGGTCATCTTGTACGCAATCAATTGGATCATCCTCTATACTTGCACTAACATGTGATTGCTCTTCTTGGTAAGCAACTTCCAAATTATATCTTTTGTCCACAACTCCTCTTGGCTTTGTCTTTATAACTACCCACCAATCAGCTTTATCTCCTTTGTTTTCAGGATGACTTGCATAATAAACTTGAGTTGCTGTTTGGGGAAAGATGAAAGGGTCAAATTTAGAATATCTTCCCCTTTTTCGAACTTCGACAATACCAAACTGGATATCAACTTTCATGCCATGTTTAGAGGTATCAAACCAATCACAATAAAATAAAACTATCTTCATAAATGGTGCCACTGGCCATTCTAATTCGATAATTTCCTTAAGAACACCATAGTATTCACTTATAGTACCATCTTGTCCGATGCCACTGACACACACACCACTGTTATATGTACTTTTTCCTTCACCCCAAGAAGAAGTATGAAATTTGTATCCGTTCGCGAAATAAACAGACCAAGACTGTGCCTGTCTTAATGGTCCCATTGCTAAAATTTGCAAATGAGGATTTTGAGCGATCTCTTATGGATTACTATTCACCTATTAAACAGAGAAATCATATTAGACAGTCATTTTAAGTGATATATTCTTTATTCACAACAGATTATATTAATTCATACATAATCTTTGAACCATCGTGGAAAGTCAGCTTCAATTTGCTTATCAATGATTTCATCAGTAAGATTGCTGTAAGTATCTCTCAAGACTTGTTCATACAAACTGCACTCAATTACATTAGCATATTAGTTTCAACCTAAATATAATAATCATATGAACACCATGGCTGATACTTACTTGAGAAAAGGCTTAACCTCATCACAATTAATAAGAACATGCAACTGTGCTGCAGCAACTTCTTTATCATCTAGCCATCAGATATTGCCTTTTTTCTTGCCATAACTTCGTCCAGAAAGATTAAAGACTGCTAAAATTTTCATTTTCTGAACCAAAAAATAAGTATATTTCTAAACACATAAATAACGAAATTTAGACACTCTATGGTTCAACAATGGTTGGGGAAAGCTACTAATCAGCCACAGGAACCTAAAAATATGCACTTTCTCCAAAAATATGCACATGAAGCTACTGATCAGCCATAAATTTCAGAGCAATTTTCTGTCTTACTCCATCTCAGTTCAAACTGTGTCACAAACTATAATGGAAGGAATATAACATACAAAGATTTCACAAACTTTTTAATCATCTGAACAGGGAGAGTATATACAGCTAGCCCAAATACAAGTTTAGACAAACTGGACCCTCTTCTGAAAAGTAGTTGTGCTCATAGACAAAGTTCTCCAAATTTGGAAGTGTACATATGTTGCTAAAAATCTTTCCAGAAAATATATTATGACCCAAATTCAACTGCTCCAAGCTCACCATCTCTCCAATGCTATCAGGTAAAGTGCCCATCATTTCATTATAACTTATATTAAACACAATCACATTTTTCAGCATCCAGATCTCATTTGACAAACATGAATGAAACTTGTTATTTAAAACAGAGAAAAAAAGTTATACCCAAATTTCAATTTCTTTCAAACTAGCCATTTTTTCATTAAAAGAGTACAAGATCTAAAACACAATAACTCACATCCACGTATTAAAACAGAAACTCACATCAACTAAGAAAACTTTGAAGAGGAGAACAAATCGAAGAGTCTAGAACAAACATCATTAGCAGGACATTAAACTTCAACTAGCTATAGAGAAGAAACATAATAAGGACATACACTCATCTTCTCCAATATTGGTGGCAGGTTTACCCACCATCCGCCATCTATATATTAACCCTAGGTGTGCACAGCCATCATAAACAAAAAAAACTAACATGACAAGCATTTAAGAAGAAATATAGCTAATGAAAAAAAAAAGGAGCTACACTTAAGACCGCAACAATCGTTGATCAAGTATTTATGCGAGAGATTTGATTTGCAAATCTTCTCGATCTGTAGTCCTTTACTTCGAAAAAATCCGCTAATGTTTTATACAAGTCCATGATAAAAAAACAAAAAACAAAGATAACATGGTTTAGTGTAAATATCCAGTGCAGTAGGTATTTACTGCTTCAAAACAGAGTTTCTTGTTTTCTGAAAGAAATACAACATTACTCTTGATCAGCTGAAAGTTAAAATTTAGACGTTGTAACTATTTTATGGTGACTTTGTTAAAGGGTTCAAGTTCCTGAACTAAATTCGAGATAATAACTACTACGATCAGAAATTGACTCAAAAATTATTCTCATTAAGCAGCTAATAACTCAATTTCCAAAGTTATATTTTCACAGCTTGCAGAAAGATTATTCTCATATTTCTAGAGCATGAGAGTCGATCATATTTCATAGAACAACGAATAACATTGTTCATAGCACCAACGATAATCAGTCTACCTGATTTGACACGTGTTTGAATTTTGTGGTCTTAAATTAGAAATATGCATAACGTACTATAATCCACATATCAGTACTCAAAAGAGCTTGCAATATACTATAATCTTCACCTCTTTCTGGTTTATTCAAGAAAATATCATTGAATGACAAATACTTCAAATTGTTAGTATCTTCTTTCTCTACTACTGTTGGAGGATGCTCGGTGGTTACTAGTGGAGATCGATAATAGTCATATTCATTCTACGAAAAATACCTAACTCTTCTCTAACGAAAACCAAAAGAGGTAGAAACAACAAAGAACAAGGTATAGTAGCAGTACCAACATAAGCACCATGAGAAAATGTAATTGCCCTTTCAACCAATGTCATAACCATAAGAAACAACGCCAACACAATTGCTATAGCCAAATAATAGTAGAAAATTCTCAACTGATTCGACTGCTTAACGACTCTCATCTCATGAATCATATACACAAAAAATCACAAATATTGCAGCTGGTAACCAAGCTATTAGCAAAATAAGTGATCTAGCATCATTTCCATATACAACTAAGAAAATCACTCACCAAAACAGTAAACTCTTCTGAGAAAACTGTAAAATTGTTTTAGAAAAAGGGCTTAATATGTAACAATTAGATAAACAAAGAAAAAAATATTATAACCGAATTTAAGTTTTTTCCAAACTAATCATTTTTTCATTAAAAGAGAATAAGAACTAAAATACAACAACACACATCTACATATTGAAACAGAATCTCACATTAACTAAGACAAATTTGAAGACGAGAACAACTCGAAGAGATTTTAGAACAAACATCACTTGCAGAAAATTTAACTTCAACAAGCTATAGAGAAGAAACATAATAAGGACATACACTCATCTTCTCCAACATTGGTGGCAGGTTTACCCACCAATCGCCATATATATATATGGGTGTGGGTGTGCAAAGTTGATCCAAACACAGCCATCATAAACAAAAAGGCTAACAACATGACAAGCACCTAAGAAGAAATATAGCTAATGAAAAAGAAAAAATGAGCTAAACTTAAAACCGCAATAATCATTGACCAAGTTATCAAAGCAGAGATTTGATTTGCAAAAAATATTCCACTCGATTAACCTCACAGAGCTTGAAATTTGCAGATTAAACTCACAGAGCTTGAAATTTGAAGATTAACCTCGATTTTAGAACAAACATCACTTGCAGAAAATTTAACTTCAACCAGCTATAGAGAAGAAACATAATAAGGACACACACTCATCTTCTCCAAAAAAGAAAAAATGAGCTAAACTTAAAACCGCAATAATCATTGAGCAAGTTATCTAAGAGAGATTTGGTAGATTAACCTTGATTTTTTGGTAGATTGGCAAGCAAATCTTCTGGATCTGTAGTACTCTACTTCGAAAAAATTCGCTTGGAGAGAAGCATGAGGTTCGCTTGGGAGCTTTGAGATGAGCTTGGAGTCAGCCGTGAAACTTCTTCCACCGATTGGAGCTTTGAGATGGAAAATCGGATTGTTTTCGCCTTAGCTTTGGAGATGAAAACAGCAGTGGAACTTCTTCCACTGCATGTGAGTTTTGGAGAGAAGCTTCTAGTTTAGTGGGTTAGAGTGAAGCAAAATGAATTTTTAATTGGTCTTATGATTACTTTCCAATTTCTAAAATTTTAAATGAGTTTTTAATTGGTTTTATAATCCAAATAATTATAAGTAAGTGTAAAAGAATCCAACCATCTAAAAGATAATTGGTCTAATCATTCTTAAATCTCCAATTATTTCCCAGGGTAATAAAATCCCCAAAAATAATTTTTTAGACAACCTGAAATTTTCCTACAGATTAAAAAAGGAATTTTAAATTTTCTTTTTGGTCCACGTACCTAGGGAATTACCTAGAGATATTGTTCCTGCGGATATGTTTCCCTAGGTAATATCGCAGGAACTCATTTTGTGCAAAATGACACTAATTTTACCTGCGAAATTTGTTGGCAATATATGTTTCACAGATAATATATTTTAATATTGAGAAATTTAAGATTATTGCAAGAAAATCTGCAAGTATTACTTGCGACAATTTTCCCCAGGAAATATCCCTATGTAATTTGCACTTTTTTAGTGGTGCATAATTTTATGCTTTGCCCTTTCAAGGTTCAAAGCTTACTTTCAATCAACACATCTAGAATTCAAGCATTAGACATGGATTTCATTATAATTCATGTGATTCTATCACTTCATGTATAAATCCATAACATTCTTCTTTCATCAACAAAGACCCACATCATAAGATCACAATTGAGAAATATGGGAATTTCATGGGTTCCTGGGGATATATCATAAAAATCATAGGAAATCATTAATTCATGCTTAATATAACATAATTAAACCATTAGAATCAAGTTTGAAAGGAATCCATGACTTTTGAATCAAACCCTAAAAATTGGGGATTTCTATCTCTTTTGAAATTGAGATTTTGAAGGAACTCCATGGATGGGAGATGTCCATGGATGAAAGCTATCATACCTTAACAACAAAGCCCAAAGAAATTGATGTGTAAAAGTTTGCTCTTGAAACCATAGCTTGAATCTCCTTCTTCTTCTTCTTCTTCTTCTTCAAGTTTTCTAGAAAGAGAATTTTTGAGAGGATGAACTTTGGGGAAATCTTTTGGGTTTTGGAAAATATGACTTAATTGGGTGAGTTTTGGAGTTAAAAAGACTTATATAGGGACCCTAGACTTAGACAAAACGACCTCACTTTAATCTAACTTAAATCGGAAAAGACCAATTAACCCTCAACTTTTAGTGGCCTGCCCAGGGACCACGTGAGGTCCCACGAGCCGTGGTCCCCTTCGTGGACCTTGAGGAAGTGGCTAGGCAAGTGTGCCTTTAGCCCCACAAATCTAAGGCACCTTCACGGAGGGCTCCACGAGCTGTAGTGTCTACCACGAGTCGTGGTCCCTCTCGTGGTCCTTGAGGCAGTGGCCAAGCCACCTTCTCCTCAACCCTTACACACTCAACTCCCCTCCACGAGCCTTCCCACAAGTCGTGGTCTTCACCACGAGCCGTGAAGTGGCTCGTCAAGAGGTGGTTGTTTTGGGCAGCTTGAGGAGGCTACTGCCTAGCCTACCACGAGCCACACCAAGGGCTGTGGTCTTCACCACGAGCCGTGGTGGGGGTCGTGGTTGCTTGGGCAGTGTTTAGGGGAGAGTGGACTGCCCTAGTCCTCTCCCTTGGCCCTTGCCCACTTCCATGGCTCTAACCCTCACACACCTAGCCCTAAATTAGTCTACTAGTTTCCGGGGTGTTACATTATCTCCCCCTTAGGAACATTCGTCCTCGAATGACGCTTTAGACACCTTACGGAAGTAAAGACTCACGACTAGCAGCCCATCATGCATGCAACTCATCAAATGCACATAATCAAGGAGGAAACATCAACTCCAAACTCAAACATACTCAATGCATCACAAGGAAGTATGAACTGCATCTAACAACCCATTATGCATGAAAGTTCAACATTTCTCATGTTTTTAGGAGGAATTACCTTCTCCAAGCTAAAAGCATGCTCAACACAATCTTATGGAGCCTTTATGCAATTTACTCGCAAAAAGCATAATTAAAGCATGTTCATCACTTCATCTCATGAAGTCAATAAGCAATTCATGCTCAATGCACAACAACGTGAGGAAAATCAATCATATAAACTCATTTTCTTTCTAAACATAAGTTTCTCATGAACATGCATAACATAGGGAAATCATGAAAAACACATATAACACACATGACTCCCAAAACAAGGAAAACTCAAGAGGAGCTAATTACCTCAAGCTAAAATAGGAGTAGGAGGAAAAAGATGAGGATAACGGGACATCATATCGGCCTCGACCTCCCAAATAGCACCCTCAACTAGTTGACTCCTCCACAAAACCTTTACGGAAGCTATTTTCTTGTTTCTCAATTTATTGACTTGCCGGTCTAGAATCTCTACCGGAACTTCCTCATATGAAAGACTTTCATCAACTCCCAACCCTTCTAATGGAATAATGGATGTTGGATCTCCAACACACTTCTTAAGCATAGAAACATGGAAGACCGGATGCACCGAAGCCAACTCATTTGGCAATTCTAACTCATAGGCAACTTTACCAACACGTCTCAAAATTTGGTATGGGCCTACATACCGGGGAATAAGTTTCCCCTTCTTGCCAAATCTCATCACACCCTTCATGGGTGAGATTTTCAAATAGACCCAATCGTTAACCTCAAATTCTAGATCCCTTCTCTTCATATCGGCATAAGACTTTTGCCGACTTTGAGCCGTTCTCAACCTCTCTCTAATGAGTCAAACTTTCTCAATAGCCTCATAAACCAATTCGGGACCTATCAAAACAACTTCACCCACCTCAAACCAACCAACGGAAGACCTACATCTCCTACCATACAAGGCCTCAAATGGAGCCATACCAATACTTGAATGATAGCTATTATTGTAGGAAAACTCTATCAATGGAAAATGGTCATCCCAATTACCCTTAAAATCAATTATACAAGCCGTTAACATATCCTCCAAAGTTTGGATGGTACGCTCCGCTTGCCCATCGGTTTGGGGATGAAAAGTCGTGCTAAACTTAACCTTAGTGCCAAGACCCTTTTGGAACGACTTCCAAAAGTGTGAAGTGAATTGAGGGCTACGATCGGAAATAATGGATAAAGGCACCCCATGCAACTTCACCATTTCTCTTATGTACAACTTAGCATAGTCCTCCGCCGAAAAGGAAACCTTGACGGGAATAAAGTGAGCTGATTTTGTCATCCGATCTACAATAACCCAAATAGAGTCATGTTGTCTCCGGGTAAGAGGCAAACCGACAATAAAGTCCATGTTCACATCTTCTCACTTCTAAGTAGGAATACCTATATCTTGGGATAAAACTCCTGGTCTTTGATGCTTAACTTTAACTTGTTGACTAATAGGGCACTTAGCCACAAACTCCGCAATGTCCCTCTTCATCCCATTCCACCAATAGACCTCCCGCAAGTCACGGTACATCTTGGTGGCTCCCAGGTGAATGGAATACCGAGAACTATGGGCTTCCAACTAGATTTGCTCTCTCAAGTCATCAACTTTAGGAACACACAAACGACCTTGGTATCTAAGTACACCATCTCCCCCTTGGGAGAAAGCCTCAACGGGTTTCTTAAGAACCGCCTCCTTCAATTAAACCAACATAGGATCAAGACCTTGCTTAGATTTCACATCCGCCACAAAAGATGATTCGGACCCATTGTGAACCATAACACCACCCTTGGTGGAGTCCACTAATTGAACACCTAATCGGGCCAACCTATGAACATCTCAAACCAACTCTTTCTTATCATCATCAATATGAGCAACACTACCCATAGACAACCTACTAAGAGCATCCGCTACCACATTTTCCTTAACGGGGTGATAAAGAACACTCATGTCATAATCCTTCAATAGTTCAAGCCACCTCCTTTGGCGAAGGTTCAAGTCCTTTTGACTAAACACGTATTGTAAGCTCTTATGATCGGTGAAGACATCAACATGAACCCCATACAAATAATGCCTCCAAATCTTCAAGGAAAAACAACCGCCGCTAACTCAAGGTCATGGGTAGGATAATTCCTCTCATGGACTTTAAGTTGCCTTGAAGCATAGGCAATCACTTTACCATTTTGTATAAGCACACATCCCAACCCAACTCTAGAGGCATCACAATACACCACAAAACCATCCGTACCTTCTGGTAAAGTCAACACCGAAGTGGAAGTAGGTCTATCTTTCAACTCTTGGAAACTTTTCTCACAAGCTTCCGACCAACTGAACTTAGCCTTCTTTTGAGTCAAAGACGTCAATAGAGAGGCAATGGAAGAAAACACCTCAAAAACACTTCTATAATACTCGGCCAAACCCAAGAAGCTTCTAATGTCCGAAGGAGTTAGAGATCTAGGACAACTCTTGACCGTATCCGTCTTCTTAGGATCTACCTCAATACCTTTATTAGACACAATATGACCAAGGAAAGTTACGGACCTTAACCAAAATTCACACTTTCTAAACTTTGCAAAAAGTTGTTGGTCCTTAAGAACTTGCAACACAATCCTCAAATGATCCATATGCTCATTCTCACTCCTTGAATAGATCAAAACATCATCAATAAACACAATCACGAACATGTCTAGGTATTGCCTAAACACTCTATTTATCAAGTCCATAAACACCGCTGGAGCATTAGTCAAACCAAACGACATCACTAGGAATTCATAATGACCATACCGAGTTTGGAAAGCCGTCTTCGGAATGTCATTTTCTCTCACCCTCAATTGGTGATAGCCCGACCGAAGATCAATCTTAGAGAAATAACTTACCCCTTGAAGTTGGTCAAACAAATCATCTATCCTTGGAAGAGGATAATTATTCTTAATAGTCACCTTGTTCAACTGACGATAGTCAATACACATTCGAAGAGACCCATCTTTCTTTCTAACGAACAATACCGGAGCACCCCATGGAGAGATACTTGGTCGAATAAAACCCTTGTCTAACAGATCCTTCAACTTTTCTTTCAACTCCTTTAGTTCTGCCGGAGCCATACAGTAAGGAGGAATAAAGATAGGTTGTGTATCCGGGAGAAGGTCGATACTGAAGGTTGTTTTCCATTCGGGAGGAATACCAGGTAGATCATCGGGGAAAACTTCTGGAAACTCATTTATAACAGGGACCGACTCAAGAGAAGGGGTTTCAGAATCTACATCCCTCATCCTAACAAGATGGTAAATGCAACCCTTAGAGATCATCTTTCTAGCTTTAAGATATGAAACAAACTGACCCTTAGGCATAAAATTTCCCCCCTTCCACTCAAGGATAGGCTCATTCGGGAACTGAAACTTGACCACACGAGTTCTACAATCAACAAAAGCATAACAAGAGTGCAGCCAATCCATACCAAGGATAACATCAAAATCTAACATATCAAGCTCTACCAAATCAACAAGAGTAACTCTATGGGATAGGGAAACGGGACATCTTTTATAGACCCTCTTAGCCACCACAGAATCACCAACAGGAGTGGAGACAGGAAAAGGTTCTAACAACACATCAGGAAGCACATCAAATCTCATAGCCACATAAGGCGTCATAAAAGACAAAGTAGCACCGGGGTCTAACAAAGCATACACATCTATATGGAAAACTTTTAACATACCGGTGACGACGTCTGTAGAATTCTCTTGTTCACCTCGGTTTTGGAGAGCATAGAAGTAGTTTTGCTTGGGAGCATTGGAATTCGAACCACTAGGAGGAGCTTGCTTGCCCTCTCTTCCTTTAACCTTAAGAATCGGGTAATCCCTCATTTTATGACCACTCTTTCTACAACTAAAACAACCGTCCGTGCCGGCTAGGCACCTACCATCGTGTTTCTTCCCACACTTCTCACAAATAGGCCTAGCCACAGAAGATCCACTACCATAAGCTCCTTGAGGTTTAGGGTTAGAAAACCTATCCTTGTTGACTCTTGGAGGAGCGTTGGAGGAACCTTGACAGGAAAACCTTTGTTTAATCTTAGGTCGGCCTTGCCCATCAGACCTTGTATTGGAGAAGTTCCCATCACCGGTCCTAACCCTTTTTACCTCCCTAGTCTTTTCCTTGAGTTTCTCTTCCTCCATTTGTTGGACATGCACCATGAGACGTGAAATATCCATATCTTGGATAAGCATTGTCGTACGGCATTCTTTGACTACCATGTCGGACAAGCCCGTCACAAATTTATTCATCTTAGCCCTTGAATCCGCCACCAAAGTTGGAGCGTATTTGGATAGTTGGGTGAACTATAGAGCATACTCCGTCACACTCATACATCCTTGAAGAAGGTTAATGAACTCTTGCACCTTTGCTTCCCTCAACTCAAGAGGGAAAAACCTATCAAGAAACACAAATTTAAACATTTCCCACTCTATGGGACCCGCACCTACTGGCCTCCCTTCCTTTCATTAATTATACCACACTTGAGCAACACCTTTCAATTGATAAGCGACTAGCTCCGCCTTCTCTTCCGGAGTCACCCCCATAATAGCAAGTACCTTATAGACCTCATCGATAAACTCTTGAGGATCTTCCTCAACTTTGGAGCCATAAAATTCTGAAGGGTTCATCCTTGTAAAGTCCCTCACTCTAGAAGCCACCAAATTCACATTAGGGTTTACAGGAGCTACAACCTCTCTATTGGCTTGAGCCGTCATGGCTTGGGCCAACACTTGTAAAGCCTCCCTAAACTCCGCATTTGTCACTTGCTCGGCCAAAGGATCAACCGGAGCTTGAGGAGCTCCTTGATTCACATTGCCTTCCTCATTCCTTTTAGCAAAAGTCTTTCGAGTAGTCATATCCTTTAGACCATCAGATAAGGATTAGGAGGAAGACCTTATAGAGTTAAACTCCATCGCGTGACTTAAGAGTAATGAAAGAAGTGGAATTTCTTAAACATCTTGTAGCTTCTCATTCATAAATAGGCGCGTTTCACACTCATGAACAAGACTCTACTAGACGTGGCTTATGAGACATTATCCTAGGACCATTCTAAACCTTGTGCTTTGATACCAAGTTTGTCACGACCCAAGGGTACCCCCTAGATGTAACATGACGTATAGAACCCTGAAGGACTCCATACAAGCCACTTAGTCCTCATAAACATAAGCAATAGAACAATAACAATAAAACACATTTCAAGTCTCAAAAAGTGTTTCATAAAAGAAAGTGGAAGTCTAGACACTTTGTCTCATCATAGCCATCTATTACAATATCGAATGAAATTGGGCCTAGCCCATACAACATGTTCAAAAAGGAAAGTACATGAAAGAAACTAAACATAGAAAAATCTATCCTCGAACCATGAGGACTCACCGAGCTTGGGAAAACAACCAAATACAAGCTCTAGCCACAAAATTGACCACCTTGAGTACCGGACCTTACATTTGGGGAAAATGTAGGCAAGAGTATGCGTTAGTACAATAATGTACTAAGTATGATAACTATGCATGGAAACATTTAAAACATGCTAAAAGGGACATTTCATTTCAAAGCATGCAATTTACCAAGTTAAACATGATATAAGAGGTTAGAAATCATAAGTCATACAACATAGGCAATATAAGTCATCATCATCTTTAAAACCTTTGATCTCATATACAAAGCTTCTTGAGTAACCGTAGTTCATTATTCATGTTTTTGTTGTGGGAATAAGACTTAACTGACATGAGATCATGTGATCTATAACATGACCACCCTGTGTTACCCACACCGAAAAGGGTTGTCCTACTTGCCTAAGGTAGAACCATGGCTTGTTAGCTTAGGTGGATCAACTAGTTAAATATCCTACGGGGGCATGTAGTTTATGGGATAAGGAGATGTTAATAGAAACCCCGACTCAACTTGCGTAAAAGGTTTCCATCTCATGAGACATACTTGAGAAGCCCGGACTCAACTTGCGTAAAAGGCTTCCATCTCATTTTCAATATCCACTCGGTGCTAAGCATTAATCCCACGGAGTGCTTATTAAGTCTTAACTTAACTCATGTTATGGAAGGATGTCCTCGACAATCAATCCAAATTAGTTCATTAGGATAGCTCTTATATCATGCGTGAGAAAACCTTTCACCGTCCATGTCTACATGTAAGTATTAGATTCAATTAGATGAGAAAGCCTTTCAACCTAGAATCTTCATTATGTGAGATACCCTTCCATATTATGTTCATTATGTGTTTATGAGAATAGCCTTTCAATCAACACAACAACAATATCATAATCATTGCCACTTTACTCTCAAAGTATTCTTAAAGCATTACATAGATTTCATAAAGACATGCGTAATTTCATTCTTTGCCTTTTTAAGGTTCAAATCTTACTTTCAATCAACACATCTAGAATTCAAGCATTAGATATAGATTTCATTATAATTTATGTGATTATATCACTTCATGCATAAATTCATAACATTCTTCTTTCACCAACAAAGACCCACATCATAAGATCACAATTGAGAAATATGGGAATTTCATGGGTTCTTGGGGATATATCCTAAAAACCATAAGAAATCATTAATTCATGCTTAATATAACATAATTCAACCATTAGAATCAAGTTTGAAAGGAACCCATGACTTTTGAATCAAACCATAACAATTGGGGATTTCTATCTCTTTTGAAATTGAGATTTTGAAGGAACTCCATGGATGGGAGATGTCCATGGATGAACGCTATCATACCTTAACAACAAAGCCTAAAGAAATGGATGTGTAAAAGCTTTCTCTTGAAACCCTAGCTTTTATCTCCTTCTTCTTCTTATTCTTCTTCTTCTTCTGGAAGTTTTCTTGAGAGAGAATTTTGAGAGGATGAACTTTGGGGAAATCTTTTGGGTTTTGGAAAATATGACTTAATTGGATGAGTTTTGGAGTTAAAAATACTTATATAGGGACCCTAGACTTAGGCAAAATGACCTCACTTTAATCTAACTTAAACCGAAAAAGACCAATTAACCCTCAACTTTTAGTGGCCTGCCCATGGACCAGGTGAGGTCCCACGAGTCGTGGTCCCCTTCGTGGACCTTGAGGCAATGGCCAGGCAAGTGTGCCCTTAGCCCCACAAATCTAAGGCACCTTCACGGGTCGTGGTGCCTATCACGAGCCGTGGTCCCTCTCGTGGGCCTTGAGGCACTGGCCAAGCCGCATTCTCCTCAACCCTTACACACTCAACTCCCCTCCATGAGCCTTCCAATGAGTCGTGGTCTTCACCACAAGCCATGAAGTGGCTTGTGAAGAGGGGGCTGTTTTGGGCAGCTTGAGGAGGCTACTGCCTAGCCTACCACGAGCCACACCAAGGGCCGTGGTCGGGGTCGTGGTTGCTTGGGCAGTGTCTAGGGGCGAGTGGACTGCCCTAGTCCTCTCCCTTGGCCCTTGCCCACTTCCATGGCTCTAACCCTCATACGCCTAGTCCTAAATTAGTCTACTAGTTTCCAGGGTGTTACATAAATACTAAAATTATGTATCTATTTGTGAAAGGAAAATTACTAATCTAAATGAAGTCAATGTTGGAATGGTGAATGCTACACCAACATCTACTGCACCTTCAATTGGTTCAAGTGATACCCCTACAATTGCACTGGCTGAAAAACATGGAATTTTTTCCAAGGTTGATTTCAAGAGATGACAGCAAAAGATGTTCTTCTAGTTGTGTCACGATTTAAAGTACATCCTAGACGTGACATGGCGTATAAGACCCTGAGAGGCCCTACACAAACTGCTTGACATACATATACACATTGTAATAGAAAAAAGTAGAGAATCTCATTTCAAGAAAAGAGTTTAACATTTTAAAGCCGAAGTATAACATAGTCTAGACTAGCCATCTATTACATCTAAAGGAATGGTCGGGACGTAACCTGTACATCACATAAAAAATCTAAAACATATAAACAGAAGCAAAGCAATAAAGGTAACATGGTCCTCGGAGCATGAGGACTCACCAAGTCTTCAAATCTCTAGGTGCTCACTAGCCACGAACGGGTCGAGAGGAATCGTAAAGCCCTATAATAGTGAAACAATGTTGGCACAAAGGTGCATTAGTACATGAAATGTACTAATTATGAAGGATATGCATGAAAACGTGAAACATAATAATAAGGCGACATAATCGAAAACATGATATGCATGACCAAGCTAAACATAGTAAAAAACTTTGAAGAGAATCATAAACATAAACATCTTCAATGTATCTTGAAATTATAAATAATGCTTCATAAACATTTGAAAGTAACTTTGTTCATTTTGTGGGATATTAGCTTTAACCGGCGCTAGACCATGCGAGCTATACATGGAATCTGATGTAACTCCCACATCGAGAAGGGAGAGTCTACTTTCCAAGGTAGAACTGTGTATCATGTCAAATGTTATATGGGGATCCACTATCTAGGCCGTTTAAGACAATTTCACGGGGGCACATAGTTTGGAACTAGCGGTTGCTACTAGAGACTATCCTATTTGAGCCTCCACCTCAAAGTTCTCTTGGTGCTAAGTTAAATCCCAACGGAATAGTCATTTTCATAAACACACCATCATACATGGAAAAGTACAATGAAGGTACAAATCCAAGCTTAAAACATCATAGAGTAGCTCATTAAATCTTGAATCAAGCATAAGTGAGAAAACCTTTCACCAAATCATGATTCCTTAATTTGTGAGAAAACCTTTCACAATTTCATTGATGTTCATCGAAAAGCAACCTATATCATAAAACCTTCCTTTTCATCAAGTATGTATAAGTTCATAAACATCATCGATAACTTCTTTTACAAATTCATGAAAATTAGTTAAATTCATGATCAATGCATGGGTTTACATAGAACTGATTGGAAAGCATGTAATTGAGTCAAAACAATCATAATATGATCAAGATTAATCAATTGATTTATATAAATAGAACCCATGAGGAATTGAATAAAAACCTAACCAATTTGGAGAAATTGAATTAGAGATCTTTCAGGAAATTAAACCTTGGGACTCACAGGGTGAATTGAACCCATTGATGAACTCCATACATACCTTGATCTTGAATCCCTAAGCAATTGATGAAGAAAGACTACTTGAACTTGAAGAACCCTAGAATCCCTATTCTTCTTCCTTGAGTTCTGAGAGAGAAATTGAGGAGGATGGATTTGGATTTAATTTGGGAATTAGGGGAATGCGTATATTTACGACTAAAAAGCAATTATAAGGGATTATTTATAAGCAAAACTATGTAGTAAAGGAAATAGGTGCATAGAAAAATCCAAAACACCCTTTAGAATAACTACAGGTCAACCTTACGGGTGTAACCTACAGACAGTACTGGTCAACTATAGGCCGAGTGACTGGGGCCTAAAATCTTGAAAATTCCCATGACTCCATTCTACAGACCTTCTATATTTCTACGGCCCGTAGACCCCATCCATAGACCTAAACTTTCAACTCAAAATTTCACCAAGTCTGGAACCTTTCTACGGTTCATAGTCCGTTCGATGGACAGTCCTGGTCAATCGTAGAATGGGTTACTGGGCTTGATTTCCAAAATATTTTACCCACTTCCTATGAGACTAGTGTACGGCTCATAGAACTTCCTATGAGTCTAGTGTACGACTCATATAACTTCCTACGAAATGTATACTAGTCTCGTGGAATTGAACATTAGCCATTTTTTGGCATTCTTTCCTTTTCCGTATTCCAAGGTGTTACAATATCTCCCCATTTGGAACATTCATCCTCGAATGAGACTCAAGCTAGCCTGAATAGAGTAGGAGAGAAACTAATAACCTAACATGAATGCAAATTTCATCAAAATGCACGTAAACATGGAGAGTCAGTCCAAGCTACATCATAACATCAAAAATCAAGTCTTCATGAACATGCATGCAAATGGAAACATGAGAATTACTAAAACACATGAATCCAAAAGAATGAACCATGAGGAACTAATACATCAAGCTATAGTAGGAACGGAGGGAAAGAGATGAGGATACCAGGACATCATATCAGCTTCGTCCTCCCAAGTAGCACCCTCAACTAATTTATTCCTCAATGAGCTTTCACGGAAGCATTTTCTTTATTTCTCAACTACAAGACTTGCCTATCTAAAATCTCAATCGGAACCTCTTCATAAGAAAGATTCTCTTTAACTTCCAAAGGTATAATGGACATCAGATCTCCAACACACTTCTTCAACAAAGTGACATGGAATAACAGATGTACCGATGCTAAATCATTAGGAAACTCAAGTTCATAAGCAACTTTGCAATACGCCTCACAATTTGATATGGGCCCACATAACAAGGACTAATCTTCACCTTCTTTCCAAACGTCATGACACCCTTCATGGGTAAGATTTTTAGGTAGACCCAATCATTGACATAAATTCTATTTCTCTTCTTCTAACATCGAAATAGGACATTTTTTTACTTTGAGCCGTTTTCAATATCTCTGGATTAAGTCAAACTTTTTCTATAGTCTCATGCACCATCTTGGGCCCTATCAAAGTGACCAAACAAACCTATAGGAGACTACCACCTCCTACAATAGAGAACCTTAAACAGAACCATCCCAATGCTAGAATGATAGCTATTATTATAAGCAAACTCAATTAAAGGCAAATGATCATCCCAATTACCCTTGAAGTAAAATACACAAACTCTTAGCATGTTCTCTAAGGTTTGAATGATACGCTCGACTTGCCCATCAGTTTGAGGGTGAAAATCCATTCTAAGTTTCACTTGAGTACCAAGACCTTTCTGAAATGACTTCCAAAACTGAGATGTAGCCTGAGTACTTCCATAGGATGTAATGGACAAAGGCGCTCCATGCAGCCTTTCCATCTCCCTAATGTAAGTCTTGGCATGGTCTTTCGATGTGAATGAAGTCTTAACGGGAAGAAAGTGAGCCAATTTTGTCATTTGGTCCACTATGACACAAATCGAGTTAAACTATCGACGAGTGCGGG
The DNA here is from genome assembly GCA_029582245.1 of Solanum etuberosum. NCBI lineage: Eukaryota > Viridiplantae > Streptophyta > Magnoliopsida > Solanales > Solanaceae > Solanum > Solanum etuberosum. The sequence goes on along the minus strand of JAJONR010000231.1, from coordinate 27,238 downwards.
GTGAACCTGTAATGAATTCCATATTCAAATTTTCCCACTTCCATGTAGGAATACTAATGTTTGAGCCCAACCACCCAATTTTTGATGCTCAACCTTAACTTTTAGACAATTCAGATATTTAGCCACAAATTTCACAATATCCTTCTTCATGCCATTTCACCAATAGACATCTCACAAATCACAGTATATATTGGTGGTGTAACACCTCGAAAGTTTGAAATTCGAAGGGAAAAAGATAATGCAGGAAACTATTTGAGACTAGTTTTACGGGTCCAACCTACGGATCGTAGGAAATCCTATGGACCGTAGAAAGGGAACCGTAGAACTAGGATATCATTTTTGAAAAATTAATTTTTTGTACCTCATTTGACGGTTGACCAGGATAGCCCGTCAATCCTTCTACGAGTCGTAATTTTGTCTCGTATGTAAGTCCTAGATTTAGTGAAATTTTGAGGGTTAAGTTGGTTTCTACGGATTGTCGGAAGACTTATAAGCCATATATAGGTTCTGTCAAAAGTTGGTCCAAATTTAAAAGTTTCTGTACTTTTCTACGGTTGACCTGTACGGTCCGTAGAAAGTCCTACGGAGCGTAGGTCCTAACCATAGAAAGGGATCAACAGTTATTTTAAGGGGTTTTTCAGTCTTTTTCCAAAGTGATAAATGCCTAAAATAGGTTGTTTTGGTCCTAATCCTAAGCCCTATATAAGTCTTTTTATCCGTAAAACTACCCATTCTAAATCATTCCCCTAATTCCCTAAATTCCCTCCAAGTTCACCCCCTCCAAATTCCCTCAAATTAAAGGAAGAGTAAATTAGGGTTTCAAGCACCAAGGTCTCAAATTCCTCCATAGGGTTCCTAAAATCTCATATTTTACAAGATTAGATTCTCAATTCAATATTAGGGTTTTATTCACTCTTCATGGGTCTTTTCAGTTATGACACAATCCATTGTTTTCTATCTTTTATGCATGAATTGAAGTAATTATATGTTTTTAAGTTAAATTCACATGAACCCATGCATGATCCATGATTTTTAGACTAGGATCATATGAGGAAGCCAATGAACTATGAAAGATTAATTTAAGAAGATATGCATGTTCTTTAGTGAAATTGACATAAATAATTTGAGGATGCTTTGAGAATAAAACATCAATTTTGTTATAATAATTGTGAAACTGTTTTCTCACAAAAGGATTGATAAGGTTGAAAGGTTTTCTCACCTAAGTTGAATCAAGATTAAGGAGCTATTCTAAATGAACGTTAGCTTGGATTGGTTGCTTAATTGTGTCTTTTCATGGATGATGAAATGATTGAGATTAATGACTATTACGTGGAATTATTTTTTTTGCACCGAGAGGATATTAAGATAGAGGTTCGCTCGTTAGTAGAGGTCGGGTTTCTAATAGCAATATACTTATCCCATAACTATGTGCCACTATAGGATGATTGTCTTAGATAGACATTATCTAGTGGATCCACTTTAGCTCAGACTCATGGTTCTTACCGTGGAAAGTAAGGATATCTCTTTCTGGTATGGTATAGACCCAGATTCCATGTTATAGCTCACATGGTCTATGCCATTTACATCTAAGGTTACTTCTAAAGTATCTCATGAATGATTTAAAAATGTTTAACCTGTATTTTCCATGATTATGATTTATGTTTTCTAACCCTTCTATCTTATGATTTAACTTGGTCATTCCATGTCATGTAAAATCCTTTTTTGTATGTTTTCATAACTCTTATGCATTGCTATCATAATTAGTACATTCCATGTACTAGTGCATACTTGTGCCTAAATTGTTTCACTAATGTAGGGTCAGACGATCCTACCTCTCACACTCATTGCCAGTTGATCTTTTGGGTTCAAGGATTGTTGAGTCCTCATGTTTTGAGGACTGAGACACTTTTATTGATTTATGTCATTTCAGTTTTTAGACTTTGTCTGTGATGTATGTGTTACGTCCTAATCCCTTTCCTTATGATGTAATATATGTCTTATTGAGACTTATGTTTGACTTTCACTTTTGTCAAACTACTTATACGATATAAGGTTGTCTTTTTGAAATATTTATCTCTATTATTTTATATGATGTATGCTAAGTGGATTGTGTAGGGACTCTCAGGGTTCTATATGCCATGTTACACCTAGGGTATAGTTTGGATCGTGACAAACTTGTTATTGAGAGCACAAGGTTTAGAAAGGTCCTAGGATGTCTCATAAGCCACGTCAAGTAGAGTCTTGTTCATGAGTGTGAAGCACGCCATATTTATGAATAAGAGGGTATAAGATATTTAGGAAACTCTACTTCTTTCATTACTCTAATGTCGTGCGATAGAGTGTAACTCTATATGTCTCTCTCCTAATCCTTATTTGATGCTTTTAAAGATATGGCCCTCGAAGAGCGTACATTAGAAGAAATATGGGTGAGAATGTGGAACAAGAAGCTCCTCAAGCTCTTCAAGTTCTAGTCGACCCTTTGACCGAGCAAGTGAATAATGCAGAATTCTGAGCAGCCTTTCAAGTGTTGGCTCAAGCTATGAAGGCTCAAGCCAATAGAGAGGTTGTGGTCTCTGTGATTCCAAATGTGGGTACAACGACAACTAGAGTAAGGGACTTCACTAGAATGAATCCCTTGGATTTAGGAAGACCCTCAAGAGTTTATTGAAGAGGTATATAAGATTTTGATGATCATAGGTGTGACGCCGGTGGAAAAGGCGGAATTGGCCACTTACCAACTTAAGGGTGTTGCTCAAGATTTGTTTAATCAATGGAAGGAAGAGAGGATGGATAGAAGCGGGTCCTCTTGATTAGGAAAAGTGTTAGGCTACTTTCCTCGATAGGTGTTTTCTCCTTGAGACGACGGAGGCAAAAGTACTTGAATTCATTAAGCTTAAGGAAATATGAGTGTGAAGGAGTATGCTTTGAAATTCACACAACTGTCCAAATATGACCTTTCTATGGTTGCCAACTCTAGGGCAAGGATGGGTAAAAAAAATTCAGGTATGTCTGAAATGGTGGTTAAGAAATGTCGTACCACCATGCTCATTAAGGAAATGGATCTTTATCGACTAATGATACATTCTCAACAAATAGAAGAGGAGAAACTCAAGGAAATATCTAGGGAGGCAAAGAGGGCAAGGACCACTGATGGTGACTTTTCAGAATCGAGGTCCGAGGGACATGGTCGTTCTATATTCCAACAACGGTCCTCCAGTCAAAGTTTCTCTAGTGTTATGGTTCCAATGTTCAACAAAGATAGGGTATCTAACCCTAAGCCTTAAGCAGGAAATGGTGGTGTATCTTCATTGTCTATTTGTGCTAGGTGTGGAAGGAAACATGAGGGTAAATGTTTAGCTGGTACAGATGATTGTTTTGGTTGTGGTAAGAGTGGTCATAAGATAAAAGGTGTTCCATTACTTACTACTAAGGGAAGAGAAGGTAGGCAAGCTTCGCCTAGTGGTTCGGGTTCAAGTCCTCCAAAGCAAAACAAATTTTATTCACCTCGAACTCGACATAATAAAGAGGGTTCCCCCAATGTGGTTACTGGTATGTTGAAAGTCTTTCATCTTGATGTTTATGATTTTCTTGATCCCTGAGCTACTTTGTATTTTGTGACGCCATATGTGGCTATGAGGTTTGACATTTCTCTGGATGTGTTGTTTGACACTTTTTCTATCTCTACTCCTATTGGTGAATCTATTGTGGCTAAGAGAGTCTATATAAATTGTCTCGTCTCCTTACCCCAAAGAGTCGCACATGTCAATCTTGTAGAGTTTGATATGTTAGATCTAGATGTTATTCTTGGTATGGATTGACTCCATTCTTGTTATGCTTCTATTGAGTGTAGAACCCGAGTGTTCAAGTTTCAGTTTCCAAATTAACCCGTCCTAGATTGGAAATGGGAAATTCTTGTAACACCTCAGATTCAAAAAGGGTAAAATTTCAGCTTTTGTAGGATCTGATGCCAGAACCGACGGACGCAACTGACGGTCCGTCGTCTGACACACGGACCGTAGGTAGGCCCGTGGTTGGCCAGATAGATTTTTCTAAAATATTAAGTTTTCGGTATTTTTCAACGGTTCACCAGGACGGTGGTCCGTCATTCAATGCACGAGCTATAGGTAGGTCTGGTATGTGAGTCCCAGGCTTAGAGAAATTCTAGGGTAAAAAGTTGAGACCTACGGTCCGAAGCCACGGCCAATCATTGGGACCACAGTTTGTGGGTGGGTCCCGTCATTTGAGGTCCAAAATTCTGGTCTCTGTAATCCAAACGACGGCCAACCAGTAAGGTCCGTGGTCCGACCAATGGACCGTAGGTAGTGCCATCGATAGGTATCGACAGTTATTTTTAGGGACTTTTGGGTCTTTTCCTAATTATTCTAGCCTAATACTATGTCGTTTTACCCTTCACCTAAAGCCATATATAAGTATTTTAACTCTGAAATTTCCTCAATTGAAATCATTCTCTCAAATTCCTAAAAGAAGAATAAGATAAAACCTTTCACATCATGCTTTCATGTGTTTCATCAGAAATCCTTTCAACAACACAACAACAAAATCATCATTGATACTTTACTCTCAAAGCATCCTTAAAACATTTACATAGATTTCATAAGAACATGCATAATTCCATAATTTACCTTTCAAGGCTCAAAACCCACTTTCAATCATCAACCTTTAGAAAACATGGGTTAGATATGGATTTCATCATAAATTCATGTCACTCTATCAATACATGCTTCATTTTATAAAACTCTTCCTTTATAATCAAAATCCACATCATATGATCATAACTTGAAAACATGGGGATTACATGGGTTCATGGGGTAAATCATCATAAAATTATAGTATTTCATCAATTCATGCATAAGAGATCATAATTCAATCATTTTAATCAATAATCAAGAGAACCCATAACAATTGAAGAAAATCCTAACTCAATCGCGGATTTCTAACTTTGAAAATGGAGGAATTTGGAAACTCCATGAATAGAAGGAATCCATGAATGAAAACTATCATACCTTGAAGCCAATTGCTAATCTTCAATGGAGGAAATTGAGACTTGAATGGAAACCCTAGGTTGAATCCATCTTCTTCAAGCTTTCTAGAGAGAGAAATATTTGAGAGTTCTTCTTTTTGGTGAGTTTGGAGAGAATGATTTCTATTGGGAAATTTGGGGGTTAAAATACTTATATAGGGGTCTTAGTGAAGGGTAAAACGACATAGTATTAGACTAGACTAATTAGGAAAAGACCCAACTACCCCTAAAAATAACTGTCGACCTACCATCGACGCCACTTAACTGACGGACCGTGGTCTGACCGACGGTCCATCCTGGTGGTCCATCGTTCGGATCAGAGAGTTGTTTTTGGGCCAGTGAACCACGAGCCCCCAACCACGAACTGTGGTCTGACCGATGGTCCGTTGGTCAGGCTGTGGTCCTGGGCCTTCATGGTCTGCTTGGGGAGTGCCATCCATAGATCACACCTACGGTCTGTGGTCCCATCCATGGGCCGTGGGTGCCCCCCGTGGATTGGCAGCTACAGCTTCTTAAAAGTACTATCTTACCCTCTTTCGGATTCGGAGTGTTACACTTTCGTAGCTGGTGTTTGTGTTTACGGTCCCAACCTAAGGGCAATAGGTAGGAGTCGTAGGTGAATGGGGTAAATTTTTTTCAAAAGTGAAGTTGCAGTAACTTTTTTTACGGATCACTAGAACGGCTCGTTATTCAATATACGAGTCGTAGATAGGTCTCGTACATGAGTCTCAAACTTTGTGAAATTTTGAAGCTCTAAGCTGGGAACGACTGATGGAATGTACAGACCGTAGGAAGACCAGCGTATCGTACATCAGATCCGTCGAAAGAGGGAAAGATTTTAGGACCTAATACTTGACCTATGGATCACCAGGACGGTCTGTAAGTGGACCTACGGACCATACGTCTGAACCGTAGGTCGAGTCAGTTGTTATTTAAAGAGGGGTTTTGGGGTCTTTTTCTAATTATTTTAACCTAATACTATGTTGTTTTGTTCCTCATCCTAGACCCTGTATAAGTTTTTTTAAGCCAAAAATTTAACTACTATAGATTATTCTTCCAATTTCCCCAAATCCCTCTAAGTTCTTCCTCAATATTTCTCTCGTTAAAGCTTGAAGAAGAAGACTAGGGTTCAAGGTCAAGTCTCTGAATTCACCATTAATGGTGAGATTTTGGCATCAAGGTATGATAGTATTGACCTATGGAGTCCTTTCCTCCAAAGGGTTCCTAAATTCTCTAATTTTACAAGTTAGAATTTCCAATTGAAATCAGGATTTTATTCAATCTTATGGGTTCTTTTCAATTATGATTTAATGGATTGTTTTATGTCTTTTTATGGATGAATTGAGATAATTACAGGTTTTAATTTGAATTCACTTGAACCACTACATAATCCATGATTTCTAGAATTGATCATATGGTGAAGCTTTTGAATCATGAAAGATGAATGTATGAAGATATGCATGTTTCATTATGAAAAATGAAGTAAATGATTTAAGGTTGCTTTGAGAGTAAAGCATCAATTTTGTTGTTGTTGTGAAAGAATTTCTCACATACTACTCATAACATGATTGTGAAAGGATTTTCTCACATAAAGGATTCATAAGGTTGAAAGGTTTTCACACGTAAGATGAATCAAGATTAAAGGAGCTATTCTATAATGAAATCTATCTTGGATTGGCTACTTGATGTTCCCTTCCATGGATGATAAGGCAAGCGGTGATTATCCATGTCCTCTAGTGATAAGACAAGTTAAAATTAACGACTATTGTGTGGGATTTATGCTTAGCACCGAGTGGAAAAGTGGCAATTACACATGTCCCATAACTATGTGCTACTATAAGTTGTCTAGATAGAAATTAGCTAGTGGATCCACCTACGCTAGAAGTTCATGGTTCTTACCTTGGAAAGTAAGGACTTCTCTTTTTGGTGTGGAATAGAGATCGGATTCCATGTTATAGCTCACATGGTCTATGTCGGTTAAAGGTAGATCTCCCACAATAATGAACTAAGGTTACTTTCTAAAACTATCTCAAATGGGTTTCAAAGATGTTTAGCTTGATTTGACCATGGTTATGACTTATGTTTTATAACACATTATTCTATGATTTAGCTTGGTCATTGCATGTCATGTAAAGTCCCTTTTTAAAAATGATTTCATAACTATTATGTATTTCTATCATATTTGGTACATTCCATGTACTAAGGCATACTTTTCCTTACATTTTTTCATTAATGTAGGGTCCAACGCTCCTACTTCTCATACTCGTGGCTAGTGACCCCTTTTTCGAGATTGAAGATTGTTGAGTCCTCATGTTCTGAGGACTGAGACTCTTTTATTTCTTTAATGTCTTTTCTTTTCAGATATTGTATGTGATGTATGAGTTACGTCTCAATCACTCATTTGATGTAATATATGGCTTTGAGACTTATGTTAGACTTCCCTTATTTTGTGTCAAACTCTTTAATATGAAATGTTACTTTTAAACTCTCTTGTTTCTATTATCTTGTATGATGTATGCTAAGTGGCGTGTGTAGGGCATCTCGGGGTCTTATACACCATGTCATTTCTAGGGTGTACTTTAAGTCATGAAAAACATGATATTCAGTGCACAAGGTTTAGAAAGGTCCTAGGAAGTCTCACAAGCCACGTCGAGTAGAGTCTTGTTCATGAGTGTGAAGTGCACCTCATCTATGAATGAAAGGCTATAAATTTTTTAGGAAACTCAACTTCTTTCATTACTCTAAGTCGTGCGATAGAGTTTAACTCTAATGTCTCTCTCCTTATCCCTATCCAATGCTTTTTAAGATATGGCCACTTGAAGGGCATATGCTAGAAGGAATGCAGGAGAAAATGTGGAACGAGAAGCTCCTCAAGTTTCGGTCGACCCTTTGGCTGAGCAAGTGACTAATGCAGAGTTTAGGGCTGCTTTTCAAGTTTTTTCTCAAGCCATAATGGCTCAACTCAATAGGGAGGTTATAGTCCCCATGAACCCAAATGTGGGTACGACGGTTACTAGAGTGAGGACTTCACTAGAATGAATCCTCCAGAGTTTCATGGTTCCAAGTTTGAGAAATATCCTCAAGAGTTCATCGATGAGGTCTATAAGGTGTTGATGATCATGGGAGAGACGCCAGTGGAAAAGGCAGAATTGGCCGCTTATCAACTTAAGGGTGTTGCTCAAGTGTGGCTCAACCAATGGAAGGAAGAGAGGGCAGTTGATGTGTGTCCTCTTGATTGGGAGAAGTTTAAGGTAGATTTTCTTGATAGGTTCTTCCCCTTGAGATGAGGGAGGCAAAGGTATATGAATTCATTAACCTTCATCAAGGAAACACGAGTATGAAGGAATATACTTTGAAGTTCACACAATTGTCTCGATATGCTCCTACTATGGTTGCCGATCCTAGGGCAAGGATGAATAAGTTTGTTTCAGGTGTATCCTAAATGGTGGTTAAGGAATGTCGTACCGCCATGCTTATCAATGATATAAACATTTCTTGCCTAATGTTTCGTGCTCAACAAATTGAAGAGGAGAAACATAAGGAAAGGTCTAGGGAGGCAAAGAGGGCCAAGACTGGGGATGGTGACTTTTCACATTCAAGGTTTGAGAGACATGGTCATTCTAAGTTTCAACAAAGGTTTTTCGGTCAAGGTTCCTCCAATTCTCCGGCTCCTAAATTCAACAAGGATAGGGTGTCTAACCCTAATCCTCAAAGAGAAAATGGTAGTGGATCTTCATTGTCTACTTGTGCTAAATGTGGAAGGAAGCATGAGGGTAAATGTCTAGTTGATTCTAATGCATGCTTTGGTTGTGGCAAAATGGATCATAAGATAAGGGATTGTCCCTCAATTGCTAAGAATGAAGGAGATAATCGTCGATGGGCTCAACCTTACCCATCTTCAGGTTCTAGTGGGAGTAAGAAGCAAAACAGATTTTATGCACTCCAGACTCATCATAAGCAAGAAGGTTCTCCCAATGTGGTTACCGATGTTACCTTGTCTTTTGTGACGCCATATGTGGCTATGAGGTTTGATATTCTTCCGGATGTGTTGTTAGACCCTTTTTTGTCTCTACTCCTATTGGTGAATCTATTGTGGCTAAAAGAGTCTATAGAGATTGTCCTATCTACTTACCCCATAGAGTCACTCATGTTGACCTTGTAGACCTTGATATGTTAGATTTTGATGTTATTCTTGGTATGGATTGGCAGCATTCATGTTATGCTTCTGTTGATTGTAGAACCCAAGTAGTCAAGTTTCAATTTCCAAATGAACCCTTCCTAGAGTGGAAAGGGGGAAATTATATGCTTAAGAGTCAGTTTGTCTTTGTGTTAAACCTAGACAAATGATTTCTAAGGGTTGAATATATCATCTTGTTCAAGTTAGGGATACGGATTCCAAAAACCCCTACTCTTGAGTCGGTCCCCATTGTTAATGAGTTTCTGGAAGTGTTTCCTTGTTAATGAGTTTCCAAAAGTATTTCCTGATAATTTACCCGGTGTTCCCCCCGTAATGGACGTAGACTTTCGTATTGACCTTCTCCTAGATACGCAACCTATCTCTATTCCTTCTTATCGTATGGCCCCGGCAGAACTCAAGAAGTTAAAGGAACAATTGAATGATTTGTTGGATAAGGATAGATGATTTTTTTGATCCACTTCAAGGGGAAAGTTACTTCTCTAAGATTGACCTCTGGTCGAGCTATCACTAATTGAGGGTAAAAGAAAATGACATTCCGAAGACAGCTTTTCGAACTCCGTATGGTCATCATTCTTTTTTGTAATGTCATTTGGCTTGACTAATGCTCCTGCCGCATTTATGGATTTGATGAATATGGTACTTAGATAATATCTTGATTTACTCAAGGAGTGAGGATGAGCAATCCGATCATTTGAAGATTGTGTTGCAAGTTCTAAAGGAATAACAACTCTTTGCAAAATTTAGCAAATGCGAGTTTTGGTTAAGATCCATGGTTGTTCTTGGTCACATTGTTTCCGGTAAGGGTATTGAGGTGGATCCTACGAAGATGGATGCGGTTAAGAGTTGGCCTAGACTCTATCCCCTTCGGATATTCGAAGTTTCTTAGGTTTGCCTAGTTACTATAGAAGATGTGTTGAAGGGTTTTCTTCAATTGCCTCTCCATTAACGGCATTGACCCAAAAGAAGGTTAAGTTCATATGGTCTGAAGCGTGTCAGAAGAGTTTTCAAGAATTGAAAGACAGACTTACATCTGCTCCAGTGTTGACTTTGCCGAAAGGATCCGATGGATTTGTGGTTTATTGTGATGCTTCAAGAATTGGGTTAGGATGTGTCCTTATGCAAAATGGGAAGGTCATTGCCTATGCATCAAGGTAACTTCAGATTCATGAAAATAAATATCTTACCCACGATTTAGAATTGGCGGTGGTTGTTTTTGCCTTAAATATTTGGAGGCATTACTTGTATGGTGTTCATGTTGATGTCTTTACCGATCATAAAATTCTGCAATATGTGTTTAAGCAGAAAGATCTAAATCTTCGCCATAGAAGTTGGCTTGAGTTACTAAAGGATTATGACATGAGTATTCTCTATCACCCCGGCAAGGTGAATGTGGTGGCGGATGCTCTTAGTTGGTTAACAATGTGTAGTGTTGCTCATGTTGAGGAAGATAAAAAGGAACTGGTTAGAGAGGTTCATAGACTAGCCCGATTGGGTGCTCGGTTGGTGGACTCTACCAAAGGCGGTTTTGTGGTACATAATGGTTCAGAATCATCTTTTGTTTCAGATGTAAAATCCAAGCAAAGTCTTGATCTGAATTTGGTTTAATGGAAGAAAGCAGTGCTTAAGAAATTTGTTGAGGCTTTCTCCCAAGGGGGAAATGGTATGCTTCGATATCAAGGTCGTTTGTGTATTCCTAATGTTGATGATTTGAAGGAGCAGTAACTATCAGAAGCACATAGTTCTCGATATTCCATTAACTCGGGAGACACCAATATGTACCGTGACTTGCGGGAGGTCTATTAATGGAATGGGATGAAGAAGCATATTGCATAATTTGTGGCTAAGTGTCCAAATTGTCAACAAGTAAAAGTTGAGCATCAAAATCTGGGGGTTTGTCCCAAGATATTAGCATTCCTACTTGGAAGTGGGAAGATTTGAATATGGACTTCATTGTTGGGTTACTCCGCACTCGGCGACAAATTGACTCGATTTGGGTTATTGTGGATCGAATGACAAAATTGGCTCATTTCATTCCCGTCAAGGTTTCTTATTCGGTGGAGGACTATGCTAAGTTGTACTTGAGAGAAATGGTTAGGTTGCATGGAGTTCCCTTATCCATTATCTCTGATCATGGTACCCAATTTACCTCTTAGTTTTGGAAATCTTTTCAAAAGGGCCTTGGTACTCATGTTAAGCTTAGTACGGCCTTTTATTCGCAAACCAATGGGCAGGCAGAGAGTACTATCCAAACTTTGGAAGATATTTTGAGAGCTTGTGTGATTGATTTCAAGGGTAATTGGGATGATCATTTGCCTTTGATTGAGTTTGCTTTCAATAATAGCTATCATTCCAGCATTGGTATAGCTCCATTTGAGGCTCTGTATAGTAGGAGGTGTAGATCTCCTATAGGTTGGTTTAAAGTTGGTGAAGTTGCCTTGATAGATCTCGAGTTGGTACATGAGGCTATGGAGAAAGTTTGGCTTATTAGAAAAAGGTTAAAAATAACTCAAAGTCAACAAAAGTCCTATGCTGATGTTAGAATGAGAGATTTTGAGTTTGATGTTTATGATTGGGTCTACTTGAAAATTTCACCCATCAAGGGTGTGATGAGGTTTGGGAAGAAAGGGAAGCTTAGTCCCCGATATGTGGGCCCATACTAGATTTTGATGTATTTGGGTAAAGTTGCTTATGAACTTGATTTTCCTAATGAATTGGCATCAGTGCATCCGGTTTTCCATGTATCTCTATTGAAGAAATGTGTTGGAGATCCGATGTCTATAGTTCCTTAAGGAGGTGTGGGAGTTGAGGAGAATCTTTCTTATGAAGAATTTCTGGTTGATATTTTGGACCGGCAAGTTAAAAGGTTGAGAAACAAAGAAGTTGCTTCCTTGAAGGTTCTTTAGAGGAATTAGTTAGATGAGGGTGATACTTGGGAAGCCGAGGCCGATATGATGTCCCGTTATCCTCATCTATTTCCCTCTGACCCCATTCTAGCTTGAGATAATTAGTTTCTCATGTTCCATCCTTATGTCTTAGTCATTCTCATATTTCCTCATGCATGCATACTCATGAAAATTTGATTTTGAGAAAATGAGTTGACTTGATTGATTTCTCCATGTTTATGTGTATCTGAGTACGAGTTGCATATAGACCTTATGAATGATGCTTTGAACATGCTTTAGCTTGGAGTTGATTTTTCCTCCTCGGATATGTGCATTTATGTGATTGCATTCATGTTGGGATGTTAGATCTAATTCATACCCTCCGTATGATGTCTTGAGCCCCATTCTAGGATGAATGTTCCCAAGGGGGAGATATTGTAACACCCCGGATTTGAAAAGAAGGAAAAGTTCAAAACTTTCATAGCTGGTGTCTGTGTCTACGGTCCCAACATATGGGACGTAGGTGCTCTTACGAGCCATAGGTGGGAACCGTAGGTGGAGGGGTAAATGTTTTTCAAAAGTCAAGTTCCAGTAACCTTTTTAAAGTTCACCAGAATGGTTCGGTATTCAATATACAATTCGTAGATAGGTCTCGTACGTGAGTCTCAGACTTAGTGAAATATTGAAGGTCTGAACCGTAGGTTGAGTCGACAGTTATTTTAAGACGGATTTTTGGGTCTTTTCAGAATTATTTTAACCCAATACTATGTCGTTTTAGTCCTCATCCTAGACCCTTTATAAGCCTTTTTAAGCCAAAAATCTAACTACCCCAGATCATTCTTCAAATTTCCCCAAATGCCTCCAAGTTCTTCCCCGATATTTCTCTCTCTAAAGCTTGAAGAAGAAGGCTAGGGTTTCAAGATCAAGTCTCCAAATTCACCATTAATTGTGAGCTTTTGGAATTAAGGTATGATAGTATTCACCTATGGAGTCCTTTCCTCCATAGGGTTCCTAAATTCTCCAATTTTACAAGTTAGAATCTCCAATTGAAATTAGGGTTTTATTCAATCTCATGGGTTCTTTTAAATTATGATCTAATTGATTGTTTTATCTTTTTATGCATTCATTGAGATAATTACATATTTTTAAGTTGAATTCACTTGAACCCATGCATGATCAATAATTTCTAGACTTGATCATATTGTGAAGCTTTTGAATCATGAAAGATGAATTTATAAAGATATGCATGTTTCCTTTAAAATTAAGTAAATGATTTAAGATTTCTTTGAGAGTAAAGGATCGATGTTGTTGTTTCTGTCAAAGGATTTCTCACATAATACTCATAACATGATTGTGAAATGATTTTCTAACATTAAGGATTCATAATGTTGAAAGGTTTTCTCACCTAAGATGAATCAAGATTAAAGGAGTTATTCTAATTAAATCTAGCTTGGATTGGCTACTTGATGTGCCCTTCCATGGATAATAAGGCAAGCGGCGATTATATATGTCCTCTAATTATAAGATAAGTTAAGATTAAGGACTATTTCGTGGGATTTATGCTTAACATGAGTGGACAAGTGGCGATTACCCATATCCTATAACTATGTGCCACCATAGGTTGTCTAGATAGACATTAGCTAGTGGATCCACCTAAGCTAGAAGTTCACGGTTCTTACCTTGGTAAGTAAGGACATCTCTTATCAGTGTGTGATAGACACGAAATTCCACGTTATAGCTTACGTGGTATATGTCAGTTAAAGGTAGATCTCCCATAATAATGAACTAAGGTTACTTTCTAAAAGTATCTCAAATGGGTTTCAAAGATGTTTAGCTTGCATTGACCATGGTTATGACTTATGTTTTCTAACATGTTATTATATGATTTAACTTGGTCATTGAATGTCATGTAAAGTCCTTTTTTAAACATGATTTCATAACTCTTATGCATTGCTATCATATCTGGTACATTCCATGTACTAACACATACTTTTGCCTACATTGTTTCACTAATATAGGGTCTGACGCTCCTACCTCCCATACTCGTGGCTAGTGACCCCTTTTAGATATTGAAGATTGGTAGTCCTCAGGTTCCGAGGACCAAGACCTTTTTATTACTTTCATGTATTTTTTTTCACATATTGTATGTGATGTATGGGTTACGTCCCAATCAATCTTTTGATGTAATAGATGGCTTTGAGACTTATGTTAGACTTCCGCTATTTTCTATCAAACTCTTTTATATGAAATGCTATTGTTAAACTCTCTTGTTTCTATTATCTTGTATGATGTATGCTAAGTGGCTTGTGTAAGGCCTTTCAAGGTATTATACGCCATGCCATGTCTAGGTTGCACTTTGGATCGTGACGGGTGACTTCACATTCAGTTTCGATCAAGCAGCTGGAGACCCAGCTGGCTCAAATTTCCACGCATCTAAATCCAAGGCAAAAGGGAACTTTGCCTAGTGATACCATCCCAAACCCCAAGAATGATTGTCGAAGTTTAAGGACTATGTCGTGCCACGATATTAAATAAGGTGTTTCTTGGGAGGCAACCCAAGTCTTTACTTTTGTTTTGATTTTCTTTCGAACAACGTGTTAGTGCAGGTGGAGAAGAGGTTCAAAGATAGATAAGAGCAGATTGGGTGAGGCCACAACCAAAAAGGGTGATTCACTGAAAGCACTAGGTGGACTGATTTTGTCTGCCCTTTGAGCATGAAAAGATGGCAAAGTGAACTGTCAAGATTGATGATCGGAACTCCAACGGGTGATTCGCCAAAGTGCGTAAAGTGGACTCCATCAGGTCCGTCAAATTAACCTTCAGGTTAGGTCATTATTTAGGTATGTTCGACGAGCTTAAGCTCCATACGGCTACGTTAGTAAATGCGCCAAATGGGTCTGCTATAAAAAGGCCCAGGGTTCTTTTAATTTCAAAAATCAAAAGCCTTTAAATTTTTGGAGCCTTTTTTATTCCCCTCTCTTACATTGTGCATTTTGAGTGATTTTGTGCCTCGTGTGAGAGTGTTGAAAGTCCTAGGAGTGCATTTGATTGGATCTCGAGTCAACGCAACCTTGATTCCTCAATTTCTTGCTTGTTTTTCGGCACTAAGGGTGGTGTTTTGACTTCTCGTTGATGATTTTGAGTTTAGATTACATATAGTGTGCGGGCTTGAGCCCTGTAACTGAGATTAAATGTTTAATTTTTTTGGGTATCATCATATTGTTGAATTTGAACTGTACCAATGTGAATTTGATAGTAAATGGTTGTATAAATGGTGAATCGTGATTGTGTTGATTAGAATGCTCAATTAAGTCGATATACTTGTTGAGTCTGTGTTTAATTGAATGTGAGTGAAGTCTGAGTAGCTCAGTGTTGACCCATTGCATGATTTTTCCCAATGACAGACAAGGTGACTATTTTCTTAATGGCAAATTGTCGAGTAGAGCAAAATTTAGTGATAAGTGGGGGAAATCTAAGTACCCTTGTATTTGTTGTGCATGTTGGATTTGAATTATAAATATAGGCACTGGCTGAAAATTCATGTTAGGCGGACTGGTCTTAGCTCACCAAGGAATATAGGTGAATCGTCGAGTAAGACCCAGCTCGCCTTCTTGAGCTTATGCATGGCCTTGGGTACTGTCCCATTCGACGGGCTTGTCTTAGTCCGCCGAACTTATTTGGTGAAACACCAAGTGGGAGAGGATATCGCCCTTGATGCTTGTGTCTTTCCCTTTTGCACTGACAGTTTTAGCAGATTTGAAGGCCTCCCGATTGTAGCTCCAAGAGCCTTGATTATGCTCAAAGCATAAGGAGAACAGACCATACTTGAGGAGAGACGACTCTCTATAGAGGGAGTGTTGAGTGACTACCCAGCCATCTTAGATACAATACAGTTCCATAAGTTTGAAGGTTTTACATGAGCCAAGAGGCCCTACATCCCTTCTTGGGTGAGGGAGTTCTATGCGGCGTATGCTCGGGCCCTTTCGAAGAAGCAAAAGGGCACAATATAGATGCCACATGAAGAAGTGGAGGTGAGAGGGAAGAAAGTTTGGTTTGATGCATGAGCTATCAATATTGCTCTAAATATGTCGGCATTTACAGACGAGCTATATTCACTCTGGATGCACCACGATCTAGATTCGCTGAAGGGTTAGTTAGCACCTTTGATCTCTAATTCTTCTCCTTCTTGGATGGAAGATGGTGCTATGATAAAGAGGAAAGATTTAAATGTAGTGTCCGGATACTGGTTTGGCTTCATCAGCAGTAACCTGATACCATCCTAGAATGAGTCTATTCTTCACCATGACAAGGCGGTATTGGTGGGAACAATCATAGATCGAGAGCACATACATATTTGTACCATTGTTGCTGTAGAGATGTTGATGAGGGCGAGACAGGAGTAGACATCGCTCCCGTTTCTAGTTTTGATCACACAGTTATGTGAAAGGGCAGGAGTTCCTTTCAGGGCTGCTACAGATGTGAGAGTCATACCAGCCTCATCTAGTGATATCCGGAGGATCGAGGAAGATTGTTTGAGAGATAATGCAGCTCGGATGAAGCCACCACCACTAGACTGCACTCCAGTTGTTGACCCTTCCACATTAACTCCTAGGACTAGCACATTTTCTCCTTCTGTGGAGCAGGCAGGTATTCCTGCTCCTTCGTATGATGCTGGTTTTTTTGATTTTGCTACTACATATGCACCTGCTACTTATGTGGCTGCTGCTAGTGTGAGGCGTCCCATTTCTCCTATTACCCGTCCTTCCTTGACCCAGGCACTTATATACCAGATGGGTAGTCTTTCCCAGTCAATAGATGTTAGAGCTGTCCGGATTGAGAAGGACTTGCTCTGACTCATTGACTAGGCTATCCAGAATGCCTTGGGTCATCTAACTAAGCGAGTGGTCAAGTGTGAGAAGACGATTAAGGGACACACTCTGAGAATAGATGATTTGACTGCAGGGATAGCAGTTTTGGAGAAAGTTGAGGGTAGTTCTAGTGCTTTAGACACCCTTAGGGCTGAGGTTACCACATTGAGGGCTAAGGTGGTCCAGATTTAGTCCATGGACATCTCGACACTTTGGGGTGATGTTCCCCTTTTGGATGTTGTTGCCCTTGTACCTGAGATTCCTAGTGTTGCACCTTTCTCTTCTGTACCTGAGGTTGTTGTAGATGTGGATGTTGAGGATGAGGAGTTAGATGATGAGACCGATGAGGAGGGGTTGAGAGAGGATGAGCATGGGATTGTTGAGACCCTGACAGAGATGGACGAGTGCGAGGAAGTCATTATTCAGGCTACCCTAGAGAGCTCTCTCTGAGAGGCTTCAGCAGTTGGGTCCAGTGGAGTCACTCTAGACTCCCCCACACTTCCCATTGTTGAGCTAAGCACTAATGCCCAAGTCGAGCCTTCCTTATCGCCTCCTGTGATCCAATTGTCGGGCATAGATGCCCCAATTGAGGCTTCTCCACCAGAGACTCTAGATGAGAGTGCTCCACAGGCGTAGCCTGTCAGATGGATCATATATCTCATCCTCCCAGCATTTCATTAATTTTTCATTAAAAACACTACTTTTTTTTATTTTTGGTGGGGTGAGGACCTTCATTTCAATATTATCCTTTTTTCTTGTATTTTGTTTATTTCGTATTTTGAACTTTTGTAGTTAATGTTTTATTTATATTAGAGTGCTTATCTTTTGGGAAAGTGTGTCTCTTTACTTCATTGTTCGTTCTCTTGTGATGAATGCAACCCCCATGAGTTATCAAAATCATGAAATGCTTAAGGTTTTCATTGATATAATTTGACAATCGATTTTATTCAATATCAATGTCTTATATAGTACTCATGATGAGCATGATTCGTAGTGTTGGTGCTGCAAGAATGAAATTAATGTTGTTACACTATTTAATGATCCCTTTGAATCTTTTATTGACTAGTTGTGTTTGGATGTAAGTCTTGCAATGAACATCGCATGTACATCTCGATGAGTGTATTTTGAAGTGCCATGTGTGGTGAGTTTTACTTGAAAGCATGCATGAAAAGTCCTAAAATTTGCTTTGTTAGTCCAATAGTGTGAATCTTTGTGAATGTGAGACATGATCTTGGCCAAAAATTTAATGAAGGAACTAAATTGTTCATAAACCATTTGTGATTACCTTGTGAGGGTGTAAATCCATGTGTGCACCAATTGAGTCTAACCTATTTGTTGACAACCAAAAGAAACCTCTTGAGCCAAAAATAACCCTACCTTCTCACCAAAAATCCTTTTTGAAGCATTGTAATTTTCGAATAGCCAACTTAGGAAAAAATCCTAAGTTGGGGTGTGAATAGGAAGGATGAAGGAGAGCCAAGTGAAGGGCAGAGAAAGAAGAAATGAAGCTCAAATCTGAAAGTTTTACAAAAGAAGGAACCCCTCCTTATAAACAAAAAAAATGTGTGTGTATTTGTCATCAATTTGATGAGAATATCTTGGAAAATGAAAATGAAAAAGAAAAAGAGAAGTGAATGAAATAAAAGGGAGTTCAAAATAAATTAAGTGGAAAGTCAAGGTTTGAGTTCTCAAATAAGAAAGAAGGAAAAGAACTTGAGAAGAGGTGATGATGATTGCAACATTGCTTTGAAAAGGTGTAAGTCACTAATCCAAATTTACCATGTATTAACCCTCAGCCACATTACAAGCCTAAAATACCCTTGAGATCTTGCATGAACTAGGGTATGTAATGATTGGAAAATATGGGCAAACATATGGGACAAAACTTGTATGTATTTCTCTTTTAAGAGAGTGAGAGTTGCATAATTCCTATTACCTTTGTTTATTTTCTTTGTGAGAGAATGGAACCGTTCTTGATATAAGGGCACTTGAATGTATTTCTTGAAACATGTTCTTGCATTAGACAAGAAGCTAAAGTGATATTGAGCTTGTGTTGAGACTAGCTAGTCATCATTTGAAGCTTGTTGATCATGATTTAGGGTAACATACTATTGAGAGTAGTCTTTCCATGGTGCTTGCATGTTAACTCTCTTTGAGTATTATTGTAGACACCTTTATTGAGCTTATTGTGTTCTTAATTTACTTGAGGACAACCAAAAGTTTAAGTTGGGGTGTTGATGAGTGGTAGATTTGCACTCATTTAAGGTCCATTTAGCTCAATAATTGGTGTACTCAATGTCTAACTTTGTCCTTTTCTAATCAAATATTGATGACTTGCAGCTATGAAGGAAATTGGACAATGCATTGACTAAAGCTGGAAAGAATGGCCAAAAATGCAAAAGAAGTGCAAAATGAACATTGTTGATCGCCTAGCATATAGAGCGGATCACCGACTGAGCTAGACTTTGCCCAATCTGACAATGCATAGCACTTTTGATTACCAAATAAGGTCGGAGAACTCCAGCAGAAAAGGCGATACGCCAAATGAGAAAGGCGGATATGAAGCACATCGCCCAAAGTGACAGTCTTCAAGGCAAAGATTTAAAGCAAAACGGCGAACTAATGTGGTATTTGCCAAATAAGAAAGGATAAATCAATTCAGTTCACCAACTGAGGTTCAAACACCTGAAGCCTAGAGCATCACAAAGGCGAGCTGGGGAACAAAGGGTGATTCGCCGAGTGAATTAGGCAAGCCCGACTAATGTCGCCGATATGGTTGCAAAGTGGATTTTTGGGCCAAATTTTAGGAAAATATAAGTAGCCCAAATGATAGAGTTTTATGGGAGTCCGATGAGAGAATAGAGCAACTGAGTTCAGGATAAAGTTTTGAGTGAAAACACTTTACTTTTTAGAACACTTTTTCTAGACTTTTTGGGGTTTTACAATTTTAATCTTGAATTCGATAATCTTAAGTTCAATCCAAAGTGGTTTTACTCTTAATTGCTTGATTTCAATTTACCCATGACTACTTTCATGGAAAGTATACTTTCTTTACTTTTTGTGAGGTGGCTAAAACCCCAAGATCTAGGGGTGCTCTAATGGGGTTGGGTGTTAATTTAATATAGTGGGTATTGTGCTATGCTCTGTTTTGTTGTTGTTAATGCATGAATTTGGTCTAATTACCATGGGGTTAACTTAAGGGTTAAGGTTGCAAACTTAATTCCTACTTTTTATCTCCAGTTGATGCTCGAAAGAGATTAATTGGAGTGGGTAATTAGTTCAATACTAGAAATTTAGATTTGATGTCCTTGACTTGCTTGAAAGAGAGGTTATGGGTCGTATTTAATTGCCCTATTCTTGAAAGAGGTAATAGAGTAAGGTAATGGGTTGTTCATAGTTAGCATTAGATGGGACCGAAAGGAGATTCTAGGCATAGATGCTTTGAGATCGAAAGATGATTAGCGTCATTGAAGATGACTTAGCCTATTCATGTATACACATCACTATAGAGCAGCACATTTACTCTTATATGACATTGATTTTCAATCCCCGCACCCCTAGATTGCTTAATAACTCTTGATTTTGTTCAAATTTTAGTTTAATTACGATAATTGACAACAAAGTTTTATATTAAATTGGTGGTAGCATCCACTCAATTGTTGTTACTACTCCAAATGAGCTGATTTAAAATCCAAAATCTCTTGAAAAAGAATTTTCCATGATACACCATTCCCTGTGGGATTCGACCCCGACTCTTCGTTGGGTTTTTACTAACTATGATCACTCACCTTTTTAATTGGTTTGAAGGGTGATTTGAGCGTTATCAATTATAAATATACCAAAGGATATGGTTTGAAAGACTTCGATTAGAGAGTTGAACTACTGAGTTTAGCAGAAAGTTTTAAGTGAGAACACTTTACTTTAAACCTAAGAGGGGGATGATAAAGTGATGTGCTTAGAAAGAGTTATGATGCGATAAGAATTCATTCATACTCTAGCTTATTCCTTAGGTTTCAATTATTATGGCACTCTGTTTATGTCTTGCATATCAGCATTATATACATGACCTATGTTCATGCACTTCAGACAAATTCATGACTATGCTCAATTCCTATAATATGAAGCAAATAGTTGAGCACATCGATCCCAATCTTACTTTATGAAATCAAGAGTTTCCAGTCTCGTGTTAGATGAATCATGATATATATGTACTCATGTTTCAAAGTGCGCTCAATCCCATGAACTCATGATATACCCTTAATGTCTAGTGAAATCACCCTATGTCATGCATATTCTTAGATCACATTTCTTGAACTATTCCTGCTTATGATCTTTTCTCTCTAAGTTTTTCTAGTGATTCTTTTTCAATTTTTATAGCGATGTTGATAATATCTTAGTATTAGTTTATATGAGAGGGTAGATGACCCTTATTGTGAAGATGGTAGTATGTGTATTCCATATATATATATATATATATATATATATATAAAATGTTATAAGTGTGGAAGAAGACCAAAATGAGGCTTGTTACGAGTAGTAGCTAGATGAGAATATTTGACGTGTATCTTTGAAGTAATTCATAAAATTTTGATTGGTAGAGAGGATAAGAAGGCAAGAAATTCCTAGAATAATTGGTTACCTAGAATTTCATAAAGTGATTATAGTAATAGGCTTGAATGTGGAGTTGATAACATGGAGTGGTTATAGTACTAGGCTTGAATATGGTGTTGATAACATAAAGTGGTTATAATACTAGGCTTGAATGTGGTGTTGATAACATGTTGAAAAATGCATGATGCATTAAGTTCTTCTTTATTGGAACTCGAGATTTATTAAATGCGGTTCTAAGGAATAGTATACTTAGGATTAAATTCTCTAAAGATGTATTGAACATGAATTTTGTGGTATAGATTATTATAAATATCTCATTTAGTAAATCTTTTCTCCTTTAGTCCAACTTGACCATCACTCGAGGACGAATGATTCCAAGGAGGAGATATTGTAACACCCCGAAAATCTCTAAGCTAAGATCCGAACCATTCTTCATAAGTGTATAGGGTTGTACTGGATGATTCTTAATTGTGCATAGGTTTTAAACTCAATTACTTAGTGTGGGAGGATATTTGGAGATTAATTAAGGTAATAATAATCCTCTAACACAAAGTTGAGTTGAAAGTTCCCTTATCGGTTAAGTTTCCATATAAGATTTTACTTTGATCAACTTCAACTGACCATATCTCTTAGAATATGAAGAGTTACGTGGCCCATTACCTATCAAATTAAAGGTTTTAGATTCATATTTTCAACGCCACCAAGTTTGCGTCATTTCGAGTTCAGAGTAGAGAATTATGATCATTTTACTAAATAATGTAGTGCAGTTCCATTTTTGACCGCGGGAAAATTCTAAATAAGGTAATTTTATTTTCCTTATACCAAAAGGAAAACCTTAAAACGGATTTCTAAACTTCTATAAAGCCCTAAATAATCGTATTTCCATTTTTTTAATTCTTTTTTCTTCTCTCTCAAATCCTAATACAAAATTCTAAAGAATATCAAAGCATAAGACTTCTAAGCAAGATTCTTTCAAATATTTTTCAAGATTCTTCTTCAAACAATGTTCGTTCGAATCTTTTTCAAGAATCTTCTTCAAGGTAAATCCTTCTCCAAAGATTTCAATCTTTTCAACTCAAATTCTTTCGTATAATCATGATCATTAATAGAAATCTTAGTCCTCAACCATAGAATTTTCAAGAAACTAATTCAAGAATCTCAAGAAATAATTTCTTGATCGTTCTTCTTCAAGATTCATGGAGTGCATAAAGTATGTAAGATTATTAAAGTGAGGAACTTTATTCTTCCTCACGCCCTACTCCTACAATATATGTTTTTAAGATTAAAGTTTGAATTTTTACCCAATATTCTATGATTTCAAATTATATTTTTCTCTTATCATTGATTCTTGATTTTTATTATCAAAATTATGGTACTTTATGTCATTCATGATCTTTGATTTATGGTTCATACTCTTATACCACATGGATCTCTTTCTAATCAAAGTTATCTAAAAATCTTGTCGTAATATTTCATATGCATTATTTTCATGAATAAAATATGTTCAAGATTTTAAAGAAGTCTTTCAAGAAAGTATATTTAGTTTTAATTGCATTATTTTCAAGAAGTATTTCAAGAAAGTATTATTATCTTTAATTTAAAGTGTATTATTTTAAAAGAGTTTCAAGAAAGTATATTTTACTTCAAGTGCATTGTTTTCCAATTGATTCATATGAACACACGCATTATTCATGATTTTGACTATGAAATACTTATGAAGAAAAATTTATGAACTTACGAACTATGATATTGAATTTGATAAATGATTTATGCATGCTTTTTGAAAAGATGAATTTATGATTTAAGGATGCTTAAAAGTAAGTGTCAATGATTTTTGAAAGGTTTTCTCACAAATGAAGGTAGTGCAAAAGGTTTTCTCACGTACTTATGAAATCATGATTGTGAAAGATTTTCTCACATATGTATGAATCATGGTTTTTAAAGGGCTATTCTAAATGAACTCTAGCTTGGTTTGGTTGCTTAATTATACCTTTCCATGGATGATGATAAGAATATGACTAATGACTATTCTATGGGATTTATGCTTAGCACCTAGTGGACTAGTGGCGATTACCCATGTCCCATAAGTATGTGCTACCATAGGTTTGTCTTAGATAGACATTAGCTAGTAGTTCCACTTTAGTTCATATTTATGGTTCTTACCGTGGCAAGTAAGGACACCCATTTTCGGTGTGGGGCAGACACTGGATTTCATAATATAGCTCTCATGGTCTTATTGTCGGTTAAACCCACAAAAGAACTATGTTTTCTTCAAAGGTTTTATGAAAGTTTCTTAAATGGTTTTAAATATGCATTGACCTCATATATGATTTATGATTTCTTTATAAAGACTTTTATCACGTTTTACTTGGTCTTGCATATCATGCTCAAATTCATCATGTCTAGCTTTACATATTATTATACATACATCTCATACTCATTACATTCAAAGTACTAATTCGCATACCTCTTGTGCCTACATTTTTCATGTGATGTAGATTCAGGTTCTTGCTATCAGGATCCTAGTCAGTTGGATCGCAGCTTCCAGTTAGAAGGTGATGTGTTCTCTTATTTCGAGCACTCAAGTCAGTTTGTAGTTCTAGTGTGTTATTTATATTCACATGTATTGATTAAGGTAAGTGGGGATCATGTCACACTAACTATTAGTAGAGGCTTCACAGAAAGTCAGTTAGAGTTGTTGTATTTAGTCTTATTCTATTTCAGATTCTTTTCATATTAAAGTTTTTGTATACAAAACTTTGTCCAAAAATATATTGAATCAGTATTACATAATTATGCTTCCGCTCAGCCATTTTCATTCTTTTTTTATGTTCATATTTAGTTGTTCATGACTATGCTAGTATCAAGGGTTAACTTGGAATCACTTGTGATTCTAAGCACCATGTTACGACTAGGGGGGTAGTCTCTGGTCGTGTCAGGTTAACTTAAGGGTTAAGGTTGCAAACTTAATTCCTACTTCCAATCTCCGGTTGATGCTCGAAAGAGATTAATTAGAGTGGGTAATTATTTCAATACTTTCAATTTAAGCTTGATGTTTATGACTTACTTGAAAGAGAGGTTATGGGTCAGATCTATTTGCCTTATTCTTGAAAGAGAGAATAGAGTAAGGTAATGGGTTGTTTAGAATTGTCATTAGATGAGACCGAAAGGATATTCTAGGCATTGATGCTTTGAGATCCAAAGATTATTAGCGTCATTGAAGATGACTTAGCTTGTTCATGTTTGTACATCATTATAGAGTAGCACAATCACTCCTATGTGACATTGATATCCAATCTCCGTACCCCTAGATTTCTTGTTAACTCTTGTTTTTGTTCAAATTTTAGTTAAATTGTGATAATTGACAACAAAAGCTCTATATTAAGTTGGTGGTACCATCCACCCAATTGTTCTTACAATTCCAAATGAGCTAATTTAAAGTCTAAATGTCTTGATAAATAATTCTCCACAATATACCATTCCCTGTGGGATTCGACCGCAACTCTTCGTTGGGTTTTTTTACTGACTACGATCACTCACTCTTTTAATTAGTTTTGGAGGGAGATTTGAGTGTTATCACAAGCCATAGAAGAGGTTAAATTAATTAGAGATCGGTTGTTGACAACCTAGAGCCGCCAAAAATCGTACACGGATGTTAGGCGGCGGGACTTAGAATTTGATGTTGATGATTGGGTCTTTCTGAGAGTTTCACCTATTAAGGGGGTTATGAAATTCAGATAAAAGGGCAAGTTGAGCCCTAGGTACATTGGGCCTTATCACATCATGTGACACATAGGTCGAGTTGCCTACGAGCTAGAGTTACCTCAAGAGTTAGAAGCAGTACACCCAGTTTTTCATGTTTCTATGTTACAGAAGGGTATTGGAGATCAAACACATATAGTGCCGACAACCGATGTTCTGATTTTGGAGGAGCCATCTTATGAAGAAGTCCATGTTTCCATAGTAGATCGAAAAATAAGAAGGTTGAAAAATAAGGATATAGCTTCTTTAAAAGTGTTGTGGTAGAGCCGTAATGTTAAGGACCTCACGTGGGAAGTTGAGGTGGACATGAAATCCAAATATCCCTACCTGTTCGTTCCTTCAAATGAGTAGACCAGCATGTTAATTATGTGTTATATGGGTTCTTTATTGTTTCCTATGATGTCAAAAATACTATCCTCATTTGAGGACGAATGTCCCTAAGGGGTGGAGGATGTGACACCGCATCCATTTGAAAGTTGGAATTAACTTGTACTTTTGGAATAAGAGTAAGACTTATTAACACATATGGAAGGATGTTTTATGAGTTATTTTTAATTACAAAAAGTTTTTATGTTCAGTGGTGAAGTCAAGAAAGTTGCTAAATAAAAGTCAGGAAACGTTATTGTAAATGTTGTTAAGGAATTTCTCTGAAATTTTGGTCAAATGTTTCTGCAATTTTCTCCTAGGATATAAATAGTTAGAAGGCTCATTACATATCAAATCGAAGGTATACGAGTCTAGTTTCCAATGCACTAAAGCTCTCATCCATAAGACATTAGAGTACAGAGTTAGTCATCTTTCAGTGAGACTGCGCAAGCAAGTACCTCTAAGCAGGCCCCCTAACTCTAAGTCGGTGGTCTTTTTAAAAGACCACCATCTTCGTTATTTTTTTCCATAAAATCAGCAGAAAACCCAGAATTATGGTAAACGCACCTTCCAATACTCCTTGGATGCTTAGATTCTCAACTCAGATGTTTAACAGAAGTTGCTCTACGTTGCGAGCTCATCGTTATGGTATAATTTTCTTGTTGATTTAGGCTCCGATTGTTGCTGCTGCAAGAAGGCATGATTTTAATAGTATTATTTCAGACATTTTTGTTGAGGTAATCATATTTTTACAACCCACCTTCGTAATTCCATATCCTAGTATTATTTTTATTGATTTTTGAGCCTCGTGGTGGTGTTTTTGATATTGTGGTTGTGGGGAGCCCCTTTGTCTCGTTTAATTGGTTGTTATTATGGTTTAGTGATGGTGGTAAAGTGTTGGAGGTAAGTGGGGGGTTGGTGTAATTTTTATTAGAGTCACATACGATGGTCGTTGGATTGAACGGTGTGAAGTACACTTAGTTGTGTTGCCTCGGGAGCTTGGTTCTCCTTTGAGATGTTGTTGGAATGTCTTCAATGGAGTTAGCTGCTGATTATTGTTGTTATTTGCCTTATTTTGTGGGTTGGACTTGGTTGGTCACGAGTGTGGCAATAGGTCTTGTTGATTAGTCATGGCTAGGAGTGGCGTACGAGTGAATCGAGTCGTTTATGAGTCGATCGAAAATGAGTTAAATAAAAATGGATAAAATATTTGACTCATATTTTAAATGGGTAAAACGAGTTACCCAATGGATAATATGGGTACCCATATTATAGAAGGTATCTTGTTAAAAGCCTTAAAAACAAAAAAAAATTACAGTTATATCTTATCACCCCCTACCAGCCCTCCATCCTTAAAAAATGTAAAAAAAAAATAGTTTGTTTTTTTATAAAAATAAATAAATAAATTAAAGTTCTTTTTATCACTCCCAGGGGGGGGGGGGGGGGGGGGGGGGGGGGGGGGGGGGGGGGGGGGGGGGGGGGGGGGGGGGGGGGGGGGGGGGGGGGGGGG